>CM041779.1:295010751-295544357 GCA_023374045.1 Limonium bicolor
CAACATCTCCAATTACCCTGTTCCTGCTCTTCAGCTCCGACAATGATCAACAACCTGAAATGGTGTAGTATCAGCGATAGACGCTGAGTATGCCGGGCCTGAACCCTAAGGGTCACTTGTCATTTTAACCATCTTATTATTAGGTCGGTTTCATGCTTTTCCCTTTTTCTGTTATAATCAAAACTGAAGCATAAATGTATAATATACATAATCAACCATCCAAATATCCATTTATTATTCCATACAACATTTATATATCGGACGTATCGAGTAGTAACAATATAATGTACGATGTACATTCGCCGTAGCGTACAGTTTTCATATTTAATTTACCTTAGCCTTGTAGGCTCCATCCAACCATCAACACACAATAAAATAACCACGAGTATAACCAATGAACAACAAAGCGAAACAACGAGAATAATAAACAAGTATTAAGTCTCGTCCATGGTATTGTTCGCCACTGTATAAACCTCAATTGTTTTAGTTGTTCAGTTATACCTAGTGACAATGTCTCGTTAAAACGACATGTCTCTAGTTACCCATATATTATGGCGGGTCACCCAAGGCAGTAGCCACTCCAACGGTAGAGTCTCCGACCAACGAGCCATTCTAGCTCACGGGAAATTTTCTTGATACTTACGGACCCGTACGCGGACATCCTGGTATCGTTTTTGTGATCACAGCGCGCACCAAGAGCCACATCCTCTTGGCTTTACTTCCATTCCATTAATTAATTAATTATACCATCGCATCGCATTACCAAATTTTCTAACACAGACTAAGGTCATTAGTCCAATCCGGAGTCTGTAAACTCGGGATCCAGTGTTAGATACGAGAGCGGCGTATAGAAAGGCCAATGCTCTATAAAAGTCTCAGATAATATGTATATGTTATTATCATAGTGCTACAACGTTTTACTTACGTCCTTATATTTCATATAAGATAGCACCATAGCCGCTAGTTCGTTTTATATATAGGTTCATATATACGAACCAATACTGTTAACTCAACAACAGTAAATAATAAGCAGCTATAAATATACAATTCATGCATATCACATTCAGACAAACAATCTTATCACAGATCACACAGATGTCTGAACTGAGGAAGCCCTCAGAGACAATCAGAGACACATAACAACATACAAGTTATATCAACCAAATCCGAGCCCAAGGAGCAACCTTAGGACAACTCGGATCAAACCCCTTTACATACCGTTCACCCTGATGTATTACGGTGGAGTATGAATCAGCAAGATCCTATGCTCCGTGTAGTCCGTTAGCGTCAAGCGTCCTTGTCAGAAGTATAATCTAAACGGTATAAAACTATAAGTCAGTCTCCATGACTAACTACATCCGGTATTTCCGAATAATAAGTAACCCCGACAGTTCACCCCTGTTTTCTACAGTTGTTTGTTACAGGTTTCTCTAAAACAGTCGGTTTGTTACTTAAAACGCGTACGTCAAAACTTCAACTGTTAAGTTTAATTCCGTATTTTCTTTTAATCTTATCCACATCTAGTTTAGGTACGTAACCTATAGTTGCATGTATGCATGCATTCTTATATATATTGCATTCTAAAATTCATAACTTATAGTTCGTAACTATATATTTTTTTAAATAACCACCACCATTAAATCATATGGTTTCAACCAAAATATATATCCACCTTATATACATTATTCTTGTGTATGTATATATTTTTACCACGTAGGTAATTCTCATGAGTTTCATAAACTCTTATATTTTATGTTACATTTTATCATCTTTTATTATGATTATTCCCATTAGTTGTATTATATTATACAACTTATATTAAGATTATTATCCTAATATTATGTAACATTTTATGTTGTATAATTACAACTCCTAAGGTTTATTCCATAAACACCTTAGTTTATAAATCCATTTATTTATAGTTTGTCACATTTTTATGTGAACCTTACCATTTAATTCCACTAAACCATATAATTGTTATAACATTTATAACATTATAGACCTTAGTCTAAAATTCATTTTCCAACTTTATCAATTCGGTAAGCCCTTAATTTATTTAAATTCTTTTGACCACATAACATTATGTAATGATTCCATATGCTAATCATTTGACATGATATTTTATTTCCTTTAACTTATAACCTATAGTTTTTATACAAAACTATTTATTATTGTCTTAGGCACCATAAGAAAATCTTATTCTTTTCCATAAACCATAGTTTCCTTAATTTACAAAATCACCCCTTAAATCATACCATGTTATATATTCCATTTAATATAACATTTCTAACTTATAAAAGAGCATAACCTATGGTTATTTTTTGTAAATTCCGAACAGCCCTTGTGCTGTTTATAATTGCCATTTGGCCCTATTTATAACATATAGTTTTAATATCATTAAACCATATATTATACACATATCTTATTAAATACTCTTATACAATTCTAAAAGTCTCCAAATTCCACCAAAGGGTTATAAATATCCTTATTAACCCATATACTCTTGGTATTTACCATTCCACCATCTATATTTCTCGAAGGTCATAATGACATAATAACTATATATTATACATATATAGTTTTTTAATTCCAAAAACATCCAATAAATTCCTAAAAATTCCTAATAGCCCATGGGTGTTTAAAATACCATTGTACACCCTTTATTTTCGGTAATAACATATTTACCACATATGTTATAAAAATATTACCATTAAATACATCTTATTATAAACCTTAAATAAGTTATCTAACTTATTATTTGGTCAAAACCTAGCATATGGTCAAGGTTGACCACCTTAATATTTCCTTGACCATTAATTCCTTATTACGGTTTACCCAACTTTCTAAAATCACCATTTAACCCCAAAACTTTATAAAATCTTATAAACTTTATTTTAACTCCTTTTTAACTCTAATTTTCGGCCTTATTATTCTAAAGCCCCCAAATTTAATTTAATTACATCTAAGACCCACTTCTTTTCGGTAATGATAGAATATCACCTAAACTTAAATAAAACTTGTAAATGCATAAATAAAATGGCCTAAAATACATGGCCTTATTACAACATTTGCTCACAAATAAATTACACATAAATGTCCCAAAATACATATAAATTTTCGGCCTCACCATAGATTCTTTTTTATTACCAAACTTCCACATAATGTCTTAAATTTGACATTATGCTTGTTTAATTAGTTATAAAATTTATTAAACCATTCCTTAAACATTTTAAGGTCAAACAAGACCTTATTTCACCTCTTCACTCACGGCAATAGTATTAGAATTAGCTTAGAACATTTTTAACTTAGCATAGTTAATGTTTAAGTGATTTATACCTTGATTTAGCTTAGGTAATCCTTGTTTGGTTCGGCCACCTTAAGTAGAAATTCTCCACAGCTTGTTTTACATGTTTTCAAACAGAAAACAAGGCCTAGTTAGTCTCCAAGCAAGATCTAACCATAAGAAGTAATTTAATGTAAGATTTAAGGCAAAAATTACCTTAAGAGTGCAAGGAGAGTTCAAGATGGTTTCGACCTGAATCAAACACACCACAAGGTGTTAGATCCACCATATTGACATAGGAAATAGCTAGATCTCAACAAGCTACCTTGTTATTAGGTTTTACCTTGGAAAAATGCCTTAAAAGAGGGTATTTCCTTTGGATCTCGGCCACCCTTGCTCCAAATGGCTAACCAAGATTCCACATGAAAAGGAGAAGAAGATGAGGCTATGACCAAAGTTTCACAGCCGAACTTGAAGGGAATCAAAAGTTATGAGCTTAAAGCACATTTTTACCTTAAATGGTCAAGACTTGAACTTTCCTCCTTAGATCTGGTTAGGAACGAGATTGAACCTTCCTTTAACCTCCAAATCACTCTACATAGATGTATAGAAAAGGTTGGAGTGTAGATCAATCGAAAAAGGAAGGAAAGATGAAGAAAATGGGCATTTTTATGCCTTAAGAGCTTACCTAGAGCTTGAGATCTCATCAATGGTGCTTGGGAACCTTACCTACGGTGGAGGGGAGCCAGAGAGAGCTCAAGGAGAGCCATCTCGGCTGAAGAGAGGAAATGAAGGAGGAAGACCTATTATTGCCTTAAAGTCATTTTTTGAATATTTTATGACATTATTGAATTGGTGACTCATCAATGCTTGATTGATGCTGATAATTGAAGAGGAATTCGGTGGAGACAAGAAGAGGGCAGCGTGTATGATTGGAGAAGGTAGGGCTTGATTGGAGCAAATTTGAATCAAAATGAGATAAATAATGTTACTTTAGTTCAATTATTGTAAGGTGACTCACTCTTGCTTTTCTTGCTTGGAGCCCGAATACAAGGGAAAAGAGGAGCAAATGGAGGCTCCAAATCGGCTGGCTCTCACATGGGTAAGGTAAGTGGAACCCACCTTTTTGTTTTATAAGGTAAAGTATGTCTTTTGTTATTTTATGTAAAAGTAAGGATATATTAATTGTCACATGTCTTTGTCTCTTGGTCTGTTAAGAGACTTAATTATCTGATTTTATGTAGTCCATTTCGTGGTCAATGGTCAACATTGACCAACTTAGTCAATGTTGACCCAAACGGGCCCCACTTAGGGTTTTATTAATATTTTAATATTAAATTTGTAAAAATTCGTAAATTTCTGGAATTAAATTCCTAATATCATATAATATGATATTTTATTATATTTAAAGGTATTTATAACCTTTTAGCTCATTTAAAACCAATTTAGAAGGCAATTACACAAAAACGTGCTTTAAGGAGTTTTAGTGCACATTTTGTGTCGCCAGGTGTTTCTGAGCTTGGTTTTCTTTGACAACGGTTTTGTTGTGTCCCTTACATGATATTTAATCATGGTATCCAATTTTAGGTCATTTAGAGGTCATTAGATTTTTAAGGTTTCTTAGAGCACCTTTTTGCTCTATTTGACCTTGAAGCATGAAAGTGCTTGTTCTTTGTGTTGGAGTGTTGTCCAACAATTAATATATTTAATATTATGTTAATAGACTTAGGACAAATTTTTAGGTCCTAAGAAGTTCGTTTGGGTATTTATTTACCCTTAACAGTCAAAGGGTGCAACATCTTGTTTTATGTTGACCACTGTTGTTCTCAGTTGACTTATAAGGCATGTTCAGGCCTTAATTAATGTGATTAAATATTTAATCCATGTTTAATAAGTTTGGGGTATTTCAGTCTACCCCCCTTAAAAAGACTTCGTCCCGAAGTCTCTCAATTAAATAGGTAAATATATAAATGTATAACTACCCATTATTCCCATAATGTATATCTATGTGATATATCATTTACACACATCGTGTTGTGCCTATACAGCACATAGCCATCACTTTGTGGCGTTAGTTCATTCATATATGGATATAGGTGATCCATCAGCACCATCATTTCCTATCAGTTCTACCAACCCTGACAACCTCTCTGAGGTGTCCATAACATTCCATTGTTCCACATTCCATATCTAATGATTCATTTCGTATCTAGGCGATACCATATGTAATCATTCTATAAAGCAATATGAATACATATCACGAATAGCATAAGAAAAGTGTTACACACCTGGTGTAAACACAACAGTCATACAGGTATCTCGTAAGATACATACATACAAGTGTACATCACACACAAACAAACCAAACAACGCACGCCCCGCGTACCAACCATAACCATCAAAACCAGTTCACTGTATGCTATGCATACTAAATAATTCACATACTAACCAAACAAACCTCGTATGCCCCGCACACCACCAATTCTCTCTTTTTTTTGTATGCAATGCATATCAAACAGCCAAAACTTAGTGCACACATGTGCACAACCAAGAGGCTCTACCCCCCTTAAAAAGGGTTACGCCCCCGTACCCCACAAGTATACCACAGCCGCTCAACAAGGAGCGCTGGATACTTGGCTCTCAAAGAGTTCACCAATTCGTGGGTTATCCTCATATCAGAGAGAGGGGTATGACTCTAGCCCTTCTGGGCTCCGCAATATATAAAGGGTGAGGCACTAACTATTTGTGCTCTCTCTAAGTTCGTTCTTATGGGCCCACTCGCTCCGTATGAGGTGCAGACCCATGAATCATAGGCTCAATTTGCCTCTTTTTTTTCATTGCTGTGAATCCACTTGTTTGGATCACTAGCATACATGCGTGTGTCTTTTCTCACTGATATTCAGTTTGAGATGTAATATGACATTGGCTACTGTTAGTACTTAGTGCTTTTTGCACTTGTCTTTGTAATACTAAGACGTACCAGCCTAAATGTCCACAAAGATGATGTTTGTCATCCATGTCTCCTGGTGGTTTTGCTCCGGAGTAACACACTGTTATAGTTCTTTTTTTTTCTTTACACTCTCGTGTTGATATCCACTTTATCTTTCTGCATTCCTACTAGATTAATAACTGCACGAGTGCAATCCAAAACACTCAGTCATACAGAGTGCAGAGGCGTAAACGCTCAACAGCTAATATCTCATGAGTCAAACAGATAAGATGTGCGAATTATCCTATGAGTGGTACATTCCAAATCCATTGTTCTTTGCTTAAGGTATCTGCTATCATATAGCTTTATCTTTTCTCCTTGCGTAGTCACGCGTTTATATCTATATCATCTGGTAGATTTCCTCTGGATTGCAAGCATTTGCTTGATCCTTATGAGGCTTCTACATATTATTCGTCCATTATGGGTTTTCCTGTTTCTTTTTTTTTACGTCCTTGAAAGGTTTCTCTGTCTTCTCTGTATACTGTCCACTGTTCTCTGTTGAAGGTTCTTGATTTCTTTAGCCCGTTGGTTTAACTGTGGCTCTTCTCGTCCATCTTCGAGGTAATCCGTCTTACTGTCCGTAGAATGGAGTTGACTACTTATCGTGTTCCTAATACTACTCGTCTACTTGCATGGGGTACCGTACTGATACATTACTACTTACCCGACTAACTCATAATAAGTCTGTCAGGCCCACATGCTCCTAACGGAGTGCGGTCGTCCCATGTCTCGTTTAGTAAACTGGTAATGTCCGTCACACGGTTGTTGTGAAGTATTCTTTTGTCAATCTCCCTTTGATGGATATCCCTTTTTTTTTCTTCTTCTTCTTCCTTCTTCCTTTTTTTTGCTTGCTTTTTTTTTTTGTGTAATAGTTCCTGTTATCAGTTATCTTGTAATAAGTGCTATTGCCTTTGTGGCAACCGTGGTAACTTGTATCATAGACTGGTATTATTCAACTCGGTGTAAGTAAAATCCGTGCTATATTAGCAAACTTGTTTCTCCCTTTTTTTTCCTGATCTCATTGAGTACAACACATTTTCCTTTTTTTTCTGTTTTTTTTTATCGTATCTCATCCATAATTCATATTCGTCCCCTCATCCATGTAATTGGATGCATTGCAGATTGCATAATAGCTTGAGCAACTTGGCTCTTCACTTCCCAACCATCCTCACTGACGGTGGTGCATCTACAAAGGGTATGCTTGTCCATAAGGACTAAACATGTATCACTAGTAGTGATTAGCATTAAATGCAAGTATACTCTGATGGTATTTGGCTAATAGCCCTGTCTGAAACTTCCTCGAACGTTTAAATTGGTGTGTTTCTCTTTTTTTTTTTTACAGTCATAGTGGCTGTATAATGTGTCCAGTTGCAGTGGTTGGACTATCGGTCCTTCCAAAATTGCATAGGTTTCTAATCTCCAGGTTTGAACGAAAAAGTTTGAAAAACAGTTTTTTTTTTAAAAGGTTAAAAAGTAGTAGTTGTTACTGTTGCATTTGCAGTAGCTGTTACTGTTGCTGTCGCTGCACTTGCTGTAGCAAGTGCGCAAGGCAGATGGAAATTTCAGTGGTTTTCTTGTCATAGCGCTTGCAATAGCAAGTGCGCCATGCAGGTGGAAATTCTGGTTCAGTAATTTCCGGTCTCATTGACTCTGTATCGTTGAGTATGGGCTACATGGTAGTGTAAGCATTAACATCCTGTTCATATATATCCGTCAAGGTTTAAAGCTTTTGGTACTGAGTTCACCCAACTAATCCCAAAGTCTTACACAAAAGGCGAGTGGTCAATGACACACTCCCACATACTGTCTAACATCCAAGGTGAATACATAGAAAGTAAGCACACAACATAGTAAGTAAAAATCTTCCACAACGGTCTTATGGAGTTAGGGTATTCATGCCCTATCTACTCCCTTGCCTTTATAGGCTCCAGCATCAGTCGAAGGTCCTGGCCATCTGACCGCCTGTGGTACTCCAGATCCTCCACTGAGGTCTTCTGAGTATTCTTTGGTGGCCTGTAATTACGGCTCTCTGGGTTCATCCAGCATTCAAATTCCCTATGGCCTTCTTTGTGGCAGCACCGACAGACAACTTTGCGGCCTTCGCAATCGACCCCTGGATGGTCCTCCCCACAACGCTTACAATAAAAGTGGCGCTGGGGCTGTCCGGTGCCCTTAGGAGGTGCTGGGCCGGTCAACCGAAGGATGGGCTCTTTTCCCTTTGCTCCCTGGTGGCCCCTGTTGCCCTTTCTTTGGAAAGAATTTCCGGTTTAAGGTTTCGGGTCAGCATTCATAAGGTATTTAATATGATAAATAATCTGAAATGGGATAAGTCCTTACTTTCCCTTCTTTTGGCTTCCGCCTGGAGATGCTCCTCCACCCTCAGACTCTCCCTCAGGGTTCTTCCTTTTCTTTATCCCGAGAGTCTCTTCCCGAGTCTGGAGCATTAGCTCCGTCCTCGAGGCAGCCTCATAACACTCCTGGAATCTCATTGGTAAGTTCTCATAAGGTCAATTGGTAATGTGGTAAGTAAAGAATTTATGGCTTTCATGTTAGTACCTGGATGGTAGTGTAGAGGGTAGCACCCATCGCCATCTGGATGCAAAACAATAGTCCTCCCCGGAACTTCTCGACCTTCACGGTCTCTGAGTAATCTACACCGGGGATAAAGTCCAGTAGACCAATGAATCGAGCGTAATACTCATCCACGGTCAGACCTCCCTGGGTCAATGTCTCGAACTCCTGGCGCTTCTTCTGCTTAAGACGAGTTGGGTAATACTTCCCTCTCAGCAACTCTACAAAGGCAGCCCACGAAAAGTCGGGCGTAGCCAGGTGCTGGTCCTTGACCAACCTCCACCAAGTGCTGGCTGCATCCTTCAGATGGAAAGCAGCAATGGCGACCTTCTTGTCGTCAGGTACTTGTAAAGCTTCATAGACCTTCTCATGTTCAACAATGTAACGCTCCAAAACTACGGGGTCTGGTTCCCCTGAATATGTAGGTGGTCGGGTCTCGCCAACTGACTTCAGCCAGTTCGTTTCCCTGGGCTGTGGCGGGTGGGCTGGTGCTCCTCCTATCTGAGTACCCAGCTGTGCAAGAACGGCTGCAACCGTCTCAGCAACTCCTGTAATGCCGGGGTCACCGCCTCCACCTCTTCCAGTACCACGCCCTCTAGTTCCACCAGACATCTGTAGTACAGTATGTCACATAAATACTCGGTAAATTACCGTACACAACCAATAGATATTAAGTTGCCTTAAGGCTAACCTGTCACGCAATTTGCGTTACTAGACACAGTATCTTCCTAAGACGAATCGTCTCGTACTTCCCAAATGTTTCCCATAATTTCCCAAGTCCTAAGCTCACTGTCTTAACCTATTATCTCGTCATCAGAGCGGTACTCCGCTCTGATACCACTTTTGTAACACCCCTCTCAATAATCACGATATAATCTCTCACGTAGCAATAAAAAAACGTCTCGCAGCGGAAAACAAATAACAATTACAAAACTCACTCGGGTGTCACCGGCCGTTACTCGCCCATGCGAGCAACGCAGCCAAACTACATCCAACTTCCAATACAAATAAACTGCTAACCGCAGTGATAACGAGAAACTCCTATACATCATACTAAGTCCATAACCATAAACATCGACAAGTGAGCGTCTACCCAACCTGAAAAATACATAACCTTACCATAAGACCATACACCATCTTCATTACTATACAACATCTCCAATTACCCTGTTCCTGCTCTTCAGCTCCGACAATGATCAACAACCTGAAATGGTGTAGTATCAGCGATAGACGCTGAGTATGCCGGGCCTGAACCCTAAGGGTCACTTGTCATTTTAACCATCTTATTATTAGGTCGGTTTCATGCTTTTCCCTTTTTCTGTTATAATCAAAACTGAAGCATAAATGTATAATATACATAATCAACCATCCAAATATCCATTTAATATTCCATACAACATTTATATATCGGACGTATCAAGTAGTAACAATATAATGTACAATGTACATTCGCCGTAGCGTACAGTTTTCATATTTAATTTACCTTAGCCTTGTAGGCTCCATCCAACCATCAACACACAATAAAATAACCACGAGTATAACCAATTAACAACAAAGCAAAACAACGAGAATAATAAACAAGTATTAAGTCTCGTCCATGGTATTGTTCGCCACTGTATAAACCTCAATTGTTTTAGTTGTTCAGTTATACCTAGTGACAATGTCTCGTTAAAACGACATGTCTCTAGTTACCCATATATTATGGCGGGTCACCCACGGCAGTAGCCACTCCAACGGTAGAGTCTCCGACCAACGAGCCATTCTAGCTCACGGGAAATTTTCTTGATACTTACGGACCCGTACGCGGACATCCTGGTATCGTTTTTGTGATCACAGCGCGCACCAAGAGCCACATCCTCTTGGCTTTACTTCCATTCCATTAATTAATTAATTATACCATCGCATCGCATTACCAAATTTTCTAACACAGCAGACTAAGGTCATTAGTCCAATCTGGAGTGTGTAAACTCGGGATCCAGTGTTAGATACGAGAGCGGCGTATAGAAAGGCCAATGCTCCGTATAAAAGTCTCAGATAATATGTATATGTTATTATCATAGTGCTACAACGTTTTACTTACGTCCCTTATATTTCATATAAGATAGCACCATAGCCGCTAGTTCGTTTTATATATATAGGTTCATATATACAAACCAATACTATTAACTCAACAACAGTAAATAATAAGCAGCTATAAATATACAGTTCATGCATATCACATTCAGACAAACAATCTTATCACAGATCACACAGATGTATGAACTGAGGAAGCCCTCAGAGACAATCAGAGACACATAACAACATACAAGTTATATCAACCAAATCCGAGCCCAAGGAGCAACCTTAGGACAACTCGGATCAAACCCCTTTACATACCGTTCACCCTGATCGTATTACGGTGGAGTATGAATCAGCAAGATCCTATGCTCCGTGTAGTCCGCTAGCTTGTCAAACGTCCTTGTCAGAAGTATAATCTAAACGGCATTAAAACTATAAGTCAGTCTCCATGACTAACTACATCCGGTATTTCCGAATAATAAGTAACCCCGACAGTTCACCTCTGTTTTCTACAGTTGTTTGTTACAGGTTTCTCTAAAACAGTCGGCTTTGTTACTTAAAACGCGTATGTCAAAACATTCAACTGTTAAGTTTAATTCCGTATTTTTCTTTTAATCTTATCCACATCTAGTTTAGGTACGTAACCTATAGTTGCATGTATGCATGCATTCTTATACTATATTGCATTCTAAAATTCATAACTTATAGTTCGTAACTATATATATATTTTTTTATAGCCACCACCATTAAATCATATGGTTTCCAACCAAAATATATATCCGCCTTATATACATTATTCTTGTGTATGTATATATTTTTACCACGTAGGTAATTCTCATGAGTTTCATAAACTCTTATATTTTATGTTACATTTTATCATCTTTTATTAGATGATTATTCCCATTAGTTGTATTATATTATACAACTTATATTAAGATTATTATCCTAATATTATGTAACATTTTATGTTGTATAATTACAACTCCTAAGGTTTATTCCATAAACACCTTAGTTTATAAATCCCATTTATTTATAGTTTGTCACATTCTTTGATGTGAATATCCTTACTCATCTTAATTCCACCTAAACCATATAATTGTTATAACATTTATAACATTATAGACCTTAGTCTAAAATTCATTTTCCAAACTTTATCAATTCGGTAAAGCCCTTGAATTTATTTAAATTCTATTTTGACCACATAACATTATGTAATGCTATTCCATATGCTAACATCATTTGACATGATATTCTTATTTCCTTTAGTTAATAACCTATAGTTTTTATACAAAACTATTTATTATTGTCTCTTAGGCACCATAAGAAAATCTTATTCTTTTCCATAAACCATAGTTTCCTTAATTTACAAAATCACCCCTTAAATCATACCATGTTATATATTCCATTTAATATAACATTTCTAACTTATAAAAGAGCATAACCTATGGTTATTTTTTGTAAATTCCGAACAGCCCTTGTGCTGTTTTATAATTGCCATTTGGCCCTATTTATAACATATAGTTTTATAATATCATTAAACCATATATTATACGCATATCTTATTAAATACTCTTATACAATTCTAAAAGTCTCCAAATTCCACCAAAGGGTTATAAATATCCTTATTAACCCATATACTCTTGGTATTTACCATTCCACCGTCTATCTCGAAGGTGTCATAATGACATAATAACTATATATTATACATATATAGTTTATTTTAATTCCAAAAACATTCCAATAAATTCCTAAAAATTCCTAATAGCCCATGGGTGTTTAAAATACCGTTGTACACCCTTTATTTTTGGTAATAACATATTTACCACATATGTTATAAAAATATTACCATTAAATACATAACTTATTATAAAACCTTAAATAAGTTATCAAACTTATTTATTTTGGTCAAAACCTAGCATATGGTCAATGTTGACCTCCTTAATATCTCCTTGACCATTAATTCCTAATAATTACGGTTTGCACCCAAACTTTCTAGAAATCACCTTTCAACCCTAAAACTTTATAAAATCTTATAAACTTTATTTTAACTCCTTTTTACCTCTAATTTTCGGCCTTATTATTCTAAAGCCCCCAAATTTAATTTAATTACATCTAAGACCCACTTCTTTTCGGTAATGATAGAATATCATCTAAACTTAAATAAAAACTTGTAAATGCATAAATAAAATGGCCTAAAATACATGGCCTTATTACAACATTTGCTCACAAAATAAATTACATATAAATGTCCCAAAATACATATAAATTTTCGGCCTCACCATAGATTCTTTGTTTAATTACCAAACCTCCACATAATGTCTTAAATTTGACACTTATGCTTGTTTAATTAGTTATAAAATTTATTAAACCATTCCTTAAACATTTTAAGGTCAACCAAGACCTTATTTCACCTCTTCACTCACGGCAATAGTATTAGAATTAGCTTAGAACATTTTTAACTTAGCAAAGTTAATGTTTAAGTGATTTATACCTTGATTTAGCTTAGGTAATCCTAGTTTGGTTCGGCCACCTTAAGTAGAAATTCTCCACAGCTTGTTTTACATGTTTTCAAACAGAAAACAAGGCCTAGTTAGTCTCCAAGCAAGATCTAACCATAAGAAGTAATTTAATGTAAGATTTAAGGCAAAAATTACCTTAAGAGTGCAAGGAGAGTTCAAGATGGTTTCAACCTGAATCAAACACACCACAAGGTGTTAGATCCACCATATTGACATAGGAAATAGCTAGATCTCAACAAGCTACCTTGTTATTAGGTTTTACCTTGGAAAAATGCCTTAAAAGAGGGTATTTCCTTTGTATCTTGGCCACCCTTGCTCCAAATGGCTAACCAACAGATTCCACATGAAAAGGAGAAGAAGATGAGGCTATGACCAAAGTTTCACAGCCGAACTTGAAGGGAATCAAAAGTTATGAGCTTAAAGCACATTTTTACCTTAAATGGTCAAGACTTGAACTTTCCTCCTTAGATCTGGTTAGGAACGAGATTGAACCTTCCTTTAACCTCCAAATCACTCTACATAGATGTATAGAAAAGGTTGGAGTGTAGATCAATCGAAAAAGGAAAGAAAGATGAAGAAAATGGGCATTTTTATGCCTTAAGAGCTTACCTAGAGCTTGAGATCTCATCAATGGTGCTTGGGAACCTTACCTACGGTGGAGGGGAGCCAGATAGAGCTCAAGGAGTGAGCCATCTCGGCTGAAGAGAGGAAATGAAGGAGGAAGACCTATTATTGCCTTAAAGTCATTTTTTTGAATATTTTATGACATTATTGAATTGGTGACTCATCAATGCTTGATTGATGCTGATAATTGAAGAGGAATTCGGTGGAGACAAGAAGAGAGGGCAGGCGTGTATGATTGGAGAAGGTAGGGCTTGATTGGAGCAAATTTGAATCAAAAATGAGATAAATAATGTTACTTTAGTTCAATTATTGTAAGGTGACTAAGCACTCTTGCTTTTCTTGCTTGGAGCACTGAATTACAAGGGAAAAGAGGAGCAAATGGAGGCTCCAAATCGGCTGGCTCTCACATGGGGTAAGGTAAGTGGAACCCACCTTTTTGTTTTATAAGGTAAAGTATGTCCTTTTGTTATTTTATGTAAAAGTAAGAGCATATGTTTAATTGTCACATGTCTCTTGTCTCTTGGTCTGTTAAGAGACTTAATTATCTGATTTTATGTAGTCCATTTCGTGTTCAATGGTCAACATTGACCAACTTAGTCAATGTTGACCCAAACGGGCCCCACTTTAGGGTTTTATTAATATTTTAATATTAAATTTGTAAAAATTCGTAAATTTCTGGAATTAAATTCCTAATATCATATAATATGATATTTTATTATATTTAAAGGTATTTATAACCTTTTAGCTCATTTAAAACCAATTTAGAAGGCAATTACACAAAAACGTGCTTTAAGGAGTTTTAGTGCACATTTTGTGTCGCCAGGTGTTTCTGAGCTTGGTTTTCTTTGAAAACGGTTTTGTTGTGTCCCTTACATGATATTTAATCATGGTATCCAATTTTAGGTCATTTAGAGGTCATTAGATTTTTAAGGTTTCTTAGAGCACCTTTTTGCTCTATTTGACCTTGAAGCATGAAAGTGCTTGTTCTTTGTGTTGGAGTGTTGTCCAACAATTATATATATTTAATATTATGTTAATAGACTTAGGACAAATTTTTAGGTCCTAAGAAGTTCGTTTGGGTATTTATTTACCCTTAACAGTCAAAGGGTGCAACATCTTGTTTTATGTTGACCACTGTTGTTCTCAGTTGACTTATAAGGCATGTTTAGGCCTTAATTAATGTGATTAAATATTTAATCCATGTTTAATAATTTTGGGGTATTTCACTTAGTCTTAACTAACAATTCATATGTGGAGTTCCATCTAGTGGGGGTGTCGGGAGCAAAATGACGAGGACGTAAACCGGATTCCTCACACTTTTTTTTGTACTCATTTTTAACAAGACCCGATTTTCTAATTTTTCTCATGACATGCCTAAGTGGCTCTAGTGTGTAAGTCAAGTTAGATAAACCATCTTGTACACACAAATTCACAACATGAGCACAACATCGAACATGCAAGTAATCACCATCATGCAAGAGTATGAGATTCGAATTAGCTTTTAGATAATAGCATTATCCAAAGAAATTGAAAATACCTTTTCTAACAAATTCCACTCAGATAATACTTCAATAATTTTCTCAGAAATATTAAAACCGGTATGTGCATCATCAAAAATATCAAAAGCAATAATATGCTTCTGAAGCGTCCAAGAACTATCAATCCAATGAAGTGTAACACAAATAAATGCCTCATTAGTAGTAGATGTCCACATATCACTAGTTAATGAAACACGACCATCAAATGCTTTCATCATTTCCATAAGTTGGTTTCTAGTTTTACTATGTTGTGCAAAAGCTCTACGTTTAAGTGTATTCCTAGGCACTCTACTATATTGTGGTTGTAATGTGGTGCAAACAAAGTTTTCAAAGTAAGGACTTTCACCAAAATTAAATGGTAACTGTTCAGCAATCATAAACCTAGCCATGCCATCTCATCTTTCTCTATCATAATGAAAAAAACCTGAACCGGGTTGTCGTTGGTTAAACCCGGTGAGCATAGTTTGACCACTCGTACCGCCCGCCATTGCCGCCGTATCCTTGTAGATCTTGTGTGTCTTCATATGTTTTGCAAAGGTTCCGGTTCCGGTGCCCAACGCCCATGCAAGTCCTTTGTGGCAAATATTGCAATGTTGCTTGTATGTCCCGGGCATCTGCGGATCTTCTTTCTTTGTGAAGTATGCCCACACCCAAGAAGCTTGTCTCGATTTTTTTGGAGCGGTGGTGTTGTCGGCATCATCATCTTCTTGATCATCATCTTGACCAAGATTGTGAGCATCGGATGGGGTAGAGGATGTACCTTTAATTGTAAAAAATTTGATTTAGACTATAATTAAGATAAGAATGTAATTAAAATTAAAGTTTGTATAAAATAAGTTGTAACTAATATTAAAACTTACCAAATGGTGGTGATATTCCCGGTTGTGTTGCCCCCATGTTTGTAGATCCGTGCTGATAAATTGTATAGCTTCCACCTTGCGGGAGTGATGAAGGTGAATAATGTGGATGTTGTTGATGTTGATGATACCCGAATTCCATCTCGTCGATTTGGTCTTGCTCATCAACTTGAAAATTTGGATCGATTCGGAGGTTGGAAGAAGGCATCACTTCCTTCCGGATCTCCTCGGCATTTTGCTAGAATGTGGGAAATGGAAAATTGAGAGCTAATGTGGGAATTGAGACTTTAGTAGCTAGAATGCTTAATAACACTTAATTGCACAAGAAAATACTAATAATAAGAGAGAGGAAGAGTAGGATGAGTTGTGTGGTGAGAATGATGATAAAATGGTGTATTTATAGGGGTTTTGGGGCAATATAGCCGTTTGGCTTTGTTTGGAGCCGTTACACACATAAAAAAAAGAGCTGTTGGGAATCTGGGCGGTTCCGGTTCCGGTTCCGGTTCCCAACGGCTAGTTTGACCAACGGTAAATTTGACCGGTTCCGGGGCGGTTCCGGTTCCACGGTTCCGAATCCGACGCGAATCCAGGCGGTTCCGGGCGGTTCCGGTTCCGGTTCCGATTCGGTCCTGAATCTCAAAACTTGTATTCGGATTCGATTCGCAAAGGGGCGGTTCCGGTTCCGAATCGGTTCCGGCCCGGTTCCGGCCGGTTCCGGTTCCAATCGGTTCCGGGTAGATTCGCCGGTTCCGAGTAGATTCGGATTCGGTGGCCACCATTACTCTTAGTGTGTAATTAGGGTATAAAAATATATCTACAACCCTATTTAAGGTTATATACCTCTTGAGATAATTAAATACGCGTTTTCACGTTTAGTGACTTTTACGCATTTTCTTTTTCTTTTTGGTTTTTATTTCTTCACCAATGACCTTAAGGACTTAATTAGCCTTAGAAAATCGTTATTACATAATTAATTAACACATTAAGGTTTGGGGTATTTCATTTTAATAGAGTGAATAGTCGAGGAAGGTAAGGAAAAGAAAATAAATTTGTTTGAATTTTTTTTACTGGTTTAATGTTACTAGTTTTATTATAATAGTTTGTTATCTTTTATCTTTTATCATTTATTTTAATATTTTTAAATGTCTATATTGTTTCAACAATCAAATTTCCCAAATCCTTCAGCATATATTGGAAACTTTCAAACTATTTTGAAATTTGTCTTTTTCTTTTACTATGAACTAGAGGTGGCAGTTCGGGTCAATCGGTTCGGGTTCGGTTCGGGTTGATGTCAAATCGTTCAATATTTGGTTCGGGTTGGATCGGGTCAGTTGAATTCGGTTTGTTCGGGTTGAGTTCGGTTTGTTGAAATTTCGGGTCGGTTTGGATGATTTTCGTTTTGGATGACTTTCGGTTAGGGTGACTTCGGGTCGGGTAACTTACGGTTCGGGTTAGCCTCTGGTTCATTCGGTTTTTTCGGGTTATGGGTCAAATTCGGGTCAATTATTCGGTTAAATTCGGTTGCCATTATAGAATCCCGCAACTCAATCATCATGATATGCAAATTTGACTTCAATCAATCTCAACACGTATAAATGTATATAAAAGATTAATTTAAACAAATAATTATAATTTGCATCATGTTATACTTTAGCAACTAACTCTGAACTTATCATAATTATTGATGTAGCTTAGATTATTTAATAGTTTCATTATTTTGAGAGGAGTATAAATAAGGTATGTTTGTGGATAATTATTAAAATTGTTTCAAAGTGTAGTAACTTGTATTCTCAATCTATTAATAGTTAGCAAATGAAATTAGTTAATAAGTTTTGATGACTTTTTTTACGGTAGTTAAAAGCTGTTAATGATGAAGAACTATTCAGAAGCATGAGAATTTTGCTACATAAGTAAAAATCTTCAAGTATATTAAACATTTATGCTAAATTGCTAATGAGGGAGAATTATTCACAAGATTGGATAAAGGCTTGAAAATTGCTAAATAATAAAAACACCTTCAATATATGAATAATTAATACAATAATGATATGAATTAGTGATAAAATGTGAGTCTAAATATACAAATATTTTTGTTTCTTACCAATCTATCATTTATGAGTAACGCATTATCATTAATTCATTATTAGTTGTGCGATTAATGAAAATGCATGATATTTATTTACTTTAAAATTTTATAGTGCAAAATATTTGTGGTATATTTAAAATAATTTCTCATGTATATAAGTTTATTAATACTTTTTATAGGTATGCCACTTACTAAGTAATGATTAATTGTAAAAGTATTGTGGGGCATTGTTTAGTGTTGTATGATACAAATGCTAAATACTGATTTGTATTTAAACTAGATATTGGGTATAAACATTCTGTTTTATTCTCATTGTCTCCTATAATTAATGAAATATATTCTTTCAGGTCACATCGGATATATTAGTTCGGGTCACACTGGTGTCGGTTCGGGTTCGGTTCGGTTGGTTTTCGGTTGGTTTCGGTTCGGGTCACTTCGGTTTTCGGGTCATCATCGGGTTATGGATGACTTCGGTTCGGTTGATTTTGGTTCGGATGACTTCGGTTCGGATGATTGTGGAATGTGGTTTACTTTAGGTTTTACAATAATACGATTCGGTTTGGTCCGGGTCAGTTTATTTCGGATTTCGGGTCATTTTTCAAGTTATAGTTTTCGGTTGAGATTCGGATTCGGATCGGATTGGTTCGGTTCGGTTCGGTTTTTTGGGTTCGGGTTACTTTTGCCAGGTCTACTACGAACCACTAGAGTGACGTATGGTAAAATGTAATGACATTTTGTATTAATGAAAAAAAAAGACATTTCATCAATTTCTAAACAATTTTATTTACTAAATAGGGAAATTTTATGAAACGTTCAATATTTTTGGTTAGTTCACGAAATGTCTTTATAAAAAAGAAAGTTAATGGTATGTCACTATAGCCGTTAATCAAAAAAGAAGAAAAGATAAAATTACCCGTATTAGGTAACAGAGTACTCTAAAAGTTCACAATATGTCATTAGGGGTTAAAAATTCACAAAAAAATTTAAACAACTACAATATATATTTAAAATAACATAAAAGATTATGAAATTAAATAATTCTTAGAATTTTTATTAAGTAGCAAATTCTAAACGCATTGTTTAACATAAATTTAATTACCTTGTCTCAAAGAATAAAACTTTCACTTAACAAATGAAGTAAGGGCAATTTTCCTAAAAAAAATAGATTATACTTTTTTACTATTTATTTAATATATTAAGACAAAAGTACAATCTATTTGTTAATTTATCATTATTTTAGTAGAGGAGCATGATGAAAAGTAAGAGAAAGTAATTAAAAAAGAAAGTATATTGAATTGCCTTGTTACACTTAAAGAACTTTCACACAATTATGATTTTTTATACAAGATTTCTTTTTAAAATTATCACGTTTTCTATCAATTTAAATCATTTCTCTAACAAAAAATTATTTTTACATTCTTTAAGTACTATTATATCCTTAAAAATTTATATTCTATTTTGTAGATAATTGATGTAATGTTTTTTTTACAAATTTATTATTTGTACAAATATCACTAGTAATTGTCATTTATGAAATGACACATATAATATAATATAAATTATATGTTCAAAACTTATTTTAGACAATTTGCTTTTGAAAAAAAACTATATTTTTAGTGGTACTTAATAATTGAAAAAAACCTAAGAATTATTTTATATTTTATAATATTTTGTGTTATTTTAATAAATTTTTTTAATATTTATAATCTTTTTAATATTTTTTATAGTTATCTATATTTTTATAGTAATTTAAAAGCTTGTGAATTTTTTTGTGAATTTTTGAACACCTTGTGACATTTTGTTATATTTCAAAGTACTTTATTAATTAGAAAATGTATTTTTACTTTATTTTCTGGCATTTAATGAAATTTGAACAAATTAAATATAATTTCATATGCGGGATAAAAAGTAATTATGAAAAATAATCAAAAGTGTTTTCATTTTATTATTTTTTTCATGAATTTTGAACAAATTAAATATAATAACACTTCATATGCGGGATAAAAAGTAATTAATTTATTTTATGGTATTATTTTATCTTTTATAATATTGTGGTATTTTAATAAATTTTTTAATATTTAATATTTTTTATTATTTTTTTATAGTTATATATTTTTATAGTAATTTGAAAGATTGTAAATTTGTTTTAAATTTTTGAACACCTAGTGTCATTTTATTATATTTTAAAGTACTTTATTAATTAGCAAATGTATTTTTATTTTATTTTTCTGATATTTTTAGTGGTGTTTAATAAAGTTTCCTTATTGAATAGTTATTTTCAAATATAATACAAATGTTTTGAATTATAATATACTTATGATTTAATTAATTATGAACTATTAAAAATATTTTTTTAGTGGGGTAAGAGATTTTAAAAGTTGGAATGAAAAGTAAAGTGTTTGCTTTTATTAAGATATGAGAAAAAAAAATCATGTTTTTTTTGGTCAAAAAAAAAGAAAAGATAAATGTTTACATGCACAAGAGATATAAGGAGAGGAATTTTTAACTAAGGGTGCGTTCTATAGCCGCGTTTAGAAAATTGAAACGCAGGTTTTGGTAGATTTATGATTAAGCTCATCCATATGTGAGTAGTGAATATCGAGACTTAAATAAAAAATAGGATATCAACCATTATACAAATGACACCTGGATATAAAGCTCATAAAAAGGTGTGCCCAAAACGTAAGCTGCCCATGGAACGCACCCTAAGAACCCCTAAAAAGTGGGTTCCTTAGCATAAAAGGAGAGAGAGTGTGAGGGAAACTAATAAAATATAGTTTATAAGGAATTCCTTAGCTTTGGACTGTTGTGGATGCTCTTACACTTTTATACTGCTGAATGGTAAAGCCTCCCTTTTAGGATTTTGAGAAATTTCTCCATAAACCCAAATTTTAAATGAATTCTATGAAATACCTTTAATATTTCATTTTTATTATAATATACTCTGAAGTTTCATTTTGTTTATAAAATACTCTGATGTTTTATTTTCATTATAGGATACCTCTAAGATTTTAAATTCATTACGAGATACCCCTCCGTTCAAATTCGAATATTATATTTGTTAATATTCCCATTTTATCCTGATAACATATGCTCTGCAATAACCTCAGAGGTTTATAGTTAATTTTAAAAAAAATTTAAATATAAAAAATACACAAAATTAATCAAAGATCATATAAAATTTGAATCCAGTTTAAAAAAACATATAATAAATAAAAAGAATTAAATCATAAAATTTTAAAAATAAATAAATTCAAAAATAAAAAGTCAATTTATTTCAAAAATAAATTACTACATAATTTAAAAATAACAAATACGTTAAAATCATAAGAAAATTGATTATATTTTATCTTTCTTTATACTTTGTTTTTCTAATTTTAAACAATGAGTTTTTTATGTACCATATGAAATTATTACTTTAAATATTTTTCATGCTATTGTTTATACTTTACTATGCAACACTGCAACAATTTATGTTTATTTTTAAAATAATGTATTGCTTTATTATTTAGCCATTTCCATTTATTTATGTTTATTTTCAAAAATATTAGATATTTTGATTTTTTTTATCATTTACTTTCCAACTCTACCCTTCATATTTTCTCTCATAAAAGTAAAGGGTAAAATGGTCTACTTTTTTTCCTCTTTAATTCTTGTGCCCAGAGCTAGAATATCATCAATTTAGGAGGGAGTATAATTCTAAGGATTTAGTTGCAATTTATTAAAAAAATTGGATCAAATTGTAGATAGGTGATGAATCAGATGATAAACGTGAGATGAGTGGGTGATGGATGGAAAATATCACCCATATCTAACTCAATTCATCACCCACTCCCTCATCATGCTCGGATCAAATATATGGCGAACACAACTGATATATATTGTATCTATATTTCTTTCTTTCTTTTTTTGTTAAAAGGGAATGATGAATTAGCATAATGAGAGTAGATTGTACAAAAGTTGATAATAGAGATCCCTACGTATCAGATACCCCCAGAGATACAATGAGAGTGTGCGGATACTGAAGGGGGCTCCACCAGAAAAATACAAAGGGTGATGATCCCACTAGAGACAAGTACAAATATAATCGAGAGGGTTACAAAAACCCTAGAGGCTAGGAGCTCATGATCCACTTACCTTCGTCGCAAATTTAATATCGGTTACGACATGGGAGGAGCCTCAAGCATGATTTGCCATGACACACTTGCACCACTCACTATATCTAGGCGAAGGTAGACAAGATTGGTAATGGTTGTCCGTCTCTAAAAGTCCACCAGTCTCTTCCTCTTGCTGTAGCAAGATATCCAATCCATGCAACTCATCTAATCACTAGTTTCTTATATGTACTTGAATAGTAAAATTTGGCATAACTTGAGAGGTAATTATTAATGTTGATATTATTGACCAAAATATATGTTTTGAACAAACTTATCACTTATAATGCAATAAGATAATCTGCCACATAAAATTACTCTGGAATGAAGCAATGAAGCTTTTTATCTTTAGCAATGGATGTTGGTGTCTACCCCGCCTTGGGTTGGGCGATATGGTCTAGCAGCAAAATGCGATCGTTAGGTGTCTGTCGAGCTGAGATATGAGTAATCACGAAAGAATGTTTTTAATCATATCATTGTCAAATTTTCTTATTATCATTCATTGGCTTACTCGATCATTCACTCCACGAGTTTCAATAAAGACTCATTTCCATTTTGCTATCTTGGCATCCTCATTATTGCTAGGAAGCCTAGAAGCGCTTGATTTAACTCCTTAGTTGATAACATGCGCAAACATCTCTTGCTGGGGTGGGAAGCATCTTTCATTTATGGGTCGCCTCCTGTCCCTCATCCTAAATGTACTTTATGATATGGTGGATTTTCTGGACTTCTTGCATTGTCATCCCAAAATCTACTATTAAAAGCATTAATTAACAAAGAGCTTTCGCTTCTTCCTTTGGTCCATAGAAGCTAATGAACCCCACCACTCTGGTGGCTTGGAGTGTTACTCACGCAAATAAAAAGCTTAGAGAGCTTTAGTTTTCAAGGATATCCACAAATGGAACCTATGTTTTTTCCCCAAATCTATTTCTGTTGTTGTCAACAAAGCTGATAGACTATGAATCGGGTGAATTCATAGGTGCACCTTGTGGACACCAACATTTGGCTAACTGGTTAAAAAGGGGATAACACTTGTGATATTGATTGATTTATTTATTTTTCTTTACTTTCTGTATTTGGCTCTTCAACCTTCTTCTTTATTAAAATATTCATAATTGTGGCTAAATAATTAGATTTTAGCTTTATGGGATCAACAAATTGAAAGTAATTTTTCATATATTATATTTTAGCATAATAAATAGGTAATAAACAACAAAAGTGAAAATTAATTTACTAAACAAAATTAATATCTTGTATAGTAGAAATAGTTTTCTACCTGAAATTATATACAACTAATCTATGTTATAGTGGATAAGATTTGCTATAATTTGAAATATATATATATTTCTTTTATAATATTTATTCATTATCCAATTATAATTAAAAATACTTTTTGTAACACCCCAACTACAAACACCATACTTAACAACATTTAACAGCGGAAATACAACTCAGCATCTAACTTATTCCATTAGGTGTTACACGTCGTTAGCCGCCCACATGGCTAACAAGGCTAATACATACACAACGTACCGGTCTGATGGACGAGATTACCGAGCATTACACTTTACATTACCAACTGTCTCTAAACTGAAATACATACATTTACATTACAACTGTACCGAGTCTATACCTTCAGCTACCGATTATCAAACTTCGGTCTTACATCTCTTACAACTACATAAACAACTAATAACTATCCATGTTTATACAGCTACCCCGTCCTACTCTCGAACGGCTGCCAGCTCCATTGTACCTATAAAGTAATGGGGGCCCCCAAAGGGGGTCAGCACCTTTGCTGGTATGGTAATCGTGCAGCCCGCATGCTACCGGGCCACGCACAACTAATTGTCCAGTGAGCATGCATGTTATTTTATTTGAAGCATGCAAGAGAACTATGAACACATAACATGCTTATAAGCACACACAACCAACCAATAGAATACAACCAGGAGGTTAACACACCAATGCTTGTTAGACCAGTTACTGTGTTCCTTGACCCTTGAGGGTTTCTACCTTAATGGAACTAAGTTCTTGTTAGCCAACACCTACCCATTTGATCAGGTTACAATTAGTTACTTCTCATATTAATATGTGGTTGATTTCGGTTATAAATGTACACAACATCACCACACACATCCCGTAACAACATGTACACAACACATCACCGTTCTTCTTAGAGAACATACACTTTACTTAAAGTGTGTCGGATTAAATATAGGTCCACACATTGTACATATTTACTTTACTTAGATGGGTCGGTCTTAGTATAGACCCGAGCACACCAACACACATAACATTACTTAGAGGTGTCGGTATTAATATAGACCCGATCACACCATACACATATTCCCCCTAGCCCCGAATAATAATGAGGTAGGTAAGCCTTGGTTAAGTTTGCGGGTGGTTGTAATCCAAGAAGGAAAAACAACCATAACATAACAGAGTGAGAGTTAATTCAATTAGAGACATCAACTCCCAAACAACACGCGCGACCAGAACGACCGGATTCCTCACCCCCCATAATATATACATATTAGTTAGAAGTTCCTTTATGGAACTTATCACATCCATACACCATATGGTGTTACAAGCTTGGTTAATCACACACAAGGGAGGTAACATCCCATTCGACAAACATGGACAACAACATTCATTAAACAACGATATATTAAACAAAGGCAACACACAACACACACAACCACAATATACAACTAACGCACGGATAGCCGTAGTTAGAATGTTCCCGTAGGTTGGGACGTTTAATCCGAATACCGATCTCTTATGTGATCCTAGAGTCGGTTAGCTACGGTTTAACACTAATTAAGGTTAAACGGTATCGGAATTATTTACGCCACATTAATGAATTACTATAAACTCATTTCATGCTTTATCTTGCAAGGTGGCAAACATACAGAAAAACAAGTTGGCATACAAGCCGGTGTAACCCGTTAGGACACAGGTTGCAAGAAAACCATACCTTATACCATGGGTTACTCTACCGTGTTCCCGAGGATTTACTCCAACGCGTCACCACACGCTTCCCGGGTAGTTTCCGAACAACTGGTATTATTATTCAAATGTTTTATTAGCAACAAAATCTTATGGTATGTAAACTTCTATTATTCCCGTACTTAACCCCGTTGTCCCGTTATCCTTAACTTATTTATGTGATCTTAAGTTCACAACTTACACATTCACTCTCACACTTGTTTATACTTCCAATGGCCTTTTAAAGTCACCAAACAAGGCCTAATCATCATCTAAAACCATTACCATTCACTTCCCCATCATAACAACACTTAAAAACACACTCTGGAGCATTTTTGGACTGGTCCGGGTTTGTGTCCGGGGTTACAAACCCGGACCAATCCCAGAAAAACGATTCTGCCTTAAAATTGCATTGGTCCGGGTATGTGTACTGGTTTACAAACCCGGACCACATGCCAAAATGACTTTCTGGGACGTTTTTGAGGTGGTCCGGATTTGTGTACTTGTTTACAAACCCGGACCATGTCTGTAGGTGTTAAAATTGACAGTTTTTGACCAGTTTTCAACCCCTAATTCACCTCCAATCATTTCCTAAACTTTCCACATGTTTTCTACATGTTTAAACACACTAAAACACTCCTAAAATGTTGGTCCAATTCACCAACCAATTCTTGTTCAAATTCACAAAATTTTCTATTCCCTCTGTTGCATTATGCACAGCAGTGCATTTAAAACTTCTTCAGATGTTTCACAACCTTCCACCAACCTTACTAAATCCATCAATAACCATTACAAATCATTCCTACATAAAAGCACTCCTAAAACCCACATTCACTCCTTGTTTCACAAGTTATAAACACTAACTCTTTCCTAGCATTTCTAAGCTCCTCATATGTAAATTGTTACAGATTTTTATCCTTCTCTTCCTAGCTTCCCAATTACCAATTCAAGGCTCCCACTACACTCTACTCAACACTACAAACACCTAGGTTCTCCAATTTACTAAGTCACCTTAAAACACTTATTCCCTATCGAAATTTTGCCATAACCTCCCCATAAATCTAACATATCCCAAACCATCAACTCTATCCAATTTCATTCCTAAACTAGCCACACCCTTATAGGGTCCTACCAGCACACAATACCAAATCAAAATTCACCAAACCTCTTCCGACAAAAATATAACTCAAGAATCTTACTAAACCACAATATAACCACAATAGCTCAAAAGCTTGGCACTTAAGCCCTTAATTCAAACAACAATTCACAAGTTCTCTCAAAATCAACTAAACACATTATTTTCCATATTTTGGGTTCATTTTTCAATTTAACCCATCCCGAATTCTCAAACAATCAAAATAGTTATTAAGGTAGTTTTCTTACCTTAAACTCACAAGTCCTCATTTTCTTTTCCAATCTCCTCCTTCTCTCTCTCTTGATCAAAATTGGCCATATGGGAATGGAGTTGCCAAACTCCATCCCAACATTCAAGAAACACAAAAATGGATTCAATTAACCATTTAAACCCTTAGGAAATTCTAACCCAAGGAATGGGGCTTAAAGCACAAGGTTAGGGTTTTACCTTTGAGATTTTTAGGAGGGGTTTTCACCCATGAATCAAAAGGAGAGTTCCACCACCATTGGAGTGTTGAACCAATGCTCCAAAACAAGAAGAAAATGAAGTATCAAAGAGGGGCAAAATCGGTCAAGAAAGGAGAGTGAAGAAAAATGAGTTTTTCTTGAATATTTTTACCTTAGGAGAGAGAGGAGACTCCAAGCTACACATTGATGCCATTTTCTCTTCAAATGGGAAAAACCCATGGAGATGAACTTCAAGTTTTTGGGATTTTGAAAAGAGGGAAATGTAGAGCTTGATGAGAGGATCACAAATATGTAATTATTTTTGTGATTGGAGCTTTAATGGAGCTAGAGCATGATCTAGAAGGTAAAGTAGCCATGGGAGGTTGGAGAAATCGGCTGGAGGAAGAAGAAGAAATCGCCAGAGAGGGGAAGAAGAAAGGAGAGCAGTACGTGAGGGAAAAGAAAAGTGAGGGGAGAGAGAGAAAAGTTACTTTTTGTAACTTTTTTTCTTTTTCTTTTCTTTCTCCCTTTTCTTTACTAGCTAGGTGAGTGTGTGTGAGCTGGTTTTTAATTTTTAAAACCGGTCCCGCCTATACATATGAGCTGGAGCGTTTTTTTTGTCTTTTACAGAAAACGCTCGTTAGTTTACCCGGTTTAGCACTATTCACTAACCGGGCCCATTTTCCAGAATTTTCTCGTTTCTTTAATTTTAATGGTTTTTAAGCTCCCATTAATATTTAATTATAGTTATATAATCAACTATAATTTTTAATGGGTCGTTTGACTATTTAAGGTCACGTTTTCGGGTTTTCTCGAAAAACGCGCTTTAAGACTCCGTTAGCGTTTTAACGCATTATTTAGATCCGTTTTCTTCAGGAATTTTTCCCACATGCTCTTAGTGTGTAATTAGGGTATAAAAATATATCTATAACCCTATTTAAGGTTATATACCTCTTGAGATAATTAAATACGCGTTTTCACGTTTAGTGACTTTTACACATTTTCTTTTTCTTTTTGGTTTTTATTTCTTCACCAATGACCTTAATGACTTAATTAGCCTTAGAAAATCGTTATTACATAATTAATTAACACATTAAGGTTTGGGGTATTTCATTTTAATAGAGTGAATAGTCGAGGAAGGTAAGGAAAAGAAAATAAATTTGTTTGAATTTTTTCTACTGGTTTAATGTTACTAGTTTTATTATAATAGTTTGTTATCTTTTATCTTTTATCATTTATTTTAATATTTTTAAATGTCTATATTGTTTCAACAATCAAATTTCCAAATCCTTCAGCATATATTGGAAACTTTCAAACTATTTTGAAATTTGTCTTTTTCCTTTACTACGAACCACTAGAGTGACGTATGGTAAAATGTAATGACATTTTGTATCAATGAAAAAAAAGACATTTCATCAATTTCTAAACAATTTTATTTACTAAATAGGGAAATTTTATGAAACGATCAATATTTTTGGTTAATTCACGGAATGTCATTATAAAAATGAAAGTTAATGGTATGTCACTATAGCCGTTAATCAAAAAGAAGAAAAGATAAAATTACCCCTATTAGGTAACAGAGTACTCTAAAAGTTCACAATATGCCATTAGGGGTTAAAAATTCACAAAAAAATTTAAACTACTACAATATATATTTAAAATAACATAAAAGATTATGAAATTAAATAATTCTTAGAATTTTTATTAAGTAGCAAATTCTAAACACATTGTTTAACATAAATTTAATTACCTTGTCTCAAAGAATAAAACTTTCACTTAACAAATGAAGTAGGGGCAGTTTTCCTAAATAAATTAGATTATACTTTTTTACTATTTATTTAATATATTAAGACAAAAGTACAATCTATTTGTTAATTTATCATTATTTTAGTAGAGGAGCATGATGAAAAGTAAGAGAAAGTAATTAAAAAAGAAAGTATATTGAATTGCCTTGTTTCACTTAAAGAACTTTCACACAATTATGATTTTTTATACAAGATTTATTTTTAAAATTATCACGTTTTCTATCAATTTAAATCATTTCTCTAACAAAAAATTATTTTTACATTCTTTAAGTACTATTATATCCTTAAAAATTTATATTCTATTTTGTAGATAATTGATATAATATTTTTTTACAAATTTATTATTTGTACAAATATCACTAGTAATTGTCATTTATGAAATGACACATATAATATAATATAAATTATATGTTCAAAACTTATTTTAGACAATTTGATTTTGAAAAAAACTATATTTTTAGTGGTACTTAATAATTGAAAAAAACCTAAGAATTATTTTATATTTTATAATATTTTGTGTTATTTTAATAATTTTTTTAATATTTATAATCTTTTTAATATTTTTTATAGTTATCTATATTTTTATAGTAATTTAAAAGCTTGTGAATTTTTGAACACCTTGTGACATTTTGTTATATTTCAAAGTATTTTATTAATTAGAAAATGTATTTTTACTTTATTTTCTGGCATTTAATGAAATTCGAACAAATTAAATATAATTTCATATGTGGGATAAAAAGTAATTATGAAAAATAATCAAAAGTGTTTTTATTTTATTTTTTTTTCATGAATTTTGAACAAATTAAATATAATAACACTTCATATGCGGGATAAAAAGTAATTAATTTATTTTATGGTATTATTTTATCTTTTATAATATTGTGGTATTTTAATAAATTTTGTAATATTTAATATTTTTTATTATTTTTTTATAGTTATATATTTTTATAGTAATTTGAAAGATTGTAAATTTGTTTTAAATTTTTGAACACCTAGTGTCATTTTGTTATATTTTAAAGTACTTTATTAATTAGCAAATGTATTTTTATTTTATTTTTCTGATATTTTTTAGTGGTGTTTAATAAAGTTTCCTTATTGAATAGTTATTTTCAAATATAATACAAATGTTTTGAATTATAATATACTTATGATTTAATTAATTATGAACTATTAAAAATATTTTTTTTAGTGGGGTAAGAGATTTTAAAAGTTGGAATGAAAAGTAAAGTGTTTGCTTTTATTAAGATATGAGAAAAAAAAATCATGTTTTTTTTTGTCAAAAAAAAGAAAAGATAAATGTTTACATGCAGAAGAGATATAAGGAGAGGATTTCTTAACTAAGAACCCCTAAAAAGTGGGTTCCTTAGCATAAAAGGAGAGAGAGTGTGAGGGAAACTAATAAAATATAGTTTATAAGGAATTCCTTAGCTTTGGACTGTTGTGGATGCTCTTACACTTTTATACTGCTGAATAGTAAAGCCTCCCTTTTAGGATTTTGAGAAATTTCTCCAGAAACCCAAATTTTAAATGAATTCTATGAAATACCTTTAATATTTCATTTTTATTATAAGATACTCTGAAGTTTCATTTTGTTTATAAAATACCCTGATGTTTTATTTTATACCTCTAAGATTTTAAATTCATTACGAGATACCCCTCCGTTCAAATTCGAATATATTATATTTGTTAATATTCCCATTTTATCCTGATAACATATGCCTGCAATAACCTCAGAGGTTTATAGTTAATTTTAAAAACATTTAAATATAAAAAATACACAAAATTAATCAAAGATCATATAAAATTTGAATCCAGTTTAAAAAACATATAATAAATAAAAAGAATTAAATCATAAAATTTTAAAAATAAATAAATTCAAAAATAAAAAGTCAATTTATTTCAAAAATAAATTACTACATAATTTAAAAATAACAAATACGTTAAAATCATAAGAAAATAGATTATATTTTATCTTTCTTTATACTTTTTTTTTTGATAATTATCTTTCTTTATACTTTGTTTTTCTAATTTTAAACAATGAGTTTTTTATGTACCATATGAAATTATTACTTTAAATATTTTTCATGCTATTGTTTATACTTTACTATGCAACACAGCAACAATTTATGTTTATTTTTAAAATAATGTATTGCTTTATTATTTAGCCATTTCCATTTATTTAACTAATTTTATTTTTTTTTGCAAATTTAATAATATTCATTTTTCAAAATTAAATTCAAAATTTATATTATCTTTAATTATTTTTGCATATTTTTTATATATTTATTCTTTTAAAAAATTGACCATAAACCCCTAAAACTGTTATGAGGACATATAGTGTGAGGATAAAATGAGGATATTAACAATACAATATATCATAATTTGAACAAAAAGGTAGCTCGTAATGACATTGAAAACTAAGGGATATCTTGTAAAGAAAATGAAACCTAAAACAGCAAGAATATTTTATAAAATTCACTCAGATGAAATTTCCCAAAAAATTTCGGCTGCTGGAGTTGTCTAGGGTGCAAATAATCAGTCATTTGAAACTAGACCTGGCAATTTGGGTCACTGGGTCGGGTTGATATCAACCCTAACCCAACCCATTTAAAATATCATCAACCCAACCCAACCCAAAAATTGATGGGTCAGAAAATCATGACCCTAACCCAACCCGTTTAAAATCCTGCAACCCTAACCCAACCCACCCAACCCATTTTTTAAGCATACAATAAATTAGATGGATTAGGAGTAGAAATTAATAAAAAAAAATCCAAAAACAACCAGTGCTAGCTGGCACACTAATTATGATGAAACAAAAATATGAGAAGTAATCTTGCTTGATCGACCCAACATTAAACGAATTCCATGTTATGCAAAGAATGTAAAACTACTGCACAATTTCCCATGAATAGTTTAACACGTACTTTTTCCATAAGTTTATATTTATCAATCTGTGCCTAAAGCTCTACCATTGCTAGGGAAGAATCCAGTCTAAATATGCACATGATCCTAGTGCCCTTAATAAAAAGGGGAACGAAAATGGAAATCTTCATTATGCATTAGAGAAATATACTAAAGACAAATCTTCTAAAGTTAGAAATAATTTATAAACCGAGAGCTCAAAGCCTCAAACTATGACTGATAGTTTTACAATAATTACACCTGTTTAAATTGAGTGCTCATGCCTGAGAAAAGTATAATCACAATCACTTAATGGTTATCAACAGTTGAGGAACTTTTATGCAGCACGCTATCCGCATTGTTGGCTTCAGAATTCACCAAGAGGTCTATAATCAAGATCCAACTTACAAAAAATACATATCACCTACTTTTGTTCATCCTTCTAGATAATCTAAACATATATATGTTCTCAAGAACAACTATGGCAGTGAGAATAAGAAAAAACAAACCTTGGGGAGAGATGAAGAGCGACATAGACATGAACAACGACGTAGAGAAGAAAAATAGATGTGAGTCTGCTAGGGGTGAGCAAACGGGGTGGTTATTTCGGATAACCGCTCTTTTTTTCAAATTCGATCACCTTATTTTTTAACTGATTTACAATAGTTCGGTTATTTCGGTTAAAAACGGTTATCCGTAATAAAGTAAGGTTCGGTTAACGGATATTAAAATTCAAACTCCGGTTATCCATAATAACCGAACTTTCATAAAAATATTTTTATAATTTTTTTTAAGCAGTAATTTAATCTAATATTTTACTACTCACTCAATTAGGTTTAGGTTTTGATTATTTCGGTTAATTCAGAAAGTTTGGGTTTTCGGTTATTTTAGGAAGTTTAGTTATTTCGGTTATTTTAGAAAGTTTGGTTATTTCAGGAACTTCGGTTATCAGGCGGTTAACGGTTATTAGTGTAACATAAAAAATGGTTATCGGTTAAAATGATTAACGGTTAAAACGGATATTAGTATTAAATTCAGTTAATTCGATTATAACCGAAATAATCGAACATCGTACTTTATTTTAAACTTTGGTTAACGGATATCCGTTTTAACCGTTTGCACACCCCTAGAGTCCGCAAGACAAGAGCATTTGGGTTTTCAATATTATGTTAAGGTCTGGTTGGCCCTTTGTTTGATATGCAGCTGGTTGGGGCATTTGTTTAGTTAAGATTATGTGATATTATGAAAGGTGGGATAGTCAACTGCACTTGGGCTTAAGGCTAAGGTATAGTTTGATCTGAAAATAATATATATATATATATATGTGCGAATTAATATTCTTATTTTTTATTATGAACAAATATATTTTCGGGTTTCAGGTTGGGTCATGGGTTAAGAGCTCTACCCTAACCCAACCCACAAAATTAGCCTATTACCCTAACCCAACCCAAAAAATAGATGGGTCAATAATCAAGACCCTAACCCGTAAAAGTATGGGTTGGGTTCGGGTTGGGTTTCGGGTTGGGTCAAAATTGCCGGGTTTATTTGAAACTAATAGAATTGGCCTCTTTAGAGGATTTTGGAGGTTGATGCAGGCCCTAACACTGAACATCTAAAGAAAGGCCTACGTGCTTTGCACTTCAGCTTTAGGGGGTGAGGTTAAGGTTCATATACATCTATAGACGATTAAACAAAAGCGAATATGGTAATAATTACCAAAACAATAGTTTCAAATAACTCAAAGGAATCCTCCTCTTCATCATCAGAAGGAACGAGATGCAGATGGCAACTACCAACATTATTATTACAACATCGGAATCTTCACGTTTTCATGTTATTCCAGCACTACTACTACATACAGATACAGTTTTAACTAATAGAAATTACAATTGCCCCACAGGCACAGCCGAGGTAACAGGATCACACCTCCCGAGTAATGACCCTGATATGCTAGGGATTTTAGCGAGCATGATAAATGAATGCAACCCAACTTCATAATCACCCAACTCTCGAAGATCATAAACATGTCTAGCTAAACCTCTCCCATGTGGTTCCCCTCGCTAGTTGAACTATGAACTACTCAACAATAATACCAAGCTCCCTAAAAGCCACTTAGACCTACTCCCTAAAATTGAAGCCGCTTGGGAGAGAAAATTAACATACAGAGCTGCTAAATTTCTATTTTTTTTCAGGGTTTTGGGCAGTGAGTCAAAGAAACGATAGCAAAAGAATTTAGGAAAGAAAAGGTGTGTACAGAGTTCAAACTACTCTAAAAGCTGGAAGGGAGCTAAGCATGCTACGTACACCTTCAACTGTACACATTTTCATTATGTACATATCTACTAGTTCCCTAAGATAAATTTTCTTTGGTTTCCCCCAGTTTTAAGAGAAGGATCAAATCAAGGTTGATCAGAGCGAATTTACTTTCAACAGAACAGATATACGACGATCTGAGATATGGACTGTCAGGATTGGTTTTTTACCAGCTTGACGCTTTTGTAGAAGCACCTCAGATCCTTCATAGCCTTCTCTTCAATCTGGATGGAACGTATTGATGATGGAGAATCAATTTCCGGTTTGTACCAGCGGCATGAACCACCCGAATCAGACGGTGAACCCTGGCCTGTGTTAACCGTGAATCCAGATGTTCGGACTTTAGGGCTCTGAGGATGACCAATATGTTTGCCCTATTGAGAGAAACCAATTCTTAGCCCAGATACCTCTCATATCACAGAAATCAAAACAATATTGGAAAGGATCTGCTTGTTCTGTTAGCATAAGAAAAATAAGAGAAGAGTACAAAGAGCCAGAGGCCTGCCTCTTAGGGATATGTAGTACCTGCTGCAACTGAATGTCCCTGAGAGATGGCCGGCGAGCTGAAGGTGGAGTCCCAGATGCATTCCAAGGAGGCGTGCTTCTCTCTCCACCATCACAGCCCTGTGATGGCGGCTGAACTGCCACAAGAGGTATTGGCTTTGAAGCTATGAATGAGGTTAAACGTATCTTTCCACCATTACTTTTATCCAAAGAATTATCCTTCCCTCCAGCTGCAACGACCACCACATCAGTTTTACTCTGCTCATCTTGGATTTCACGAAGAGTGGACGAAACTTTGGAGATCTTAGCCCCACCCCAAGCAGGTCCTTCATTCTTTGGCGGAGGAGGAGGTGGTGCTACTATAACGTTCTGAGGGATATCCAAATCTCCGTTAAGAAACATGGAAAGCCCGCCTTTACGGCTCTTCTTCTTTGAAGATGAGTTGTTTGAGCAGTTGTTGGCCTTCATCATGTTCATATTCAAGGCGTGGCTCTTCTGAAAACAGATGAAAGAATCTTGGTCTATGGGATTGGCCAAGATACGCCCCTCAGCTTCTGCTTGTCCCTGTCAGCAGGACAGTTTATAAGCTGATCTATCAAAAAAGAAAAAATCGCAGGCGAAACTCCATTAGTAAGAAGTAGTGCACAAATAACAACTTACTCTGAGCTTCACGGCATCACGAGAAACTTCAAAACCAACCGAGTCCTGCGGTTTGCCAGATGTGTCTTCTGGCTTAGATCCCCTCTGTTTGCTCTTCTTCCTCTGCTTTCGAGATGTATCTTTATTGGCTCCTTTGCCACCTAGTTCGCCAGAAGGCAACTCTTTATCCCCTGATGTATCAACTGAAGCACCAAGTTGAGCAAGAGTCGTCTCCAACACAGGTTTACTCTGAAGCTTTGCAAGTTGCTGGTCATCAAGAGGATGACCCTTTGCCTGTTTGGCTTCAAGAACTTCAATCTGTTGCAGCTTTTTGCGCCAAGCACGAACTTGCTTGCTTATTTCAGGGTTCATATCATTACCAGAAATAATGAAGGTACTGGATCTTGGGTTCCCAGCTTTATTGGAAGCACCAAAACCACTGTCATTATCACCCCGGATTCTGTGGGGTTGGAAGTCAGGCTTGTACTCGTAGTCATTGTCATCTTCTCCCTCGCTATCAATTATGGCTGGAAAAGTAGCAGTTGGGGTTGGAAGTTGACGATTACTCCAGGGCTCTGATGACTTGGTGTCCAGCAATTTTTCAAGACGAGCTAGTACATCCAGTGGAGCACTTGCAAGAGCATTAGATGATACTGTGAACACATAGTCGAGATTGCGGATAACAATTTCCTACAAGATAATATTCATTCATGAGAATGCTTGAATTTTCAGAAGTACTGCCATAATATGAACCCTGCACTGGTACGAAACCAATGTACCTAGATATAGTCAATCAAGAACAGCTGTATTGAAAAGAAACAAGGTACCTCACAGTGTCTCCTTAGGTCATCTGCTCCCAATGAGTCAGAAATCTCAAGTAGTGTAAGAGCATTGCGAGGTTCCACTATGTATTGAGCAGCCACCTTCTCACACAGGCTTTTCAAGCTTGGCACTACTCTCTGCGCACCATCCTTCTCCAAGGAGGACGATAATCCTTCCCCCTCCATATCACTAAAGAACAAACCCTCATCCAACTCTGATAAATCATTGTCCTTAACCTCTGGCTTAAAATATGCAGGAACCACAGCCATATCAAGAGGATACGCTGGGTGATACACAGAACTGACAACCAGCAGGTGTGTTTCCCCGACTGAAACAGAAGTAGCCCTTTTCACCCCATGCAACCTAGTTACAGAAGGGGGTTTGTCCTTGGATTTCTTCCCATCCCACATGTAAACATCACCGTTAGAAGTAACTGCAGAGCTCCAATACTTGCCAGCCGAGATGGCTTCCATTTTACTCCCAGAGCAAGAATACAGCTAAAATAATAGGTACTCACATCACTTCACTACTCTAGATAACTTGAATAAAAAAGAGGACTGAGGTGCGGAACAGGTATAGGATTAACCTGTTGACATTTCAAATCGGGATCCGATGAAACCCAATAAAACAGTGCCCCATCATCAGTCAAAGCCAAGCTGTGAATGGTTCCAGCAGCCACTGAGACCACATGAAGCCGCTCCATCCTGTGAAACTTCATAAGGAAGCTTCCATTTTTCTTCAAGTTCCTAGCAATAACTACTCGTCTAGGATTAACAAGTCGATGGCCCCAGGTATAGACCTGTCAGAACCAATGACAAATGAAATCATGAAATATGTATGGCTAGGTAACAAAAACAAAGAGTGTGATCAGAAGAAACAACATATGCATACTTCTCCATCTGCTCCTAAAACGACTGTATGATATTTCGCAGCAGATACTCCAGTAAACACCTTCCCCTTCAAACATTCAACGGCTCTTGGAGTATAGTTTGAGCCTGAGTTGGATGTACCATAGCCAAGTTGACCATATTTGTTACATCCCCAAGTAAAGACATCGCCTGCATCTGACACCACAGCTGTATGTTTGTTTGCAGCAGAAACAGCGACTATCTTTGATTTGAGGGAGCTTACTCTACGAGGAGTGGGTTGGGTATCAATAGACGTGTAACCCAGTTGACCCTCTGAAAAATTAAGTTAACAAAACACTCAGCTTTAGCTTACAACTCCCTTCTATTGCAGTCAGAAAGAAACATGAAATACTGACAAGTATCAACCAACAATCTTAAACAATTCGACCAACACACAACACAAGTAGCAAGGAAGCCAGGAGATCAGTTCTGCACTACCCTGAATGACTATGTATACCTCTATTAGACCCCCAAGTAAAAACTTCCCCACTTTCAGTTGCAACCACAGTGTGATGCTTAGCAGCTGCAACTGCCTTAACTCGGCGAGAACCCAGGCCAGATATCACTCTCCTAGGAGTGATAACTGCAGCTTGTCCACTGCAAAACAATGAAATGACAGAACATAGTCAACAGTAGCACTAAGTTACTTATCCTATAAATGATCACATATCATGCACCTACTAGAAAATTTGCTCTGAATCTGGCTATCAAAATTCCGCACAAATCAACCACCAAACATAAATTTCCAGTAAGTACCCAGCCAAACAGTTATCATCATACTGAAAGGTGCTATTGAACAGATACATTATTAGTTGACAACAACATTCACTGCAGCATTGATAGGCACAAACTATCCCCTTTGTATTTTGAGTGGTGAGATAATTCAAACACAAAGTCCCTGCCGGGAATTCGGTGCATGAAAATTCATATCACTAATCCCTCACATCTACTAATTTCACCCGTATACCATTCTGCAATATGACCCAAACATAAAAAAAACCAACAGCAACCTTAAGTTCCCATTAGGAAAAATTTAGAAAAGCGAACTAAAACACATAAACACATATTGCACCGTGACCTTTTGTCATTATACCATACAAAGATTAGCTCCATCGTGTCACCGAAACTAATCTACACATTATGCTTCTTCTTCAACCCCTAGTAGCAAGAAATCTGTAATACAACATAAGTAAAAATTCAAAACTGATTACACACCTTAGCCACAACAGAATACAAAAAGGCTAACAAGTTAGAGTGGAAAATCTAGGCTAAAAGTAATGCATTAGGCATACTAGCATGAAGGCTGGTGGAATGTAGAGTGGTAATAAAACCCATGATCTATGACTCTCATCGTAGGCGGTGTGGATATAATCGTGGAAGTGGGGACAATTATGTTACTCCCTCCATCCTGAACAAACCGTCTTGTTTGCTTTGTGACACATTTTTCCACTTCAATATTAAACATATAAGATAAAATAACTTCATAACACTAAATTTTGTAATATATAGTTTATCATGTAAGGAATCATTTGCAAAACTTAAATTTTTAAAATTATTTTATCTTATATGTTAAATATTAAAGTCAAATGACATGTCCAAATAGTGAACAAGATGGTCAATTCAGGACGGGGAGAGTATATTTTACCACTATTCAACAATAGCACAATGATTTGAAAGAAAAAACAGAGAATTTGCATACACTCTGAAGCATTACAAAAGAATGCAAGACTATACCTGTGTATGTCAAATTCAGGATGGCCAAGACGGCCACCTCGTCCAAATCCCCAAGTATATAGTTCTCCACGTGTGCTGACCGCCACACTATGGAATTTTGCAGCAGAGATCAACCTGATATGTGAACCATGGAGGTAATCAACAATGCATGGTAACTTCTGTATGTGAGCATTCCCTGTTCCTAATTGATAATTGGCTCCACTCCCCCAGCTGAAAACTTCAGTAGCTACTGTGGCATAAATGTAAGAGTTATTCCAGTGTTTATCTCTTTTCAGAAGACAACGTTTTCTCAGCATGAACTGTACAAACAAAATACAGCATCTGAGATGAACCTGACTGTTGCCCCTCGCCTAACACCTGAGACACAGGGCCAGAAAGTAGATCAACAGGCGTTCTTAATTTTGAGTCCTCCAATGTGATAGAGGCACCACACTGAAGGAGCAGACTTGCAACAGCAAGGTGACCGAAGTGGAGTGCCCTGTGAAGACTAGTCCATCCTGATTCTCCGTCCTGCGAGCAGATGGATTTTTTAAAATATAAATATATTGAAAAAAACAAGCATATTTTACCAAGAACACGTAAGCAAATTCAAGAGTTTCCAATACTTGAGAAAACTATCTTTTTTTTCTGTCGTCTCAAATGATAGAAACCAAAGGATTTCTATGTTCTACTGATACAAAGTTTCTTCATTCTTCAGATCTCCTTTAATACCAAATAAAGCCCAATAAATCATGTCAGATTAGAACATCTGCCCAAAACACAAACTTGAGATTTGAGAAGAGAAAGAGAGGAAATATAATGACTGTAAAGGTCATTTAAAAGAAAAAACAAACCCTGGCATCCGGATCTGCCCCAGCAGCAAGGAGCCTCTTGACAATGGGAACATGATTTCTCCAAGTAGCAATGTGCAGAGGGGTAAGACCAAATGTGTTTCTCCAGTTGATATTACCACCATTCTTCTTCAGTTGCTGCAAAGCTATCTCAACGTCAGCAACGGATCCATCCCTCACCAAAAGAAAGAGATCTTTGTTCCCATTCGATGATGATTTATTCATACGAATATGAAGGTTCTGTTTTCTTCCTTGAGGTGAACCCACTACCTCCATGATTTTACAAGGAAGCAAATTTTCACCCCCTACTTTGAAGTGTCAGAACACTTGTACAGTTAAGCTCACAAATATCTGGCTAAGATATCTTTCCACAGAAAAGAACAAAGAGTTCAGACTTCAAAAGGAATATCTGGAACCACCAAGATCAAGCTACCAACTTGTTTGATAAATCAGCATCATGCTCAACATTAGGGAGCCATCCATTTAAAGGATCCTTATGCCATCCTGTCTTCAAGATTATGGAGGAGCAACTGAAACAAACAATTAGAAATTCTAGTCAAGATCAACTACGCAAGTGAATACATAGCATTAAGATGTGACACGATCTTCCTAAGCAAGTCAATCACTGATCGCATAAGCTGCAAATAAGGGGCTTCCAAAGGGGGTTTTCTATAAAATCAATTCTCAACAGAATGATGTTAGTGACCAAACATGCTCAGAAGAAAACAGCAGAACAGACAAGGCCATTATCTGATGTTCAGAATATGGATAGCTCTAAAAAGCTCATAGCTTCAATATTAACACGTAATCAAGAGCTTCAATAAGAAAAAACAATCAGCACAACATGAATCTGAATCAAGGAAACCTGCGGAAAGCGTAATTCAATGAAGAACCCAGGAGTCATCTCTAGTATCATATTCCTAAGATACAGGGCAAACCTCACAGGATGCATACACCAATCTCAATAAATTTTCTAAATTCAATTATCTAAGATCATATTCTTCCATCATGAGAAAGTGAAAGCTAGATTTGAAAAAAAAAACAGATCACATTGAGAAGTGCCTTATACTACAAATAATTAGCACAATGACCCACATTGTGCAAGGTACAACCAACAATAACCTCAGTGAAAAGAAAAAATCTCTCTTTGTCCAATTCATTAACCCCATTCACAACCCAGTAATCTGTGTTGCTTCTTGGAAATTACAAAATAGCAGGAACCAGAATAATACTATACCACATTCTGTTCAGAATAATTCAGAAGCCATGGATTGCTCAGATCAGATAATTAGCACATGGTAAGGTTCAATCTACATTACAAGAATACATGGATCAGCCAGATCAGACGTCACCCAAAGCTGAAGTACCCACAAATCACGTGCAAAAGGGCAAAATGGTGCACATATAAGCAATCAAAATGACGCAACGATCAAAATGGCGCACCGATCATGTGACGCACGAGAGGTTATAATTGGTAGGTCAGATATGGAACCAACAACATAGGAACCCATAAAAAAAAGGACAGGATGAGTGAAGAAAAACAAAATTCCAATTTCAGGCGCAAGATCATATTCTACAAATTTCCCCAAGAGGTTAACTTCAAAACAGAATTATCCACGAAAGTTTGAATAGAACTGGTAATGAGAGTGAGGAGGGAAAATGATCACCTTGAATCTGCATGACACAACAGAAGGAGAAGAAGAAGATAGCCAACTGGTTTGTGTGTCAAGATCTTTGTTTCTCTCTCTCTCCTCTTCCTCCCCCTCTGTCTTTCTCCCTCACCCGTCTATCGTGCCGTGCTATATGACCTCTGTTGAAGAAAGCATCGATCCTCGGAATATACCTTCGGAACAAACAAATGCGAAAACTATGAGAAAAAACGGTAAGAGACACGAGGGAGAGACGGAACCTGTTCGATGCTAGCCAGGGAGGACGGGGTTAATTTTGAGAATCTAGAAAAATTATCCATGAGTTGACGATATAGCCCTTGAATCCGTTGCTTCTTGACGTGTTGACGTGCACGGTGGGAAGGTCGGAACTGACCTTTGGTTCAGGTACTGGTAAACGGTAGTGCGAGCAAACACGTCTCTCTCTTCTCCTTGTTACGACACGTGTCGTGTCAGTTCCAACTCAGACGATCGGATCCAATCACGTGTCAGTGTTGAAATCTTGTGTAGATGTATTAATTTAATTCGAAAAATTATTCCTCTCGTGTTTCGAAAAAAAGGAGATTTGTGGGTATGTCGACCATTGTTTTTTTTTTTTGAGAAAAAAAAAACTCTTCCAATTGTTTTGTGGCCAGAAGGGCATGATTCTTTTCTGGTAAAAAGAGTGAGTCCTTGTTTGTGGATGGTATGAAGGAAACATGAAATAGAACCGATAGCCTGAGATCGCGAGTACATCTTTTTTTTATAAGGGATATTATATTTTTAGCTAATTCATAAAATATCGCTAAAAAAAGAAATTCATAAAATATCACTATATTTTTATAAAAGTATAAAAAATATCACTATAGTCATTGACCAAATAAAAAAAGTATAAAAGATAAACCAATCTTTTCAAAAAGTTAGGGTTGAGAGAGGAGAACGCGCCTTCCACACGCTACCTTGTGTTCTCTCCCCCTCAGAGTAAGGCTGCTTTCTGCACCTCTACTTCTAGCTCTTCGAGAGCTCCAAGATCCAAATGATGGCAACAATCCCACTGCAGGAGCGTTGGAATAGTCCATCCCTCACACAATTTTCTTCTGAATCTTCGAATACGTCTCTTCGTCATTCAATGTCTCCGACTTCCAAAGCTCAGTCTTTGCATGGAGCTCCGCCTCTCTCCCCTGAGAAGGGCGCCGATTTTGTCAGCCAGGGTTATTCAATGGGAGGAAGTAGTTCAGATATGGTAAGATCTTGCATGGCAATTTTATCTGAAAAAATCTTTCTGGTTCCCCCTGATTGCTTAGCTGATTCTTTTCGTTCCCTTAACATTAGTACGACTAGTAATATTAGTTTGCCTCATCGTGAGAATAATAGTAGTTCGAACAAGAAGAACCAGATTAGGGTTCTAATTCACAAAATCCCTCCTCTTTTCTTTACGGCTCCACCCATGGACTCCATTATTGCCAACTGCTCTAGGATGCAGCTCCACCCGGCTGAAGCTAATCTCATTGATGCGAGTGTATTAGCTAGTAATTTACCCTTGTTCGATTTCAAAAGAGCACTTGTGAAATACCCCAAACCTTAATATATTAATGAACTATCTAATTAGGATATACTAAGGCTAGAACATGCCTTATAAACATTAGAAGAAGTGTTAAACAACAATTTACACCAAAAACATGCTTTAGGAACAATTAGAGCAAAAGGTGTTTTAAAGAGTATAAATAAATTAGGGAACTACCAATAAGTTCCCAAGAGATTTCAAATGTGAAATACCTCTAAGATTAGTAATAAACATTAAGCGGAATTAGCGTTTAAACCGAAAACGCACATTAGAGCACAAAAATGTGCTTTAAAGAAAAATGTGCTTTAAAGGAGAATGTGCCTTAAGCATTTATACATGGAATTAAAAGGCTAGTGAGCCTAAATACCAATAAGGAATAAGGAAACAACAATAAAATGGTCATAGGAGCCATAGCGTATACACACAAATTAAGTATACAAGTCCACACAAAAACCGGTACTAAACTGACGAAAGTCAAGGAGAAACCACCAAACGACTTGGTTTAAATTGAAATTAGCAACATGCTATTTCATGAAAAAAGTTTCTAAAGGTTGTAAATATATTAAGGAAACATTTAAACTAGCCAAAACAAATTGAAAAATCAATGTGAACCCGGAAGCACATAAAATGTGTTTTAAGGCATTTTGGCCTTGTAACATACCTATCACATGGTATAAGTCATTAGGAACGAGTTTAATGTATCAAATATTACATAAACACATTAGAGAAACAAAAAAATTCAGGCCAAACAAGGACCTAGGCTGCCGACCTCAAGCATGAGTCACCATGTCCAAATTTGCTTTTAAATTTACTATTTCAACAACCAAGACTTCCTTGGTTTGCCATATCATCTTGTCCCCTTGGTAAATCATTAATCAGACTCTTATCTGTCAAATGAGAGCTCCCAAATTCGTAGCTCATCCTCTCTTTGAAGAAACAACACAAAAAACCTCCATGTTCTTAGATTTGAGCCTTAAAGAACACCTTGCCTTGTAGAAATCATAAATTTCTCGTCTTAACTCCAAATCACAAGCTTGATAGCTCGTTGGAATCCTATTTTCAAGAGCTTTACAACCATAGCTAATGAGCCCCCAGATTCTCAGGAAAAATCACGAAGAAGTGCCTTTGATTCTCGAGGTAAAACATTGCCTTCTTGAAAACTTCTTATTCTTTGGTTTTTGTTACAGCCGATTGGCATGGGATACTAACCCATCTTATTCTTCATCTTGTTGTATAATTTTGGAGCCAATTTCTCTAGCAAATTGCTGTTAAAATTTCTAAGGAAATCAAGCTTAAATATTAAGCTAAAGGTTAATATACAAGGTAAATCCTACAACTACCTATTTCAAGGTTCTAATTGTTGATCTATATATGATCTAACATATTGCTCATCTTATTATTTATTGCCGAAATTGTGGTGATTAATATTCAGTTTTTAGCTTATTAAAAGTTAATGTTTATTAAATCTAAAAATAGATTTATACTCCTTATGATATAAGCTTCAATTTAAGCTATCATAATATACAAGAAAAATTCATATACTATAATATATATGGTGGCCAAAAATTAAGAGGTTTTATATGAGTTAGAAAAATTATCTAACTTAGTTAAATTAAAGGAATTAGTATAATTAGGAGTAATATGTAAATTTGTGAAGTTTTGGTTATATAATATCAAGGCCGAAAATATATATTAGTTAATATGTATTTTTGAGAGTTTAAGTGATGAGAAAATAATTGTAGAATTAAGTTTACAATTTATAAAGAGTTTATAAGTGTTATAAGGAATTTATAAGGTTTTTGGTATATTTAAGGATAGTAAAAGATGGTATTTATATACTATAACATTAGATAATTAAATCTGGTGATTTAGAGATGTTAAAGATGATTTTTGATGTTCAAAAATCTGTAGGTAAATTAGTTACGAAAATTAGAAATTAATTAGAGTTAATTTGGTTAATAAATGACTTAGGATAAAAGAAAAGACCACAAGGGTAAAATGGTAATTTCCCTGGTCAAACGTGGTCAAACTTGGTCAATGACAGTTTGTAAAATGTTTAGAGAAGCTAAAATAAAAATTGTAGCAAAAGATTAGATATTAAAAGGATAAAGGAATAAAAAGTTAAGTTAAATTAACTTTAGGGGTAATATGGTAAATAATGGAAAGTTAGGGGGTTTGACCATAAAAGAATGGTCAAACTTGGGTGTATTTTGGTAATTAACCAAAAGCATAAAAGAAATTAATTAAGAAAGACTTTGGAAGAAAATAGAAATAAGAATAACAAGTTTAGGACTTATTATGAGTAAAATAGAAATTAAAGGAAAACTATGGGTAAGGAATGTGAATAACACATTTTTATGTGTTTAGAAGGTTAAGGAAATTAAATAAAGAATTTAGAAACAAGTTGTAAAAGAAACAGAGTTAAGACGGGGTTAAACGAGACCCGTATATAAATTAAGGTATACGAGGGGTATACCCGTAATTTAATAAGTAAAGGAGAAATCAATACTTAAAGTATTTTTTATGAAAATACAAGTTATATTGGAAAAAGAAATAAATACGTATTGATACGGAGTATCATACGGGCATATACGTAAATTTTGGTATACATGGAAAATACTCGTATACATGAATAGTAAATACATATACATGAATAGTAAATACATATACATGAATAGTAAATATGTATACATGAATAGTAAATACGTATACATGAATAGTAAATACGTATATACCAATAGTAAATACATATACATGAATAGTAACTACGTATATATGAATAGTCAAATACGAGATGTATACGTGAATAGTACAATACGTATATGTGAATAGTGAAATACGGTGAATAGTAAAATACGAGGCCGTATAAATGAATAGTAGAATACGAGACCGTATAAATGAATAGTGAAATACGGATGAATAGTGAAAAATACGAAAACCTAATACAAGGTCCTTATAAGTCTAAAGTTGCTAACTGTGCAACTAAATAACTGCTAACAACGTTAGTATGTTAATGAATTAGAGTTGAGCTTGAAAACGCTCCTAAATGAACAAACCCGTTTAACGGTATACTATTATACTCGGGTTGACCTAGGAAGAGGTTTAAGTTGAAAAGAGAACCAAATTAGTTCTAAGACACATGATACTAATACTAGTTCTGATTACAGATCTAGATAGTCAGAGGCGTTCGACGGATTAGGCGAACGTGGGATTAAGAGCTAGCCAATCTCCTGTGTACGGTATGGGATTCTTGTAGCTTGTTTGCTAACGAGGTCTACCTCGGTTTGTGTGCTATGTGTTATTGTGATACGACCAAACAGGATTAAGCATAAAACCGATTTATGGTATTGTTATTGTGCGTACATTGTACACTAACACGATGATAAGTGCAAAATGCATCTATTTCCTGGGCTTTAATTCTTCCTATTTTCATAATAATTCATGTCATATTTTACACTTATCTTATAGTTTTTCTAATATTTATATTCAGATGAGAACTGATATATTTTATTTATCAAATACAGGAAAAAGTCTCAAATTTACATTCTTCATATTTTAGGACTACAATAAAAAGAACAACACGTGTACGATATATTTATATCGTATAGTTTGAGTATAGTATATATGTTGAATCAATTTGCAAGCATGTAAACATGCATGGTGAGCAGTACATGCATGCACTTACAATAACTGGGCCGATATGTTTTGAAGTCCAACAAGGATGCGCAGCCCTATTGTTCGATTACAATGGACCGACATGGACAGAGACGAAAAGCAGTTTACCAAACATTTTAGAATAGAAAATGAGAAAACCCATGCATAAACAGGGGAGGAGATCGATCGCATTACGGACATCCTCCATCTCCATACAGACGGATCCATCGTCTTCATTCAAAAGGCGGACCACCATCCTCGCGTCCCCTCACCAGACCACGCCTCACACGACACCATCTCACCCGCCTTCATCACCATCGACCCATCGCCACCATCTTCACCACCTTCACCATCCATCATCCCCATTTCACGCCACACCATACCACCACATTCACTCCATCGACACCACCGGTCTTCCATCACCACACACCATCGCCTCACCGTCACCACCATTCGACTAACATCGCTCATCTTATTACCACGTCTACACCACCGATATCACTACTTCCATCACCAGACGTTTCGACCCATTCACCCCATCTTCATTATTACGCCACCGTCACCTCACCACAACACCATCTTCGCCTCGCCTCACTCCATCGTCATTCACCACCACCATTCCCGCATCCTCTCCATCGCCATCCATCGTCTTCTCCACTCGAAGCCACACGACTCACCACCATCGTCTCACTATCGTTCATCGCCTTCACCATTGCCTTTCACCGTCGACACCCCGCATCATCTCCATCGCCTTCAACCATACCAACACCGCACATCATCCACACCATCTCCATCCTCGCTTCACCATCGCCACGCCTTCACCACCACTGCACCGCCCCTGTTTCATCTCTAAACTGACAGCACCCGCGACATACTTGTCCATACCCAACGTCGATTCGCCATCGTCATCACCCATCTATACCGACATCTCATGAGCTCACCATCCTCACCAAACTCATCATCTTTGTGGCATCATCTCCATTCATAGCCGCGAGCACCCACACCGACATCAGCCGTCACCACGTTTTCACCGTCATTCTCGACCTTCGCATCTCCATACCAACGACACATCAATCACTCTCGCAACCCACAACTTCGTCGATCACTTGTCTTCATCATCATCACCGGCGCAGGCGAGGAAATAAATCTACCGGTGCGAAGGTTAATAGAGGCGAGAGCAAGAGTCGGTGTGAATTGTCGATTTCGAAATCTCCAGTACTTCGGTGAAGAATACAGGGGCGAGAAATGATGTGGGAGAACCGGTTTGGGCAAGGCAAAATAGAAACATAAAACCGGACCGGTCTGGTTAATTAATAAAGGGGTCCATTAAACCAAACTCTTTATATTTGTTACATGTTACTTGTTTATTATTGCAGTTTTGGTTATTACATGACATTTGATATTGGTTTTAACGTGTGCCTTTATTGAATCTATATTTTTTTACTGGTTTTAATTAACATATAGATTGTTACAATTAATGTGCTTATGCTGCAATAATTCTGATCGTTTAATTGCATTATCTTTCTAAATCTATTTTGACCCGATCTAGTGAAAAATAGATAGGTTCGATTAATTCGTAAACTTGTGGAAAACTTGTTTTCATCGGACAAGTTAATACTTCATCTGCATAAATATTATATCTCAAACTTATTTTGTTTACATGTGTTTTGCTAGTCCGAAAAAGTCATAGCATGTTCTGGTAAACGAATTCGTCAGAGTTATTATTTTTGCCAATCTATAAACCAGAAGAAATAACATAATTAACCAAACTGCAATAACCGGAACCCGGAGTCCCGCTCAATCATATCATCTATCATTTTAATTTATCTGTTATTTTATTTATCTGCATTTTATCAGTTTCATTTACAATTCAGTAAAACCCCCCTTTTGTGACACGCTTAGGAATTAGACATTTTCGCTTAAGTCCCACGGTTCGATTACCCGGTTGCTTCAATTTTACTATACTACTACGACCGGGATTGTTTGCAGCCCGATAGATATTTTGACTCACGTTTTATTTATTATTTTACCAGGTCAAAAATCTTCTCTGCCCACAATTTGATTCAGAGCTTGTTCATTAACTATGTTTAATAACAATTGTATAAGGTTACAAATATTCCCTATTGTTAGTTGGTTAATACCGAGAGAGGTTTATCTAACCAATCGTCAAAGGGACTTCAGCTAACTGGAACTTGGGAGAAGAGGAATTCGGGACTGACTCTGGTCATGCATGTTCAGGTTAGGAGGTCGGCATCTGTATCAGATCTGTCTTCCGCCTAGGGCCGACAAACTGACCCGACCATCTCGAGTGAACAGTTCGAGATGGGAGGAAAATTCAGGAGGCGCAGGAGGGTCAAGCCTACACCCCTCATAACTTAAGAATAATGTTTATTAACCCAATGGAGCTAATAACTCATTGGCTAGGGTTACCATGACCCGACAAAAATAAACAATTCAGTTAGAGAACAACCAGTTCTATTAAGAGAATGGTTGACATTATAAGGTATGGTCAAACACGGGAACTAAATAATTCTTAGGCCTCAGGATTTAGGAATCTAACTTACTCATCAATGGACGCCCATTACGACGTTCGATTTATTTGAGCTGTGAATGTTTCATATAAATGTGTTGTTTGTTATCGTACTTCTTATTATTATTTGTATGAATAAACAATTGCATGTATACAACAAAGTAGTCGTGTGTAACCCGGCTAGCTTGTGGGCTGCACGTTTTCTATACCAGCCATGTGCTGAGCCCCTTGGGGCCTGTGATTTAAACTTTGCAGGTAGGTACCGGACGAAGACTCAACCTGAGAGTGGGAGCGGGTAGAGTACTTTGGGTTGCTTTTACATTTGTTACACGAGTTGTGCATGTACGCTCGTTTAGTAGATTGATGAAATGTTAGTATGATGTATTAGGATATGAGATACTCGGTATAAGTTATGGTTTTTGAATTGTAATGTTTTAGATGCTCGAGTAATTATCCGGTTAGTCAGACCGTGACTTGTAAAGAGATTAGGCCTAGTTAGTCATGTGGGGTGATAATGGCGGTTGTGGACTGGGGTAAGGTAACACAATTTAGTAGAACTTTCCGCTGCATTGTTAATGTACGAGATGGACTTTGGGCGACGATCAATGTATATGGAGATGGGGTGTTACAACTTGTAGGAAGACTGTGGAGTCCGTCCCGAACAAACCCTAAAATTCTCCAAAACATCCTAAGCCACATCTGGAAGATCAAATCTCATGTCAAAGTTGCGGAAGTAGGCCCCAATCGGTTTTATTTCCATTTTGCGAATGAGGTGGATAAAAGGATTATCCTCAACAATGGACCGTGGCATTTTCAGAACCGGCTGTTGACACTTATGGAGATTAATCCCCTGTGTAATCTGATTGAGCATGATCCTATTACTACTAAGGTATGGGTAGGCGTCCACAAACTCCCTATGGTTTTCTTCAATCGGCAGTCTGTGATAGAACTAGCTAATCGAATTGGAAAATTCGTGGAATGTGCTGATAGGATAAACCCCCTCACCTCAAAAGTTTTAAGGATGAAGATTGAAATTAAGGTAACAGAACCCCTTTGCCGCATGTTATTGATTGCCACAGAACAAGGTAAAAGGGTTTGTAGACTATCGTATGAGAATCTCCCCTGTTTCTGCTATAGATGCGGCTGTTTAACTCATATTATGGTGGATTACCATATCCCTAAACCTTTCCCTGAAGCAGCAGAAAAGTTTGGTCCTTGGATTAGAATAGAACATGTGGATTCCACCTCCATTATTACTGATGTACAGCTTATCCAACTCTGGAAAGAGGAAGGGATTCTGGACTCTCTAACTGCTATGGTGACTAGATCAGAAGATAACCCTTCCATTCATCCCTCGAGGGTTAATGTGGATTTATCCTTGGCCACGCTCCTGGTTGATATTACTCCTACTGTGGTCCCTCCCCTAATCAGAGATCTTCTACTGAATAAACCTCCTATCTCCCAGGCTAGCTCCCAGCCCCATGATCTGGATCCTCACCACCCGCCTCCTGGCTTTGAGCTTAAGAGCCAACCCCTTGGCCCTCCTGGTTGTTCTAGTTGCCCAATCCCTCTCAACACCCCTTTATCAAATGTTTCCTCTTCAAATATTGTGGACTCTAGGTTAGGGGTCAATAATTTTGACTGGGAAACTGCAGTATCCTCTTTTGAAAGTGAGTTCAACAAGAATTCAAAAGTCTTTTCTTTGCCTCAGTTGGAGATATCAAACCTTGGAAAGCAACCGATGTTAAACCCCTTCCAAATTCCCCCCAGCCCCTCGTAAATCCTGTTGGCCAACTTCCTATTAACCCATCCAGTCCTGAGTCCTCTAATATCCCATCTTCTACTGCTAAAGGAAAAGAGAAGGCTTTTCCTTTGACCACCCTCCATCCTAGACACTCGAAGTCTTTTAAAACCAAGAAAAGGAAGTTTCAAATAGCCAGACCTCTGATGACTGGTTCAACTATTCCCCTGTATGAACTAGAGGAGTCTGACTACCTTGAGGCAATCCAAGACAAGGCAGACCCTGATGAGAATCAGGGCTGCCTGCCAAAATGACTTGCCTATTTCTCAACTGCCGGGGGTTGGGTCACCCCTGTGCAGTTTCTTGGGTGACTTCATTGCTTCATTCTCATAAACCCAAGGTGGCTTTTCTGATGAAGACCCACAAGAACAAGGATGGTATGGATGCTATTCTGAGGATGTGGAAGGAGTATGATGGTACTGCAGTCAGTAGTATTGGTAGAAGTGGAGGATTGATACTCCTTTGGAAGAAGGATATTGAGATCTCTCTGATCAATTGGTCAAATCACCACATTGCTGCTATGATTAAACTCCCAGGTATGATCCCCTTTAACTTTACGGGCTTTTATGGTTGGTCTAGTTGGAGTTTGAAATTTCTGTCTTGGAAGCTTATTGACTTTCTTAGAGTTTCTACAAAATACCCTGGGTTATAGGGGGGATTTCAATCAAATTCTTTTTGAGAGTGAAAAAAAGGGGGAAACACTCGAAGGGAGGACCAAATGGCACCCTTTAGGGATAGCATTGCTAAAGCTGAGTTGATTGACCTTGGTTTTGTTGGTCATCCTTACACCTTTACCAACTGCCAATTCGAACCTTTTCATTTTGAAAGTAGATTAGATAGAGTGTCTGCCTGTAACAACATGATTAACCTTTTCCCTGCCATGTTTGTTCACCACCTCCCTAGAGAGTTCTCGGATCATTGCTCCATCCTGTTAAATCTGATAGGAAGTCATAAAAAGCCTTGTAAGATCTTTAGATTTGAAAATGTGTGGATTGAGGAGAAAAGATGTAGAGACATTGTGGAAGAAATTTGGGGGCAGGGTTCTCAGGATTTTATGAATAAGCACAGGTGTAGGAAGAAACTTCTAGACTGGAATGGATGGTCTTTCTTGAAAATAAAGAAAAAAATTGAGAGTAAAAGAAAAGAACTGGATGTTGTCTCCAAAGGGTTTCAAAATCTTTGGGCAGCGGAGAATAGAAAGAGGCTTCTTCTTGAAATTGAGTTGCTTCTTCTCAAAGATGAAGTGAAGTGGAAACAAAGGTCAAGGGATAGGTGGATCAAAGAAGGTGACAAAAACACTAGCTATTTCCATAGTAAGGCTTCTCACAATAGGAGGAGAAATGAAATCTTTTGTCTTGAAGATGATCTGGGAATTATGAAACACGATTGGCCAAGCCTCAATAATATAGCCACATATTATTTCCAAACCCTCTTCCAAGCTTCTGATGCCAGTGACATGGATAGTAAAAAAAGGGCAGTTGAAGGGATCCTCCCCTCTCACTGTATCAATGACCTTATTTGCCCCTACTCTAATGATGAAATATTAAAAGCTTTTAAGAAGCTAGGGGGGAATAAGGCCCCTGGGCCTGATGGTTTTAATTGGTCTTTTTTCAAAGCCTTCTGGCCTATGATTAGGAATCAAGTCACTAATACTGTCATGAACATTCTTGAAGGAAACCCTCTTCCTCCCAATCTCAATGACTACTTCATAGCTCTTATCCCCAAAGAAAAAGGTGCCACAAATATCCAAAAATTCAGACCCGTAGCCCTTTGTAACTTTGTTTACAAAATAGCCACTAAAGTCCTAGCCAATCGTATCCAACCCATTCTCCCTGAGATTATTTCCCAAAATCAATCTGGTTTCGTTAAAGGTAGATTGATCTCTGACAATATCATCCTGGCTGGTGAAATTCATCATAAAATCTCCAACTTCAAAGCAAAAAAAATTTGGTCTGTTCTCCTGTAAAATAGATCTCAGCAAGGCTTATGATAGATTAAGTTGGGAGTTCCTTGATAAGATGTTAAAGGCAATGAGTTTTCCAGACTATTGGAGAATTCCGGTGATGAATTGCATTTCTTCGGTCAGAGGGAGGATTATTATCAATGGTTCTCTGGAGAGTCTCTTCAATCAAGAGAGAGGTTTAAGGAAAGGAGATCCCATTTCCCCTTTCCTCTTCATCATAGCTCAAGAAGCTCTCTCTAGAACCCTTAATAAAGCCATGAATGATCTTAAGTTTGAAGGGATTTCTCTTACCTCTTAATCCCCTCAAATTTCTCATTTAGCTTCTGCAGATGACATTATTTTTTATGGGAAGGCAAATGATGAGAATTTGGAATCTCTTCATTCCATCCTTGCAATTTTTTTGGAAGTCTCAGGCCATGCCATTAACCAATCCAAGTCTGAAATTGTTTTTAGCCCTAAAATCCCATAAAGTACCCAAAATAGACTAGCTGCTATTCTTCAGGTCCAACCTGTTACTTGTTTCTCGAAGTACTTGGGGCTCCCTCTGAAGATTGGTAGGAACAAAAAGACTACTTTTGGATATATCCTAGACTCCCTTCAAAGAAAAGTTCAAGGGTGGAATAGACCGATGTCCCAAGCTGCTAGGTCTAATCTCACCATGAGTGTGCTTCAATCCATTCCTAATTACACTATGTCCCTTTTCAAACTTCCTCAAGGCATCATTGATAAAATGAATTCTATTTGCTACCAGTTCTGGTGGGTAGGTTCTTCTAGGAAAAAAGGTATGCATTGGAAAAATTGGGAGTTTGTTTGTTCCCAGAAGGAGAGAGGAGGGCTTGGTTTCAGACAGATTGAAAGTTTTAACAAGGCTTTGTTGGCAAAACAAGTGTGGAACATCCTTATTAATAAAGACAGTCTGGTGGCAAAGTTTTTAAAAGATCTCTATTTCCTAAGAGTGGATCTTCTCCAAGCAACTAGAGGTAGGAAGGATAGTCCTATCTGGAAATCGCTTCTGGAGGGAATTGAGGTCATTAAATTGGGGGCTCAGAGAATAATAGGAACGGGGGGTATGGTTGGGGGTGGTGGTGGGTTGTGGTAGGGTTAAATACAAAGATTTGGGATCATCCTTGGATAGCAAAGAATGGCTTTGTCAAACCTATTCCCCAGTTGTCCTCGGATCCTTCATTAGGAAAAGTAAGCCAACTTTTCTCTGATGACAACTGCTCTTGGGTTAGTAGAAGGATTACTGAAAATTTCCATAGTCTTGATCATCATGCTATTCTCCAAACTTCCATTAGACCTAACTGTCAAGATTCTTGGAGCTGGTCAGGATCGTCCTCAGGATCTTACACAGTTAAGTCGGGATACTCCCTTCTGTTGGACTCTTTTGATATTGCTGAATCCTCCTTGAAAACACCTCAGGACCTTTCTTTTAAAAACCTCCTTCAAAACTGCCTTACCCTTCCAAGAGTAAAGCTATTTGCCTGCAAAGTTTTGAACAATATTATTCCTTGCCTTGCCAATGTCTCGGACAAAATAGGGGGGTCTAGTGAATGTCAGTTCTATGGCATCACTGATACGGCTACCCATGGGATTTTCAAATGTTGGACCTCTCTTGATGTGTGGGATAGCATTCTGGATAACTCCCAAATCCCAAACCAAAGTATGTGTGATCTCCATATTTGGATTAGGGAGAAAGCTACTGAATGAGGAAGAAAGAAAACTTCAAAAATACTCAATCATATGTGGGCTATCTATGATGCTCGTAATAAAGTCAGACACAAGCCAGAACTACCAATTCTGGAGGGTATCTATTCAAACTTGGCTTACATTGAAGCGTATCCGAAGAGTGCTAGTAAGCAGAATCTTAGAATGGATGAGACCTCAAGTTTTAACCTCACCAAGCATGAAATGGTGTTTTCTACTTTCTGTAATAGATCCTTTGGCAGAAGTATGATGTGTAGTGGTTCTTTCATGTCACATTCGGGTTCTCTGGAATTGGTTTTTAACAGGAAAATGAGGAGCCAAGCTTCAAATTCTTCCTCAGAAATAGAAACCATAAGCTTTGGAGTTAATCTTGCGGCAAGAAAAGGCTTCAGAGATGTCCTCATTATTATCAACACAAAGGAAACGATGGACATGGTGATGAAGATAGTGACCAGAAATCAAGAGGAGACCTCTTCTTATCCTATTTTCCATTTTGGTTTTTGTAAGGAGATCAATGTTAGACTCCAATTATGTAATGAAGTGTTTTCTAATTTTCCTGCTTACCTAGCTTCTAGATATAACATCTCTTTATTGGAGTGGAAGATTTGGGAGAAAATGAACTCCTCACCAGCCATTCTCTGGGCTGCGGTTTTGGAAGGAGAGGAGATTATAAGCTCCACTACTCTTGCTTGTAATATGATTAACCACCCTTTTGGTTTTATATAAACAGTAACAATTTCTATAAAAAAAGATAAAAATACCCCTACTAGTTAACAAAGTACTTTTAAAGTTTACAATATGCCCTTTAGTGTTAAAATTTACAAAAATTCAAAAAAATAAAAAATACAATAAAAAACACAAAATAATATATAAAAATTATAAATACAATAAAATATAAAAAATTTAAAATATTTATAAAAATTGAAAAAATAAAAATATCATAAAATATAAAAACAAATCAATATTTCATTTTTAAAAACTTATTCAGTACCATAAAAAGAACATACTTTTCTCAACAAATTATTTATACCAATACTCTACCAATTTATTCCATTCAAGTACCATAATTTTACCATACATTTTTAATTATTATTTTCTATCAACTTAAATTATTTCTTCAAAGTAAATTATTTTCAATTTTTAACTTACATTTAGAAAATTTATTTTTTAAAATTTATATTCTATTTTACAGATAAATTTATGACATAATATTTGTCGTTATCGAGAAAATATTATGTCATAAAATAATTGGTAAAAAAGAATATAAATGTTTTTTGAAAAATAATTTTCCAAATATTAACTAAAAATTAAAATAATTTGAATAAATAATTTAAATAGATAAAAAATGATTTAAAAATGTATGGTAAAAATTATGATAATTAATTTGTATAATTTATTGTTCTATATTTGTCTAAATTTATAGAGAATTAGTATAAGTTATTGATAAGCCTCAGACTTATCATATTTTATAGGCTAGAATTATATGACTATTAGTCAAAATAAGGATAGAATAACTAGTTTTTCTATTATTTTACATATAAAAGTCTATTTTATAAGTTCATACTTATTTCTGGTATGTTTTTTGTGTTAGGAATAAAATCCTAACCAAAGGACGAGTGATGCCGGGCATGATGCCGGAAGTTCAACTCACGGCAGTAGTTTCGAGCAACACTGAAGATTGTCGGATGCAGTGCCGGGTACACCTTAGCCGGCACAAGTGGAGAGTCGTCTCGGTCGCCAAGAGTTAGCGGTTAATTATCGTTAACAAATTAACCGATGCCGGGTATGGTGCCGGACATCTCATGTCTGGCACAAGTACCTTTTCGCTGATTTGATGGTTAAATCAACCGTTAGGAAACACATGTTATATATGGTGCCGGATGCTTCTGATACGGCATGACTCCCGACACATGGAGAATTTGAAGTCTATAAATAGGCCGAGAGTCTGCACACTTCAACATCATCATCATTTCACATTCACGCCTTCATACTCCACAAATTTGCCACGCTTTGCTGCCAAGAGTTCTGCATTACCAACCTTCAAGGTGAAGACTTCTTTCGGGTTCGAGGGAATTCACACTAAATTTTCTCTTTTCCTCTTTATGTTTCATCTTGTAATTGAATGGTTAGTTGAGTAGCATTCTTGGTCATCCTTGGTTAGGGATGATCTTCTTGTAAAATAATTATGATCATTTACTAAAGTTGCAAGTTTCAAACTTAGATTTTTGATCTTTGTGCAAGTGGATTGAGTTCGCTACTTATTCTCTTAACTTCAAAATTCTTCTTTTATCAATCAGAACAAAGGCAGAATGGGTTGAGAAAATTAAAGTGATCTTTGCCTTTGTCTTCTATACATTAGGAGATGATAATTAAGATTTGGAATTAACCATTCTATTCTCCACTTTCTTGTTCGTTTATTGGAATAAAATTTTATGGATTAGATAATGGATTGTGAGCGTTTTGTTTTGAATTCGAAACTAGAAAATAATCTTAACATTTTGGTCTTGCCAGATTCATTGCCGGGTGTCTGGTGTCCGGGGCATTCAAAGTTCTTGAGTGTGCTGTGCATCTTATGTCTGACATGATATCCGGCGAGTTCAAAAGTTGGTTAATTCGAGACTTGCTAAATTTCTTTGTGATCATATTTGTTTTTATGTTGATTATTATCCCGAATCAAGGATAGTTTATTGTAATTACTCCATTTAGATAGATTGTTAGATAGTTCTTTAATTTGAATTTATGATCATTTTCCCCGAGTTATCAAATTTAGGCAATTACTAAGATTATGACTAATTTTCTACTAAGTCCTTTGGGTTCGATACTCTTGGTCGTATTTTACTTACACTTTATTCCGACCGGGATTTTTGCTACCCGTAGTTGAGTTGTAGGATTCTTTTATTCTTTTATTCATTTTTGTATATAATCTTCCCAACAAAAATCTTGTTAGCAGCTATGTGTTTGAAGCTTTATATTTTTTTTATGGTACTAAATATTTTTGAAAAACATCTGAGAAGTATTTAATTTTTTCAATGTTTTATGATATTTTAATATATTTTTTATTTATTTTTATAGTTTTTATAATATATTAAATATTTTTTATAGTTATCTATATTTTTATAGTGTTTTGGATTTTTTTGTAAATTTTAGTGAATTTTTTAACACTTAGTGGCATATTGTGAACTTTAAAAGTACTTTGTTTACTAGTAGGGTATTTTTGTCTTTTTTGTTTCTGGTCAATGACATAATAGTGACATTTTATGGAATTTTGAAAAAATATAGTGACATTTTGTGACTATCTTTTTTTTTTGTGGCATTTCGTGAATTAGCCAAAAATATAGTGACATTTCATGAAATTACCCTTTTTATAAAGATATAGGTAAGAGTGTCCGCATGCGTGAATTTTGGGTTAGGGATTTTGTGATTCTGATTTTTTGAAATAAAATGTTTTGGGGTCTAGTTGATGGAAAATTTCCAGGAAGCGGTAGTTCTCCCCCAACTATTCCTTCTCACGGTCATATTTTATTGTAATTCTCGAAAACGGTTTTTTTTATTTGTACAAAATCGGTCTTTGAAAGCCGATAATGCTATTATCGGCTTTGTACAAGGGAAAATTTGTCCCTCCCCACTATATTCCTCCAAAATCCTCTCCTCCTATTTACACTCCCTATCAAAATCCTCTATTTTCCTAGAGCAACATGAGGACAGTTGGAGACCAATACCAGATTGGTGAACAAGGTACATTAGAGTCTGACCCTTTCAGCTTGTAGATGACTCACATATCTGCAGCACACGCCTCTGACGACCCGGTTAGTATTTAGTAATTAATTTTTTTGACATTATTAATGTATCTATGTTATAATAGGTTAAGACATTAACATTAGTAGTAGTTGTATGGCGCCAATAGTTAGTTTAATTAGTACTTTGATGTAGTTAAATTAAATGTTAGTTTTTCTAGTATAATTTTTAATTGTAGAATAATTATTTAAATTAAATGTTAGTTTTTGTAAAATGAATTTTAGTAATTATTTTATTCACATCGGATTAGTTTATTATATATGGTTTATTTATAATACATAGTTTATGTATATTACTTAGTTAATAGTTGTATAACTTAATGTTAGTTTTTGTACCATATTTTTGAATTGTAGAATAAGTAATTACACTAAAACAATAAATGAATTTTAGTAACTAATGTAATTTATAGTTTAGTTAGTTATATATTGTTTATATTATCTATCTACGTAATAGTTGTTAAACTGACGTTTAGTTTGATTGTCAATTTCATGTAGTAGTTTAGTTTATTCACCGTATGATTTAATTGTAGATTAAGTAATAATTCAAAAATGATTTAATATAATGAACCCTAGTACTTTATTTAAATTAGAGTTTATTTAATTATATATTGTTAAGTTAAATAACACTTACTATATGTAGTAGTTTAGTTTATTAATTGTCCGACACAGTTTAAATGAATGTTAGTTTTTAAATTGTATAATCAATTGCTAATTTAAGATGTAGATGATTTTATTGCACTTAATCTATTATTAGAACTATTTATGTGTGATTGATATTTCTTACTGGCTGAATGATTAATTTAATAGAATGAGTATTAGTAATTACTTACAAATGATACCGATTGTTGTTCTGATTGGCATATAAAGATTATTTTGTAGTAGTTGTCAACTTTACAGTTGTAATTGAGTTACTTAATTATAGTAATATAACTGTAACTCGTATGCAATGTTCATAGGATCGCGATCCGGATCGTAGGATCGTACGATCCTACGATCCCACCTCATAAATACGAGTTGGATCAGTGCTAGACTCGGAATTTGGTAGGATCGTGGTAGGATCGGGTAGGATCGGTGGGATCGTTCAGGATCGCGATCCAGCACCGATCCCACCATTTTACATTTTACAACTTACAAAAATATAAAAAAACATAAAATGAGCTTTATCTTATTCACTGATATCACCTCACGTCCTCACTTAATGACTAAACTTGTATTTCCTAAATTATAACCCAAACTTATTCAATCTTCCTCTTCATTCAACCACAACAGCTTCAATCCTCTTCATTCAACCACCAAAGTGAACATCAACTTCAATCCTCTTCATTTTACGAGCAAAGCGAAGCAGCATAGCAGCTTCAATCCTCTTTGTTCAACTAGCAAAGAGAAAGCAACACAACAACTTTAATCCAAAATTGAACAGCAGCACATCAGCTTCAATCTTCCTCTTCATTCAACCAGAAAATAGCAGCGAACAACAACACAACAACGAACAATTGGTTTCTTTTTAATAGCTGTTTTTTTTATCAAACTAAATGTTAATCATTATCTAGCATATTACAGTGGCGTAATTTACCAAAATCAATTTGGCTACTATCTCATTATAATTTAATGTTACTGTTATAGTTTAATGGTTCAGTTTTTTCTTTTGACTATTATGATGCAAAGACACTAGCGTTACAACAGTGTATGTCAATCGTAGTGGCAAACAACTAGATTGAAATGCTTATTTGAAATCTCATAAAGCTAGTGGATAGATAATAATTACTTAATTTGTTCTTATTATCTTCTAGTATAAAGCATGTTGTGGGACTTTTAAGTTTTGAAGCTGGCAAACAGCAATGTCAAATTCTAGTTGGAGCCGGACCTAAAGGTTGTGTTGTAGGTAGAAGGAAAATTGCTCCTAGTAATAGATCAAATCCAGGATGGGAACAAGGTATTGAGTTTGATCGTGCTACTGAAAAAGTAAAGTGCATGTACATGTATTGCAACATTGTGTGTAGGGGGAATTTATAGGCGGAAAGCCGGAAACATCATCTCATTGGCACCAACATAGATGTTAAAGCATGTTTGACAGTCCCAGCTGATTGATATGTATCATATCTAACATATTTTTTTTTGTTTAAGAACATAATTATAGGATTTGTGATTCACAGGCTAATAGTTTTATGTTGTAAGAGTATTATCTTACTTATCGATTGCTTAAGATGATGAAACTATATGTTATCTTTGCTCATGGTTTATTTGCTGTAAAATTTTATATGATTTTTAGGTTGGCTCATGCTTTTTCTTATTGAATTTTCATAATATGCAAGATTACTTGAACTACGAACTTATGTTTATCAAATTTTGTAGGATCGTTCGATCCTACGATTCGATCCCACGATCCGATTCTAGGGGTCCATTACGATCCTACGGTAGGATCGCGATCCTGAAAACATTGCTCGTATGGAATGTAGAGATATGCACAGTACAAAAACAGTACTTTGAAAACCAGATCTTGTTGGAAGGGTGCTACAACCCTACATGATGTTATCTTACCCTACATTGCCAGAGCTGGTTTTTTTGGGCCAGCGAATCTGAGGCTGAACAACTGCACGGGTATCATTAGTGCTATGATAGATAGATCGCATCCTGAGACGCACACTTTTTTGATGCCATTTGTGGAGGTCAGCATAACCTTGGAGGATGTGAATGTCTTAATAGGGCTCGCTATTGAGGGGTTACCCATTTGCTTCTCTACTAGTGTTGTGGACATGAATGCTGAATGTCTACGGCTTCTGGGTGATGTCCCTCCTTCTCACAAGGGGAATCAGATACCTCTTGCTTGGATGACTGAAAGATTTGTGGAGACTGATGCTGATTTTGGTCAGCGTAATGATATCACTCATCAGCAGCATGCTAGAGCTTACATTCTTAGACTTATTGGAGGGCTGTTGTTCCCCAACTCTAATGGGGATAAAGTTGATGTCAGTTATCTGAGGCTACTAGAGGATTTCAACTATAGTGGTAGCCTTAGCTGGTGTAACACCCCAACCGTTAATCTCGTCATTACCTCTTAAACTGTTACTAATTACTCCTACTCACGCAGCGGGACTCTAATTACAACGAGGGGTGAAACAACGCCGTTAGCCACCCATGTGGCTAACCAGGCCTTTCTTACATACCGTAACGGTCTGATGAACTGGAACAACCGAGTACTTCATACAAGTACAATACTCAATTCATATCTCTACTATACCGAGTCTACAATATACGGATGCCGATAACATACTCGGACTTACACCTTATTTATATGCATAAGTAATTACGATCTAACTACCCACGCTTCATAACTGTCCCCGTCCTACTCTCTCGAACGGTGGTCAGCTTCAAATACCTGCACACTAAAAACATTCCCCCTAGGGGGTCAGCTTACGCTGCGCATGAAATTCGCATATACCGCGTGCTAACCGCGGTACGCTACGCGACTATTTGGGATATACATGGAGTTCATTTTAATCAAACAACATGCATCATGGCAATACAATATATATGTATATCACACAAGGAATCTACATCCAATCACGGAACACGATTCCTAACTAACATAACAATGTTGTTAGTGGTAACTGGTTACTCTTAGGCATTGAGGGTTATTCCTCACTATGCCTTGTTTACTTATTCGATACCTCACCCGCTCTCTCGGGTTACTTATTCGTATACACACCCATTCTCTTGGGCTACTCATTCTTATACTTACCCATTCTCTCGGGTTACACATTCATATACTCACCCCTTTCTCTCGGGTTATTTATACTCATTATCTCACCCACACTCTTGGGTTATTTATAACTCAAGCTCTTGTAGATTCTCGAGACACTACAGGTCTCCTACGTCACGCTTGTTACTCTCTTACATACTTAAGCCAAAACACATGGCTCTCTAGCATAGTCTTACTTCCCCGGTTTCGACCCTACTCTGGGTCTAGCATGGTGGGAAGGTTCAACTAGCTCACGGAACTCTCTCTTAGTTCCTATCTCTTTTACTTAGGTCCGACTACTCTCGGACTACACTCGTTCCCATACACTCCTCTCTCGGAGTTATAATAATATCATGTATTTTAGTCTAGAAGCATCATTCTCGATGTTTCTAATGACTTTGGGAACTTTACTTAAATTCGGGTAATCTTAGGTTTTAGGAGTTACCTTTACAATACATATACTCATACTTTCGGTTATATTCTTATACCGGGTAAACCCTCTTATAGGAGGTCGACCATGTCTCAAGGGAGTTACTAATCCCCTAGGTCTCTTTTACCTTCCTTATAAGTTCACATTATTGGATTAACTTCAATCCTCTCGATGGAGGTTCATTTATCTCTCCACTCATATTTATTTCGTGGATTGTTTCAGTAAGGTTTTTTAACCGTTATCGGGTATTCACTCAACCCGTGCATCTCCTCACGTTCTAGGGGGTTCATATGTTCGCGTTATCGTTATACTTTAATCGATAGCTTGTGTGTGTTTGCATGTTTTCGTTATCATACGCATCGATCCGCTCTACGGATCTCTAGCCGAACGTTACTCACTATGAGTCGGTCTTTACACTATGTTAGACCACACCGGCATACAAGTATGTTAGTTCATTCAACATACAACAAGACATACATAATCAAACAAGGGATTATTTTCATGCTTTAGTCTTGATTAAGCCGGCACACAAACACACAAATCAGAGTAACTCGGTTAGCATACGGGGCATGAGAAAATCATACCTTTCACCGGGGTTTTTACTTTACCGTGGCATCTCACCATGCTCGGGTCACGCACGACTCTCTGATAATGTTTCAAACATTATTGTTAACACTAAACTCATACGGTACATAATAAAATGCTATTCCCGTATTTACCCCGTTATCCCATTAACTCGGTTTTACTCTTGTCAATTTGAGTTCTCACTTCTCAATCACTTCTAACGCTTTCTAGGGCCTTTACATGTCACCGAAAAAGAACCTTAACACCTTATAACATCATTGGCATTCAAACCCCCATCATTTACAACCTTTACAACACACCTAACTGGTCTTAAACAACCTCACACCATCTTTACTAGGTAATTACCATTTTTAGGCATCATTTCCCAACTTAAAACAACATTTTTGGTCCGTATAATGGCCTGTCCGAACTTGTGTCCGAACTTCCAAGTTCGGACGCAAGCCGTGACTTTAGACAGAAAACAGACACACGTCCGAACTTGTGTCCGGACTTCGGAAGTTCGGACGTGAGTCGAGAGAAATTCATTACAGAAGTCCATGCGTCCGAACATGTGTCCGGACTTCCCAAGTTCGGACACAGTTCGAGGATAATTCTACGGAAGAAATAGGTACGTCCGAACTTGTGTCCGGACTTCCCAAGTTCGGACACAGTTCGAGAATGAAAAATTTCCTAACCAACAGAGCCTGTCCGAACTTCCATGTCCGGACAGAAGTTCGGACAAGGCAAAATCCTCACTTTCCAAGCCTTTAAACACTTAGCCAAATTTCTCCAAAACTTCCAACATAATGCACACCTCTTACCAAGTTCCATAACTCACTCTTAAGGCCTTAAATCTACTTTGTTTTCTACAACTCTTCAAGCGTTTAAACCACCTCTTTTGCTACAGATTTTGCACAAATCTCTCACCTTTACACAAGTATTCCCATGGTGATTTTCTAAGCCAATTAAATCTCCTCCAACACCTAGTTTCTCTAGGTCTTTCCTCTACTCAAAACATCACTTAAACCGCTTAGGTTTCCACATAAATTTTGCCATAACTTGGCTACTTCTCCAACATTGCCCAAACTCATACCACCATTTAAATCATCCTAAAACTAGCCAAACCTCAAGGGTTCTATCAGCACTCAATATCTCCTCATTAATCAAGCAAAACTCATTACACCATATAGCATAATTCATCAAATACATAGCTCCCAAACAAACATTAACTCACAAATGTTTTCTCACTTGCATTATTACTAAGCAAGCACATTATCACCACAACTCAAGTGGGGTTCATTCATTTAATTAACCCTTCCCAAATGCTAAAACACATAGGATACACATTAGGGTTGGTTTCTTACCTTAATTTCTCTTAAGTTTCTTTTAGACATTCTTCCTCTTCTCTTCATCCAAAATCGGTCATGGCCAATCACTAGCCCAATTCTCTAGACCAATATACCAATGGATATAAGGAGTACTCATTAGTTCTCCTAACTATGAAAATAACTCATGAATTCAAGAGGAGGGTTCAAGGCATTAAATTTGAACATTACCTTTGGAAACCCTAGAATTGATTTGCCAAGAATCAAAGAAGGAGCTCCAACCCACCATTGGAGACTTGGAGGATAGCTCAAAACAAAGAGAAGCAAGACATTAATACATGCCAAAATCGGCCAACACAAGGAAGTGGGGAAAAATATGTTCTTCTTTGGATATTTTTACCTTGGATGAAAGAGGAAGCTTCAAGCTTCAAGATGGTGTGCTTTTCTCCTCAAATGGGCAACACCCACGAAAATGAAACTCACCATTTTCGAGTTTTGAAAAGAGAGGATCGTAGAGGGTGATGAGAGGATCGCAAATATGTACTTATTTTTGAATTCGGAGCAAGGATGAAGCTTGGGCATGGAGGAGAAGGTGGAGAAGCTTGCTTGGCTCCGATGGCGTACAGCACACAGAGGGAGAGGGAGAAATCGTGAAGAAGGGGAAAGAGAGAAGGAAGAAAAGAGAATGGGAGGAAAGAGAGAGAGAGGAAATTATTTTATGCTTTTTGCTTTTACTTTTCTCTCTCCTCCTTTACTTTCTTTCTTACTTGTTTACTAGCTTAGAGTGTGTGTGAGTGGTGACTCACCAATAAAACCGGCCCCCACAATATTAGAGAGCTGGAGCGTTTTTCGGTTTCTGACAGAAAACGCTCGTTATTTTACCCGGTTTGGCACTATTCACTAACCGGGCCCGTTTTTCGGATTTTTCTCGTTTCTTTATTTTTAATGGCTATTAAGCTTCCATTAATACTTAATTATAGTTATATAATCAACTATAATTTTTACGGGTCCATTTGACCACTTAAAGTCACGTTTTCGGGTTTTTTTCTCGAAAAACGTGCTCTAAACTCCGTTAGCGTTTTAATCCATTATTTGGATCCGTTTTCTTCGGGAATCATTCCCGTATACTAATTAGGCCTAACTAAGCCTTAGGAATCCATCTCGGACCCTCTCGAGATCATATATCTCTTACACTCATTTAACGCGTATTTTAGCGTTTTTCGCTTTTCAAGCGTTTTCTCTTTTCTTTTGGTTTTATTCTTTTTACCAATACTCTTTAGGCACCATTAGGCCCTTAATAATTTTATTAGAGTAATTTAATCACCATTTTTAGATCCGGGGTATTAAAATCTACCCCCCTTAGGAACTTTGTCCTCAAAGTTGGTGAATCTAGATGGTTACTCTCATGGCGTACTATGCCAAGGTTATAATACATGTATAACCTTACAGACTCCACAAGTCTGTCTCATTTCATACTACACATACGACACACATATCACAGCATGTATAGCAATCAAAAATACTCTTTTTACTCTCTCCATGGAATCGGTCCGAAGACAAGAAGGCACTACAGTCCTCGAATCCATATTGAGTAATATACTACTGATCCCTCAGGTACCGGTCACGTTGAACACTTACTCTTTCTGGTTCACGGCCGTTTCATGACAAATGGGCACTTACTCTCTCTGGCCCACGGTCCCTTCGGTTCTGATCAAAACATTACACATATACATATCCTCGGGCACTCTGGTTGACTCACTCAACACAGGAACATCTCAGGGTATTCTCCCCGTCCCGCTGCCTTTAGAAAAATCACACACTGTCACCGCCCCATCCGGTCACTTAGGACCGCCGCACGTACGGTGAAATGGTTTCAAAACTAATACGCGCCCACCGTTCTACCGGTCATCAAAACTTAAGGCCACAGCCATCGGCGGGTGATAGCGGTTTCAAAACCAGTTTTCGTTTCCATCTTCATACTTGAAGAAAATTCTTTTTCCAAAATCTGTTTGAAAATTCTTTTTTAAAACATCACACAACTCCAAATCCGGTTCATGGTAGTTGTATCTTTTCTTAGCGTGATTACTTGTGACCACTTATAGGGAGCTTCAAGAATCATCCAACCCTGATGTGATCAGCATCAGTGTTGAACTATCCCTCCACCCCAATTTGTGTTCGGTTTCCCTTGATCGCTAGCAGATCAAGTTCCACCTCCCACGTCAGTTTCAGACAATCAATAGTCAAACTTTTCGTTTTCTATCTTTTACTCTTTCTAGTCATATTCATAAAACAATCTGTTTCAATTATCCCTAGTTCTTAGAACTTAGGTCATCCATTATTCTCTATTTCCTTTGCTTACTTAACCTAGGCATTCCATACTTGTGGCCTCATTAGTCGAATTATTACTCAACTTAAAGCATACAACATACAACTCAAAAGGATGGAACTCACTCCATCAATCATTCTCAAATAAAATCACCTAGGGAACTCACTCCCTCTTAGGTTACACATCGGTTTCATGCCGATTCATACTCATCGTAACTCATGTCTAATCTCACTAGACATATACTATAGGGATTCTCATTCCCTAGGAGTCTCTCTACTCCTCTTTTCATAAATTTTACATTCTCATTACTTGCATCTCTCATGCGCCATACTCATTATTACACAATGAATGGGTACCTATGTTTATGTAACATAAGTTCCAATCATCAAAACAATTTCTTTTTGTGCTATGCACATAGTAGTTTACGCACCAATACGTAAAACATACTCTAAGCGGTTTCTCGCCCTACCCCCCTTAAAAGGGGTTACGCCCGCGTAACCAACCATATGTTATCACTGAACATTGGTTCATTAATTCGAGTATTATGAAGTGTTTTAACTTCAATACGGTTAATTAACTCATAACCGGGTTCGGTTCTAGCCTCTGAGGCTTCAAGGGGTTTATGACATAGGTATACTTAACCTGAATCACGGTCCATAAGCTTCTGCTGCGTGACCTGATAACTAGAGCTTAATTTGCTCTTTGTTTCTCAATGTATATCAAATCGTCGCTTGGTATCTCTTACCGTATGCGAGTTCGATTGAGTTATAGATTTTCTCTCCAACTCTCTGGAAATCTATTTGTATAACTCTGTTACCTTCGTGGTATTCGCTTACTTTTCCCGACTTATTGTCGGTTGGTCAAGCTACTACTTACATGTAGTGCTTCCTCGTTTAATAGTGGCTCATGGATTATGTTTGTTTCTTGGTTCTGTACCAGAGTTCTTCATTCATACTACTCTGCATTTTCCACATATCGATCCTGGGCCCTGTGGGTTACTGCCCACGTTCTTTGTGCATCTTTGGCCAATGGCCGCACGGTTATTTCTCTAGATTCCACTCAACCCGGCTTCGTTGACATTTCTCAATTCCCTGGCTCTCCCACTTGATCATTACCGCACAAGTGCAATACCAAAACACTCAGTCATACAGAGTGCAGAAGCGTAAACCCTTGACAGAAAATCTCTCATGGGATGGAATGATTATTCTCCTTACCACATTTTCTCATCAACTCTAATCACTATCTAAATATACTCTTAAATGGTTGCTTGCTGCGTACCATGTTTCTACTCATTAAAACATTCGTTTATAAGGCCCTCTACTACTTTTACTTCTGCTCATCTATACTCCCGCCATTTATACTATGGCTTGCCATCACTTGGCTCAATGAAATACGTTATTCTTTAATCTCTCTGCGCACTTTGCGCGCTGCTTGCTCTGCAGTTCATATTGCACACTTACAGTGTTTACTACTCAACCGATTACTCTTCGTTCGAATTGCTGCTATCGAGGTTTCTCTTTATACTCTACTATTGTTCATATACTCATTGGCAATATCACATGCTCAAGTTTTACAAGTGGTATCCCCCACTTAAGGTAGTGGTTCGTTCTCCACTATAACTCTTATGCCTTTATGCATATGTTTTAAAACGTTTGGATCTACGTATTATAGTTGGTTTTATCGGCTTACAAGCCACCTTGCCTCGAGTCATGCTCCATGCGGGCTGTTTATATAGGTTTTTGCTTCTCCGTATACCATTAAATGGTTTGGAGGTATTACTGGGTTTTTTCGATAAGGTTGTCTCAACACTCTTCCATACATGGAAGGCCCTTTAAGTAACTTGATATTTGTTGATGCCCTCTGGCAATCTAGGGGTATCCCGTGTACCATGGGATCCCTTCGGGTTCTACCCGAGTGTTTGCTTAAACACTTGTGTTCTCAACACGATATTTTGTTCAACTACTGTTGACTCCAGCACCCTTCTCGGATTGCTCCTGGGTGTTACTGAGTAATGCCATTACATCTGGCTTGTACTCATGGTTCTGTTCAGTTGTGACTTCGCCTTGCGGCTATGTCCTTGACCATCCCGTTTAGGGTTGTAATGTCTCCCATTATTGGGCAGATCCTTGGTACCTTCTAACCCTTCTGGGTCAGGTCATTATTCTCTCTTCAGTGAGGTATAAAGTGGGAATTCTATCCCGTTTATCGTACATTAATAAGTTCATTTAGGCATTCGCCGTATTATTTACACTGGTATTCACCCAGTTAGGTATTTCCTGAGACATTTCCAATGTCTGTACTTAATACTCTGTGCTTCTCGCACTTTTTAACGCCTTATCCTTAGGTCCGTGACCTTGCTGGATTCTAGACTCCCTTAACTCGGTAAGCTTCTTTGTGTTCTTCGATCATTCGAGGTGTCCAACTGTCTCGGTTTGAATTGGCTCTTTCGTCCGTAGTATGGAGTGGGCTACTTCCCGTGTTCCGTACTCTACTTGTATACATACATGGAGTATCTTATTGATACGTTACCACTTACCCAACTAACTCATAATTGGTCTGTCAGGCCCGCAAGCTCCTTTGGAGTGCGGTTGTTCCATGTCTCGTTTGTGTACACTCGTAGTGTCGGTCACGCCTAAGTGAAGTATTCTGTTGCCAACTCCTCTTATAAGGTCCTATAATAACTTATGGTGGTTCACTGGTTTGGTTTTAAAACTTTGGGGGTTTTTGGAAAATTTCATGTTTTGAAGACAAGTTTGAGTCTTGAAAGCAAACTCTTTGCGGCATTTCAATGCCGGTTGCTTCTTACCAGGTCTAGCCTCTTGCTGACCGGTATATTCTTTATACAGTGGTCAGGCCTTTAGGCCTTTCCAAGGTTTCATTTCAGAATTTTAGGGTTTGTGGTGCTATATTGGCTTCTCTTGCCGTCTTGGTACTTGCTAAGTACTTTTTTTTATTGCAAAGGTTCCTCTTAATAATCCCGCTATTACTACACTTGCCTTGGCAAGTGCGCGGTACAGGTGGGCTTTGGGTTAACTCATACCGGTCACGGTATTGTTTACATTGTATTTGGTAGCCTTGTTGGCTCTTCCTTGATCCTTTAACTGGATAACTGCTCCTTAGAGCTGCTTCTCAGTCATCTTGTCATGACTGTCATTCAATTTAGGCACTTCTCCACTCTCGGAGTTCCTTAATTACTTAGTGCTTTGTTCTACCTCGTTGCTCGTTCCCATGTCTTTACTGTGGTTACCGAGGCTAAAGTCATTTAGGCACTACTTCTGTAGTCCTATTCGGGCATATCCCGTAGTTATGCTTGTAGCTGTCTAAGCTATGCCCGTTAGGTATTGCAGCCTCTTCGGGTGTGGTTGGGTGGGTGTACCTACTCTTGACTAGATTCTTAGTCGGTTAGTGTACCGATGTTGATATTACTTACTATGGCGGTCCGTAGACTTGTGTCCCGGTTCCCGTTAGTTTTCATAAGTCCGTCTTGTCGCACGATTGGTGCATCCTTCTCACTGCTGCTCGACCAGCTGGGTTCTCGCGACTGCTAAGCATGTCGCCCCAAGCTGCCACAAATTCTGGTCTCCTTGGATTAGGATGTCTCGACCTTCCGTCATTGCATGCAGTTTTTGTCATTTCAGCGGGATCCGTCTCCGGGATTTCCGGTTCTCGGGGTTTACCGCATGACAGGTTCCAGTTCATATTGAAATATTAAATAACTGCCAGATTGGGTTTCCCCGTCTCTCTGGCGTTCTTCCCCAAGCTTTCAATACGGGGGTTGTGGAGGGCGGGTATGGTATTGTAGGTATCCAGATCATACTGGAAGTCCCTATCTAGCGCATCTCTCTCGCTACCACTCAACCCTCAGCCCTAAGTCTCTATATCCTAACTCGGTATTTCCTAAGCTCGGTATTTCCAGTCATCAGAGCGATACTTCGCTCTGATACCATTTTTGTAACACCCCAACCGTTAATCTCGTCATTACCTCTTAAACTGTTACTAATTACTCCTACTCACGCAGCGGGACTCTAATTACAACGAGGGGTGAAACAACGCCGTTAGCCACCCATGTGGCTAACCAGGCCTTTCTTACATACCGTAACGGTCTGATGAACTGGAACAACCGAGTACTTCATACAAGTACAATACTCAATTCATATCTCTACTATACCGAGTCTACAATATACGGATGCCGATAACATACTCGGACTTACACCTCATTTATATGCATAAGTAATTACGATCTAACTACCCACGCTTCATAACTGTCCCCGTCCTACTCTCTCGAACGGTGGTCAGCTTCAAATACCTGCACACTAAAAACATTCCCCCTAGGGGGTCAGCTTACGCTGCGCATGAAATTCGCATATACCGCGTGCTAACCGCGGTACGCCGACTACTTTGGGTCGGATATACATGGAGTTCATTTTAATCAAACAACATGCATCATGGCAATACAATATATATGTATATCACACAAGGAATCTACATCCAATCACGGAACACGATTCCTAACTAACATAACAATGTTGTTAGTGGTAACTGGTTACTCTTAGGCATTGAGGGTTATTCCTCACTATGCCTTGTTTACTTATTCGATACCTCACCCGCTCTCTCGGGTTACTTATTCGTATACACACCCATTCTCTTGGGCTACTCATTCTTATACTTACCCATTCTCTCGGGTTACACATTCATATACTCACCCCTTTCTCTCGGGTTATTTATACTCATTATCTCACCCACACTCTTGGGTTATTTATAACTCAAGCTCTTGTAGATTCTCGAGACACTACAGGTCTCCTACGTCACGCTTGTTACTCTCTTACATACTTAAGCCAAAACACATGGCTCTCTAGCATAGTCTTACTTCCCCGGTTTCGACCCTACTCTGGGTCTAGCATGGTGGGAAGGTTCAACTAGCTCACGGAACTCTCTCTTAGTTCCTATCTCTTTTACTTAGGTCCGACTACTCTCGGACTACACTCGTTCCCATACACTCCTCTCTCAGAGTTATAATAATATCATGTATTTTAGTCTAGAAGCATCATTCTCGATGTTTCTAATGACTTTGGGAACTTTACTTAAATTCGGGTAATCTTAGGTTTTAGGAGTTACCTTTACAATACATATACTCATACTTTCGGTTATATTCTTATACCGGGTAAACCCTCTTATAGGAGGTCGACCATGTCTCAAGGGAGTTACTAATCCCCTAGGTCTCTTTTACCTTCCTTATAAGTTCACATTATTGGATTAACTTCAATCCTCTCGATGGAGGTTCATTTATCTCTCCACTCATATTTATTTCGTGGATTGTTTCAGTAAGGTTTTTTAACCGTTATCGGGTATTCACTCAACCCGTGCATCTCCTCACGTTCTAGGGGGTTCATATGTTCGCGTTATCGTTATACTTTAATCAATAGCTTGTGTGTGTTTGCATGTTTTCGTTATCATACGCATCGATCCGCTCTACGGATCTCTAGCCGAACGTTACTCACTATGAGTCGGTCTTTACACTATGTTAGACCACACCGGCATACAAGTATGTTAGTTCATTCAACATACAACAAGACATACATAATCAAACAAGGGATTATTTTCATGCTTTAGTCTTGATTAAGCCGGCACACAAACACACAAATCAGAGTAACTCGGTTAGCATACGTGGCATGAGAAAATCATACCTTTCACCGGGGTTTTTACTTTACCGTGGCATCTCACCATGCTCGGGTCACGCACGACTCTCTGATAATGTTTCAAACATTATTGTTAACACTAAACTCATACGGTACATAATAAAATGCTATTCCCGTATTTACCCCGTTATCCCATTAACTCGGTTTTACTCTTGTCAATTTGAGTTCTCACTTCTCAATCACTTCTAACGCTTTCTAGGGCCTTTACATGTCACCGAAAAAGAACCTTAACACCTTATAACATCATTGGCATTCAAACCCCCATCATTTACAACCTTTACAACACACCTAACTGGTCTTAAACAACCTCACACCATCTTTACTAGGTAATTACCATTTTTAGGCATCATTTCCCAACTTAAAACAACATTTTTGGTCCGTATAATGGCCTGTCCGAACTTGTGTCCGAACTTCCAAGTTCGGACGTAAGCCGTGACTTTAGACAGAAAACAGACACACGTCCGAACTTGTGTCCGGACTTCGGAAGTTCGGACGTGAGTCGAGAGAAATTCATTACAGAAGTCCATGCGTCCGAACATGTGTCCGGACTTCCCAAGTTCGGACACAGTTCGAGGATAATTCTACGGAAGAAATAGGTACGTCCGAACTTGTGTCCGGACTTCCCAAGTTCGGACACAGTTCGAGAATGAAAAATTTCCTAACCAACAGAGCCTGTCCGAACTTCCATGTCCGGACGGAAGTTCGGACAAGGCAAAATCCTCACTTTCCAAGCCTTTAAACACTTAGCCAAATTTCTCCAAAACTTCCAACATAATGCACACCTCTTACCAAGTTCCATAACTCACTCTTAAGGCCTTAAATCTACTTTGTTTTCTACAACTCTTCAAGCGTTTAAACCACCTCTTTTGCTAAAGATTTTGCACAAATCTCTCACCTTTACACAAGTATTCCCATGGTGATTTTCTAAGCCAATTAAATCTCCTCCAACACCTAGTTTCTCTAGGTCTTTCCTCTACTCAAAACATCACTTAAACCGCTTAGGTTTCCACATAAATTTTGCCATAACTTGGCTACTTCTCCAACATTGCCCAAACTCATACCACCATTTAAATCATCCTAAAACTAGCCAAACCTCAAGGGTTCTATCAGCACTCAATATCTCCTCATTAATCAAGCAAAACTCATTACACCATATAGCATAATTCATCAAATACATAGCTCCCAAACAAACATTAACTCACAAATGTTTTCTCACTTGCATTATTACTAAGCAAGCACATTATCACCACAACTCAAGTGGGGTTCATTCATTTAATTAACCCTTCCCAAATGCTAAAACACATAGGATACACATTAGGGTTGGTTTCTTACCTTAATTTCTCTTAAGTTTCTTTTAGACATTCTTCTCCTCTTCTCTTCATCCAAAATCGGTCATGGCCAATCACTAGCCCAATTCTCTAGACCAATATACCAATGGATATAAGGAGTACTCATTAGTTCTCCTAACTATGAAAATAACTCATGAATTCAAGAGGAGGGTTCAAGGCATTAAATTTGAACATTACCTTTGGAAACCCTAGAATTGATTTGCCAAGAATCAAAGAAGGAGCTCCAACCCACCATTGGAGACTTGGAGGATAGCTCAAAACAAAGAGAAGCAAGACATTAATACATGCCAAAATCGGCCAACACAAGGAAGTGGGGAAAAATATGTTCTTCTTTGGATATTTTTACCTTGGATGAAAGAGGAAGCTTCAAGCTTCAAGATGGTGTGCTTTTCTCCTCAAATGGGCAACACCCACGAAAATGAAACTCACCATTTTCGAGTTTTGAAAAGAGAGGATCGTAGAGGGTGATGAGAGGATCGCAAATATGTACTTATTTTTGAATTCGGAGCAAGGATGAAGCTTGGGCATGGAGGAGAAGGTGGAGAAGCTTGCTTGGCTCCAATGGCATACAGCACACAGAGGGAGAGGGAGAAATCGTGAAGAAGGGGAAAGAGAGAAGGAAGAAAAGAGAATGGGAGGAAAGAGAGAGAGAGGAAATTATTTTATGCTTTTTGCTTTTACTTTTCTCTCTCCTCCTTTACTTTCTTTCTTACTTGTTTACTAGCTTAGAGTGTGTGTGAGTGGTGACTCACCAATAAAACCGGCCCCCACAATATTAGAGAGCTGGAGCGTTTTTCGGTTTCTGACAGAAAACGCTCGTTATTTTACCCGGTTTGGCACTATTCACTAACCGGGCCCGTTTTTCGGATTTTTCTCGTTTCTTTATTTTTAATGGCTATTAAGCTTCCATTAATACTTAATTATAGTTATATAATCAACTATAATTTTTACGGGTCCATTTGACCACTTAAAGTCACGTTTTCGGGTTTTTTCTCGAAAAACGTGCTCTAAACTCCGTTAGCGTTTTAATCCATTATTTGGATCCGTTTTCTTCGGGAATCATTCCCGTATACTAATTAGGCCTAACTAAGCCTTAGGAATCCATCTCGGACCCTCTCGAGATCATATATCTCTTACACTCATTTAACGCGTATTTTAGCGTTTTTCGCTTTTCAAGCGTTTTCTCTTTTCTTTTGGTTTTATTCTTTTTACCAATACTCTTTAGGCACCATTAGGCCCTTAATAATTTTATTAGAGTAATTTAATCACCATTTTTAGATCCGGGGTATTAAAGCTGGGGGTCCACACTTCTTGCACTTCTACAGGGAGATGTGCAATGCGACCAAGTTTGACACAAAATATTTGAATAGTTGTAGTAAGCTACTCACCGTCTGGGCGTATGAGCATATTCCTGCATTCAGACCACGACTCAGTGTTGATCGAATACATCTTTCACCTCACCTTTCCCTTGCTCACAGGTAACAAACTATGTATCATATGATTGTTAATATAAAACTTAGTTGGACTATGGTAAAATCCTCACACAAATCGTTACAGATACAATGGTAAGCTGAATACCATTACTGCTGCTATGGCTCGACAAACTCTGGAGTCATTTAGGGTTCCACCTAGTGAGGGATATGTAATATACAGCTAAACATTATTACAGTACAACTTGATTTGTCATAAGTTGTTTGCATGATTTTAATATTTATTTGGATGTCTTGTAGTGGATCTAGCAGCCATGTGGTGACAGATCACCACACCCAGAGTAGTTTACTGTAGTGGTATTTCTAATCCACTACAATGTCATCAAGGGTCGTCAACCAGACCGGGTACTTTACCAGTTCGGGATTGACCAGCCCATTCCTGCTCCCCACTCAACTGTGACATGCTTCATGTAGTCACAAGGACAAGCAAGACAGATGTAGTGTGATGGGATATTTTTCAAGACCATATTAAGGTGTGGAACAATAGGAATCAGTACCGGGTGGTGACCTCACAATTGCCAAGAAGCGTCCCTTTGAACATGAGGAGCGCTTATATGGTCTGGTACCTCTAGCATGCCGTGTCTTGGTACACTGAGGAGAGTAGGAGGAATGTCATTATGGTAAACATTTTTTTGTATTTTGTTTCTCTATTTTTTCTATAAGCAATATTTTATAACATTATCTAATCCTTGGTTTTATTTGGTTTATCAGGCGTCTGTTGTGGAGTAGCTTTAGAGGATTCTCATTGATCATAGTGTTAGTGAATACGCCACGTGACTTTCTCAGACGATCGATGTTGATCACTATCATCGATATGGGCATTTCTCCCAAGAGTTCTCACAGCAGGCACCGGCTAGGCTAGAGTTGCAGTACCCTCCATATATAATCAACGACAACCCTGCTCCCCGAGTTACAAAAAAACGGTCGTACAATAAGAGACGAAGAGGGCTGCGTGACTGTGCACCACCACCACCACCACCACCACCAAATCAGCTTTCATCACAGTCACACCTTGCCATAGTTCCTGCTACTATACCTGGCCAAGATGGTTATCAGCCATCATTTGATACACAACCATCTCCTTTAGTTCCCGTGGTCCAGCACACGGTCATTGGTCAGGTACCGCATGACTTTGGAGCGCAGTTCGATGTCGGTTCCGGTTCCTCGAACCCTTCACCTGCTGGACCTCCTTCACCTGGTATACCTCCTTCACCTGGTAGACCTCTTTCCCCTCTGACTAATCATGAGTTGCTAAGTATATACGATCAAATACTCTATGATGATGGTCTCATTGGGCGGTTGAACTGAGGAATGTTAGCTGGTAGTGACTCGCAACAGATTGAAGCGGTTACTGCCTCATCAGCCGATCCCTCATATTCGTTCCAGGCTACTCCTTCAGCTGCGTTGCAACATGCTACCCTAGCACCATCTTCATCATTAGATCCTATTGCACCTGCTGCTGAGCCACAAAATGAGGAAGTGAGGAGGATATGGTTAGGGCACGCAATCCATACAAAAAACACTAGAATTTTCAACCTGGAATTCACTAGTCCTTAGTTTATGAACTGTTAGATTTTTGTAGTTGGTTTTATGTTATGTTTTTTTTGAAATATTCTACTAAGTCAAGTACTTGGTCCGTAAACATGTTGGTCTTATGCTATGTTGGATGTCATTTGTTCCGCATGCAATTTTTTATAATTCAATGATAGTGCATGTTAGGCACTTTGGGCATTTTTTTAAGCACTTGTCGAGGTCGGATGGATCTAATTTGTTGCCACAATGTTGTGGTCATATAGTACTACACATACACAGATTTACAAGGATAACGGATGTCATTTGGTACTTCGAACACTATGGCCAACGTAGCACCAGCAAGCAGTTTTTTATAATTCAATGATAGTGCATGTTAGGCATTTTGGGCATTTTTTTGAAGCCCTTGTCAAAGTCGGATGGATCTAATTTTTTTCCACAATGTTATGGTCATATAGTAATACACATACACAGATTTACAAGGATAACACATGTCATTTGATACTTCGAACTCTATGCTCAACGTAGCACCAGCATGTAGTTTTTTATAATTCAATTATAGTGCATGTTAGACACTTTGCGCATTTTTTTTGAAGCACTTTTCAAAGTCGGATGGATCTAATTTTTTGCCACGATACTGTGGTCATCTAGTACTACACATACACAGATTTACAAGGATAACAGATGTCATTTCGTACTTTGAACACTATGCCCAACGTAGCACCAACATGCAGTTTTTTATAATTCAATTATAGTGCATGTTAGGCACTTTGGGCATTTTTTTGAAGCACTTGTCGAAGTCGGATGGATCTAATTTTTTGTCACGATATTGTGGTCATATAGTACTACACATACAAAGATTTACAAGGATAACGGATGTCATTTGGTACTTTGTATACTATGCCCAACGTAGCACACATGCAGTTTTAAAACATACAAAGCCAAGTTCGTCATCATCTACTAATTGAACATCCAAATGAAATTTTAAAACATACCAAGCCAAAGTTAAGCTAATCACCACAACTTCGGTGCCATCTCTCAGACTGATGTCATTGATCAAGTAGATGTTACGAAAGTGGTTGAGGTTAACTAAATTCCCTAAAGTAAGTCAGGGAACGGTAAGTAGGCTTCCTAATCACCACAACTTCGACACCATCTCTCAAAGTGATATCATTGACTAAGTAGACATTAAGAAATTGGTTGAGGATAACTTATTCTCCATAGTACAAAGCCATCCACATGTTGTTGAAGAGTTTAGTATGGAAGGGTGGGCCAAGGTTGTCTGCAATAAAAAATGGTTTCAAATTCCACTCCTTTTATAGGTAAAATATGTTGTGCTCAATTATTGTGGTATCTAATTCCTTCCTTATCTCATAATGATTGACCTTATCTTGGAATATTTTTTTGAAGCACTTGTTGATACTATGAGGGAAGGTCCTGCCTAAAGCAAGCACCTAACAAAAAATAAATAATTGTTACTATGTCGCTATGTGACGTGAAGCAGGTTTTTTTCATCTTCGTATCTTAATACAAGAATGATGGATGTCATTTAATGGAAATGCAGTTTTTTTAATTCAATAGATATCTATGTTCACCACTTTGGGCATTTTTTTGAAACACTTGTTGGTGTCAGATGGGGTTAATTTTTTGCGACAATGTTGTCCACATATAAGACTTTGCACACGCAAATTTACAAACAAAACGAAGGTCATTTGGCACTTCGAAATCCATGAGGAATATACCACCAGCAAGCAGTTGTAAAAAAAATACAAAGTAAAGATAATTCATTACAAATGACATCCATAAATTATATTTTTTTGGTGTGCTTGCTAAAGGCACGACCTGTCCAAGTAGGAGCATAATTGACAACCATATAATACAACAGCTTACAACGATACAAGGGAATTAACTATAACTTCCATTCGGGCATCTCGTCCTCACATGACCGCATTGCCGACATTGCCCCCAATGTCTTGTTTCACGCTCATAATTCTTATCCATTTCATTATAAATGCGGGAGAATGTGGGCTGGCCTCTGACATTGCGCATCATAGCTGGATCTGGAACAATAGCAAGTCCAACATATATAGGCCACTTCCCTTGATTTCCTAGTGGCATAAACTTGTTTCGCTATAAGTCTGTATCATCGTTTCAAGTCTGTAAACTTGATGAATATATTTCCTTCAACCCAGGGTGCTAGTAGAGCACACAGCCATGACATGTGAGCATGGATACTCAAATGCCTGCCATTCACCGCATTCACACTCCCTTGAGTTGGTTTAGACAGTAAATTTACCTTTGTCTCGCCGTAGGTTTGCATCCCCATTGTCAACCACCTCAAACACCAAATCCATAGCATCAATAACAACCACACGGTGGTAGTTGGCAAGTGTTTGGTTCTCAACTACTTTGTCTAACAAGTGTGTAACACCCCTACCGGTAATTACACCATTATCTCCTAACCCGTGTCAATTACCAACAACAATGCAACGGAAATCAATCTACAACCGGTGGGTGATACATGCCGTTAGTCACCCACATGGCTAACAAGGCCAAATCCACTCCAAACAATCTATACAAATACAATATCGGTTTGATGGGTCTTATATCGAGTACTCGATACAAACGATACATTCCATTTCCTTATCAATTCTCAAACCAAATACAACCTTCCCAAGTCTATTGATGACCTTTCGGTCTTACAATTCCATAATACAAACAAATACAAGTATTAAACAACTACCCATGCTTAATCACAACCCCGTCCTACTCTCGAACGGTGATCAGCTTCAATGTTCCTGTAAAATAAAAACAATACCCCTAGGGCCTCAACAAAATTGCTGCATATGAAATTCGCATACCCCGCGTACTAGCGAAGGTACGCCGACTATTTGGTCGAGAGCATGAGATTCATTTTATTTCAATCAACATGCATACAACAATACATTATATATGTATGTCAACACAATCAAGGTTCAACAAAGAACAAACACTAACACACACATCAAGAGGTTAGTTTAATAGGCTCTTTACTTAGGCTTGAGGGTTTCTACCTCTCTATGCCTTACTCAATTGCTCATTGTCTTACCCACTCTCTTGGGCACTCTTACTCACAATCTCAACAAGTTCTACAATACTCAACTCAATTCTCCACTCAAACTCAAATTCTCAAGTCTCTCAAGTCACAACTCAATTCTCAATACTCACATACTCAATACTCAATACTCAAATACTCAAGTTCTCAAGTCAATACTCAATACTCAAAGGCATCTTTTAAGTCTTAGCCACGACCTCCGGGCAGGGTCATACACAAGACCCACCACTGGGCTTACATAGACAAAGGAGCTATGCATTTAGCTCCTCAAGTTCACAAATGTCCAGTTCTCTACCGGACTACTCAAATTCCCAAAACTCCTCTCTCGGAGTCATTTCATAATCTCATGGATTAGCCTAGAGGTATCTCTCTCGATAACATCTATTGGCTTAGGGAATTCCTTAATGTCTAGTATTCTAAGGTTTAGGGTTTTACCCAACTTACCGAATACTCTGATGTTCGGGACATTGTTCATTTTAGTCGGTTCCTCTCATTGGGGTTCGACTATCTTTCTAAGGGGTTTGGTGATCCCTTACCATTCTTTACTTTTCTCAAGGTTCATTGTTTGAAAAATTATCAATCCTCTAATTACAGGTTACATAATTAATCCCACCATTAGTTGTTTTGTGGATTAAGTAAATTCGGTCTCTAACCGTTATAGGGAGTTTACTAGTTCCCGTACAGTTCTCTCACGTTCTAGTGAGTTTGTAGTTTGTGTTAACGTTTCTTGGTTCGATAGTTTTAGTGTGTTGCCACGTTTTCGTTAGTTCACAACTTGACTCTTTCTACGAGTCTCTACCCAAACAAGACTCAACTATGAGTCACACTATAGAGCTCATCCACACTCAAGCAATTCATCCACAAACATATATTTCATGAATGATACAAACTTTAAGTTCACAACACAAACCAACATCAAGCAATACAAACAAGCACTACAAGGTGCAAACAATCCGATTCGTGCATTTATCTTGTTAAGGTGATCACACAATCAAACAAGCACACAAATCGGAGTAACCAAGTTAGGATACAGAGCATGGGAAAATCATACCTTTCACTGAGGTTAACTTTACCGGGTGTTCTCATGTTCCTCGGTTCACGCTTGTTCCTCGTGTCTTACTCTTGAACCACTGACTACATGCCAAATGGTTCTATTAATATTAAAGCATTACGGTATGTACATAGTTACTACTCCCGTACTTACCCCGTTATTCCGTTATTTCGGTTTAACTTAAGTGTTCTTAAAGTCACAACTTTCTCACTCACTTCTCAAACTTGTTTACACTTTATAGGACCTTTAAAGGTCACCAAACAACTCCTAAACAACTCCTAAAACCAATACCATTCAAACCCCATCATTTAAACCCTTAAAAACATTTTCAGGAGCATTATGGGGGTGGTCCGGGACTTGGGCCTTACCCTAAGTCCCGTACCAATGCAAGGCACTAACTCTCGGCTGAAAAAAATGACATGGTCCGGGACCTTGTACCTAGAGCAAGTCTCAGACCAGCTGCTTGTAGCAACTCTCGGCCTAAATTTAAGGGTGGTCCGGGACTTTGTCCATGGACCAAGTCCCGGACCCTGCTAAAACCTGCTACTAAGGTCATTTTTCAACCCCAAATCAACCCTTAATCCACCCCTAATCATTCCATAAAATTTCCACAAGTTTCCCACATAATTAAACATCTCAAAACATGCTCCAAACCACTTCAAATCATTGGTTACATTCACTACCCAATTCTTGTTCAAATTCACAAATACCAATTTCCTCATTTTGCACTTTGCACACTAATGCACTTCTAACTTCCTCTTGATGGTTTCCAACCTCCTACCACCTCACCAAATCATTATTGACCATAACCAATTAATTCCAAGACAATTGCATTATCTAAACCCAAGTTCACTCCTTGTTTCACAAGTTAAAAACACTAACTCATTCCTAAAATTTCTAAGATTCTCACATGCCATTTGCTACAGATTTTTACATCTTTCAAATCCATTCTCCACCTACCACTACAAGGTTATCAATCTACTATACTCAATACTATAAACACATAACTCCTCCCATTACCAAAGTCACCTTAAACATTCGATTTCTACCCAAATTTTGCCATAACCTCCCACAAACCTAACATATCCATTCTCACCCATTATCACCAAAATCAATCCTAAGCTGCCATACCCATGAAGGGTCCTACCAGAACATGATACATCCTCAAAACTTCATTAAACAACAACATAAACACAAACTCAATGCTCTTGGCTTCAAAGCCCTCAATTCAACCAACAAATCCCAAAATTCTTAACTAACCAATCCAAGCACATTTCCATCAAATTTTGGTTCATTTTTTAGGTTTTCCCATTCCCAAAACTACTAAAACAATAAGGTAGTAGTTAAGGTAGTTTTCTTACCTTAAATTCTCATGAGTTCCCATTTCAAGTCTTCTCCTCCTCTCCTCTTCCTCAATTCGGTCAAATGGGCAATGGAGTTGCCAACTCCATTCCCAACATTCAAGAACACAAAAAGGGTGTAATTAAAATTCTAAACCCTTAGAATCACTCAATTTCAATGGAAGGGGCTTAAAGCACAAAGTTAGGGTTTTTACCTTTTGGAGTTTTAGGAGGTGTTTTCACCCATGAATAAAAATATGGGTTCCACCACCATTGGAGAGTTGAACCAATGCTCCAAAACAAGAAGAGAATAAGGCATCAAAGAGGGGCAAAATCGACCAAGAAAGGAGGGTGAAGAAAAATGAGTTTTTCTTGAATATTTTTACCTTAGGAGAGAGAGGAGACTCCAAGCTTCAAATTGGTGCCATTTTCTCTTCAAATGGGGTATACCCATGGAGATGAACTTCATCATTTTCAGATTTTGAAAAGAGGGAAGTGTAGAGCTTGATGAGAGGAAGAAGAATATGTATTTTATTTACATTTGGAGCTTGTATGTAGCTAGAGCATGGAGAGAAAGAGGGAGTAGCCATGGGAGCTTGGTGAGGAAGCTCAAAAACGTCCCAGCCAGAGGGAGAGGGGAGAAATCGGCAGGGAAGGGGGAAAAGGAGGAAAGCGAAGAGGAAAAGAAAATAAGGAGGAGAGAGCGGGAAAAGGGGATAAGTACCCTTTTTCACTTTTTGCTTTTTGACCCATTTAATTAGCTAGTTGGTCAAGAGTGTGTGAGAGGCTATTTTAAACTGTAAAACCGTCCCCGTATTATAATACAAGCTAGAGCGTTTTTTTGTCTTTTATAGAAAACGCTCGTTATTTTACCCGGTTTAACACTATTCACTAATCGGGCCCGTTTTCCGGATTTTTCTCGTTTCTTTGATTTTAATGGTTATTATAATCCCATTAATGTTTATTTATAGTTATTTAATGAACTATAATTTTTACGGGTTCATTTGGCCACTCAAAGTCACGTTTTCGGGTTTTCTCGAAAAACGTGCACTAAAGCTTTATTAGCGTTTTAACACATTATTTGGATCCGTTTTTTTTTTCGGGAATTGTTCCCATATATTATTTAGGCCTTATTAAGCCTTAAAAATCCATTCAATGCCCTTTTCAAGGTTGTATTCCTCCTAGGGTCACTTAACGCTCAATTTAGTGTTTTCCGCTTTTTAAGCGTTTTTCTTGTTTCTTTTGGATTTATTCTTTTTACCAAAATTCTTTAGGCACTAATAGGCCCTCAATATCATATTAGAGTAATTTAATCACCCTAATTAAGTTCGGGGTATTTCACCCTAGCCCCCTTAAAGAACTTTGCCCACAAAGTTAGTGAGTCTAAGATTATTAGTCACCAAGGTACTCCGTCTAAGGTTATAAACTCTATATAACCCGACAGACTCCAACGTCTGACTCGATGTATACCAAACATCCACGCAACATGTCAAGCATGCATAGCAACCAAAAATATCATTCTACAAAACTCTCCATGGGGTCCATCTGTAGATAAAGAAGGCACAACAGTCCTCTCCCATATCGAGTGATCCCTCAGGTACCGGTCACGTTTGAACACTTACGCTCTCTGGTTCACGGCCGTCATGAAATTGAGCACTTACGCTTTCTGGTTCTACGGTCCTTTGGTTCTGATCAAATTCATTTGCACCTCTAGAGAATCCTCAGGCTCCAAAGTGGGTACTCTTCCCTGACTGGACTACTCATATCCGGCGGCCCTTGGACAAATACAAAACACACACTATAAACGTCCTACCGGTCACTTAGTACCGTTACTCGCCCGTTGTAATGGTTTCAAAACTATTCATCACTTCCACCTACTCACAACTAGCTTCACCTCCATGGTTTCAACCCGATACCGATGCCTAGCCATGAAAGATCTACTAGCGCCCGTGGGAGCGGTTTCAAAACCGATCCTCATTCTTAAGTTTGAAGAAAATCATTTGTGCCAAAATCAGTTTGGAAATTCATTTTGAAAACTCAATGCATCTCCAAGTTCCAATTTATGTTAGTTATACCTATTACTAGTGTGATTACTTGTGGCCACTTATAAGGAGCTTCAAGAGTCATTCAACCCTAATGTGATCAGCATTGGTGTTGGACTATCCATCCACCCCACTTTGGTGTTTGGTTTCTCTTGATCGCTAGCAAATCAAGTTCCACCTCCCACCCCAATTCACACAATCAAATAGTCAAACACTCATTCCATTTTCTATCTTCTTAATCTTTCTAGTCATAATCGTACAACCATACATTTACCAATTTATAGAATCCATTTACTCATTTACTACTCAACTCATCAATTGTTACTCAACCTATCTTTAACTTCTATACCCAAGAATTTCAAAAGTTAGTTTTCCAATTAGTTCTATCCGCAAATCGTTTACAAGTCAAATCAATTTCTATCCTCAAATTATTCCCAAATACAATCAACTCAAATTACCTAGGGGACTCACTTCTCACTAGGTTCAACATCGGTTTCATACCGATTTATACTCATCAAGCCTCCCAACCATACTTATTTCCGGCACTATTACCAATCGGGGTTCTCATTTCCCTGGAGTTTCTCTACTCCTTTTCCACTTCAATTCTCACAATCCGCCACAATTACACTATGAATGGATACATATGTTTATGTCACATAAGTACCAATCATCAAAACAAATTCTTTTGTGCTATGTGCATTGTAGTTTACGCACTTTCATGTAAAACATACATTTCGCGGTTTTTGCCCTACCCCCCTTAAAACGGGATTACGCCCATGTAATCTACCATGTGTCAATGTTGGACATAGGTCTAAGGCATTCAGCCGTCACGGAGTCGTTCAACTCCCATGCGGTCTATTATACAATGTATTCTAGTCAAAGGGTCTTAACCAATTTACTGGTTCAGTCCCTGCACCAAGAATTTTCATCGGAGTTATTTAACTCTTAACCGGGTTCGGTTCTAGCCTTAGAGGCTTCAAGGCATTGATAATCATCCATTAATTCACTAGGTGTATCAAACCTTTGAGTTTTGGACCACTAGCTTCTGCTGCGCAACCCTGATAACCTAGGGTTTATTTCCCCTTTTCGTTATGCTTAATGTGTTATACATTACCCTTTTTATCCCTTTTTATGTTGGGAATAAGGTTAATCTGAAATACCCCTAAACTTTAAATAATTAAATAATGGTAAATATATATTATCTAGGGGATTACTAAACCCTGAGAAAAGTATATAAACGGTTAGGCGTTAAAAACGCACCTAAACTCCTTAAGGTCACAAACGAGCGTTAAGCCGGACCTTAAGCAAATCAAGTTATATAAGCTATAAACCTCATACGAAGTTAATCAAGGATCATTATATGACCCTTAGAACACAGGACCTCATCTAAAACTGAGTAAAAATACAAAATGCCCGGGAGTTCCCTTAAAGGCTCTTAAGGCCCGAAAGTCCCGGAAATACTTCATAGGATGAAGTAAAGCTTTACACTTCATTCCAAATGAACCATAACACTTTATTAAACATATAAGATGAAGTCCTCAAGCTAAATTCTCAGTTAAAGACAAAGTGCTCGGAGGTTCCCGATGGGGGCCCCATAAACCCCCAAAAGTGCCCCGGAGAGGTACCGAAGTGGCACAAACTCCAATATAAATCATTATAAGAGTTCCTATCATCAATATTTACCATTATAAAGAGAATGCTCGAGCTACTTTTTCAAAAATACACAAAGTGCTTGGGGGAATTTCTTAACGCTCCTTTTTGCCCTGGGAGTGTCCCGGTAGCCTGAAAATTGAGTTATGACTCTATATAACCCCATATAACTCAATGTAACACCTTAATATATTATTATTGACTATAACCAATGTCAATAAACACTTGGAACTCATAGCGGCTAATTATTTTCCAGAAAATCCTTAAAGCACAAAAACGCACCTTCGGGTGTCACAAAAATGCGTTCTACGCAATTATCTTGAAGTTTTTGAGGAGCCACGAGTTGATAATATTAAAAGGGGATAAATTGAACATCTAAATAAATTAATTCCAGTTCTAAACTCATAGCATAAACAGGGCCGATTTTGTCATCAAAAAGGTACCTAAAATCAGCATTTTTACCTTAGAACTTTCATCTTTTACCTTAGTATAAATGTACCAAATAAATGCTGGAACCTATTACATGTTATAATATGGTCTTAATACAATATAGTGTGACAGGAATCAAATTAATCAGTCCCATTTGACCCCTATTGTATGCGCCATTTAGGGTATATTTTGGACTAGTTTAGCTTAAAATCATGTCTTATGGATGGTGACTCATCCCTACCTATACTATATGATAATGTACAAGGAGGCCGAATTCTCTTCATCAAAATAGCATTTGAAGAGCTTGGAATTCAAGGAGAAATCAAGTACAAGAATTATCTTGATTTAAGGAGTAAGTTTCTATAATTAAGGTTTATTAAGTTTAAGCTTGATTAAGCTTCAAACTTTGGTATAAAAAATTATGTATAACCTCTAAATAAATTAAGGCCGAAATACTATGGGTTATAATGTCAAGAAAATAACTTATAACATATAAGGTAAGATTATTACCTTAAGGTATTAATTTGTGTCACAAGAATTAAATTATGATACATATAAATATAGGCCGAAATATCTAAGGATAAAATGTTCTATTTTGAGTTTATAATCATTCTAAGTCATTAGAATAATTTTTAGAAGTGTTATATGGCTTATATACATTTATATGTATTTATTATAAAGTTTAAATCAAGTTTTAAAACTATATGGTAAAGAATAATTAAAGTTGAGCATTAAATGTGTTAATTGGTGAGTTTCAAAATATATAAGCATATTAGCTTTTATTATAAATTTTGGGAACATTAAAAATAGCTACAAGTATTTAAATGGCTAGTTTATAAAGTTATGTGGCTAAAATGTAAATTTTGTAAAGTTTAGTGTACAAATAATAAAAGCCGAGAGCTTAAGGGTCTATTTGGTATAATTAGAATATAATATAAGGTAGGAATTAATATTATGAATTTTGGTGAATTTAAATAAGTGTTTAAGTGTTAAAATAACATTTAATAAAGTTTTGGGGATATTTTGTAATTTAAGGAAAGTTTGGAGGAAAACCGAATTACTTATGATTTTATGGGTATATTAAAGTATTAATTATGAAATTAAGTCTTGGTCAAAGTGTTGACCAAAAACTTTGGATTAAAATGATTTATGACATAAAATATTAAGCTTATAAAAGTTATGGGGTGAATATGTAATTTATAGAAATTAATATATAAAACTGAATTGGACAAGGGGTGGAAATGTAATTTATAAAAGTATATGGGTCATTTCGGTTATTTAAGATAATTAAATATTAAAACTATAGTTTATAAGTTAATATGTAACTTATATAAAGTTTTGGGGTTAAATTGTGAATATATGAGAATTATATGTCAAGACCGAAAATAATTGTGGTCATTTGGTAATTTATAAAAATTAATATATTTGTTTTGCAATTTCCGAAGGTTAGTATGGATAATTAGTAAATTATAAAGGTTGTATGGTTATTTGGTAATTTATAAAAATTAGATTGTAATTACCGAAAGTAATATGGATATTTAGTAAATTATAAAGTTATATGGTCATTTAGTAATTTATAAAAGTTGGAGTATTTGAATTGTAATTACCGAAAAGATATATGTGGTTATTTGGTAAATTACAAAAGTTAATGTGTCCAAAATATAGATACCGAAATTATAAGGTAAGTTTGGTAATTTAATAAAGAAAGGAATTAAAGTTAAGTAATATGATATATTATGGGATGTATTATAAAGTTTATAAAATAAATGTGGTTATAATAAAAATAACCAAAGGATATTGATATATGGAATAAGTGAAAATAATATGAATATATGATTTATGAAATAAAGATATACAGTACAATGGAAATTCATTATCACATGTGAATACTACATAAAATAATGAACTGATGGACTACCTAGAACCACTGTTAAATAACAGGGGGAAATAAAAGAACATACAGAGTTAGTATACAACGAGTATAAACTCTACAGTGACAGTACTGTAATATTTAGTGGGTGGTTATATTAATATTACCCGGTATTGCTTGTAAATATAACAGCGTACGGGGAAGGACTGTTAAAGCGTGAATTGTCCAGCTAGTTGTTACCACGGTGAACGGTATGTTAATTGTGTGGTCTGAATGTCCTAAGGATTTTCCTGAGGTCCAGACGTTGTGTGTTTAAATTGTTAAGAGCGATATCTATGATTTTTGTATATGATATTGTATACTGTATTGCTCGACACCACTGCGTTTTATTTTACGCGAACGTCTTATGACTGGAAGTTTATACATCTAAACTGGAACAAGACTAACTGACCTTTAGGTATTATTGAACCTAACTGATGGTTAATTGTTATAGTCTTAACTCAAGGATTGGATATTGTATCATTGACAAAAGGGCTAACTTATAAAGAGAGGAATCCAGACTGTTTCGACTTTCTGGTTGCGCATCATGATCACTACGAGAGACTTCAATGGGGAGTCACTCAAGGGAATCCATTGTCCACATTCGACGATGGCGGAGGGCACTGCCGTTGGTGCACAGGTTCGACCAGATCGGTCAAAATATTTATCCAGGACCATAAGGTCAGCTGGTAACGGTTCCTTTGGAACCCAGGGGACATACTGTCCATTATTAAGTTATAAAGGGTTGTCTTGACATGACGCCTGAGGTGGAATTTAATTGGAAAGCATTTCGATTGCTGAGCCCTTCAATGGGCAAAACATTTCAGGTTACTGAAGAAGACACAAGCCGGAGTGCGGGGCACAGGGTAGCTGATGGGTTTTAATAAAGAACTCTTTAAGTTTTCCTATGTATTGTATTAAGGAGATTGTTGTATTTCATTAGTTGCTCATTTAGTTTGGTTTGGTTTGTAATATTAAGAGTGCTCAGTATCTGTTCATCACAGCGTGAGGAGTTGGATTGTTGGAAAGAGTAAGGATGCCTTGTTACTCACAAGGGTGAGTAACGGCATGTAACACCAAAGATAGTTAGTTTTATTTTCCGCTGCGAATTATTATTTATTATGCTACGACTTGTGACATTATTACAGGTTTAGGATTAGGGGTGCTACAAAAAGTGGTATCAGAGAGTAGTTACGCTCAAATGAAGGGTACTGAGTCAAGAACATGAGCATAGGAATATTGGGATACGGGAAACGTCTATGAGGATTCGTGACCTAGAAAAACCCTAGGGATATTTTATTGCTATTAGTTAGTTTTCTTACATGTTTGTGATTGTGTATGTAAAACGGTGTAGCAACCGAGTAGAAATAATAGGATATTATCCTATAGATGTCAAGAGGAAGACCACGTGGAGGCAGCAATGGACGCGGTGGCGAGACACCGGCGGATGTTCCAGAAGTACCAGGCCTAGCAGCGGCCATGGAAGCCTTCACGCAGCAGCAAGGAGCTCAACTAACGGGAGCCATACCCCACCTGCCGCAGCCCAGAGAAACCAACTGGTTGAAGAGCGTTGCAGACGCGAGGGTACCGACTTACTCAGGGGAACCAGACCCCGACACACTTGAGAAGTTCATTGTAGATCACCAGAAGACCTTCAAAGCTGTTCGAGTTCCAGAAGACCAGAAGGTCGACATCGCCACGTACAACCTGAAGGACGTAACTGATATTTGGTGGCGGTCTATGGAGGGCCACCATAGGGCTACACCGGACTTTGGATGGACAGCATCTGTAGAAGTGTTACGGGAGAAGTACTACCCAGAACACCTGAAGCAGAGGAAGAGGCAAGAATTCGAGACCTTAATCCAGGGGAGTCAAACAGTCGACCAGTACTACGCATGATTTATCAGCCTGCTAGATTACATACCAGGAGTCGACTACTCTGACACTGTGAAGATTCAAAAGTTTAGGGGAGGTTTGCAGTTTCGCATCCAAGGTGCTATAGGAGCAATACGTTTCGCTACCTTACAAGAATGTTATGACGCCGCATCGGCAACAGAATTAATGCTATAGTCCAGGGAAGAGGCGCAGGGAAAGAAGAGAAAGAGTACTAAAGGAGATGATGATGGAGCAACCTCTGGCGGTTACTACAAGAAGGGGAAGAGATTCTTTGATAAGAGGAATGGGCGGACGGATTTCCATGGTCAGAAGACAAAGGAGCAAGTCCCTTGTCTGACCGGCCCAGCCATTGATGCACAGCCACTAAGATCAGCACCACCTAAGGGCAATAAGCCACCTCTGTGTCACTACTACTGTAAACGCTATGGAAATGATCACCCAGGCGTAGATTGTTCAGGAAGGAAGGTGGAGTGCCGTTATTGCAAGAAGGAAGGCCATAGGGAGTATGAGTGCTTTTCCAACCCAGCAAGCCGAGTATACAAGGGAACTAGAGGTGCTCAAAGAACACCAGCTATTGAGGCGGGCAGACCAAGAGGAGGTCAAGCGCCACAGAACAACACCTATACTAGAGGACCGGCATGACATCCATCCTCATCCGGGAGTCAGAAGGGAAAAGAGATAGTTCCAAGAAGAAACACCCTATACACAGTGGGAACTTCAGGCGCTGAAGCTAGCTCTCAGCACGAAACCGGTAAGCCTAGAACTTAAACCAAATGCATGATGCATGAATGTGTGTTTACAGTTATTAGTCGATGAAACTTGTACGTGTTTAGTAAGTATCAAAATTTAGAGAGACCTAACTTAGGTAACCTGTCACCTAATAGGATACTTCAAACATTTGTTTTCCCTTACCTATGAGACCGAGGTCACCTGAGCCTATGAGCGAAGGTCGGGAATATCCAGAGGCGAAATGTCAAGTACTTCGATTCGACATGATCTTACTCAAGCAATACTTAACTATAAATGAACAAATAACTATTGTAAATGAATGTAGAACTTTGGGGATAGGCCTTGGAGGATTTTATATTCCAGGATATGGGAGTGGATCAAAACTTAAATTATATATGATGTGTATGGGTAAGGATTGGGTAAGGAAAGGGATACCAGTTGTATCATTCTCCATAGGAGATGATGCTAAGTTTTTATACGGTGATCAGAAGAGGATGGATAAGGCGAATAAGATTATTTTGAAGTCAGGAGACGCGTTGATATTTGGCGGAGAATCCAGATTAGTGTACCATGGGATTAAGAGTATTAAACCGAATACAAACCGAGATTAGCCATGAGATACAGGATGTGAGATAGTACAGTGAGGAATAGTAAGTTAGTTTTGCTTGGACCGCCGAAGGGCGTTATCAACTGTCCAAACTTACGGTAACTACAAATTATGACCTACCTAAATGACGAGCAGATGTCATGAAAAGGAATACATTAATTAATATAAAATACTTAAGAGTACATGAATTGTCAAAAGGGTTTGTTGAAGACCTGCACGTTAAGAGCAAACACTGAATTTTATGGGAACCCAGGCACCGAACTTACCGCCCAGTGCGGAACTGGAAAATCTTACAATCCCTTATTAACTTCGCGAGAAGATAGTGCGCAACCTTGAAATATGACAATAGAGAAACATAATCTCAAAATATATAACTAAACATCCATCATGGGTAAGCACGAGTTTTACATACCTGAGAAAATACCAAGGGTCTCAGCTAGTATCAATATAGTGACAGTGCTGAACTCCTAATTAATAAAGGGAAGAGAACAAACTATGAATCTATATTTTCTGAAGTTGAGAGAACTACCTAATTAGAAATACCAAATGCTATATATACATATAATTTGGAGGTTGTAAACCTAAAACGTTGAGGAGTATTGATACATTTCAGAGGGCTAAGTATCATTAAATATATCTACCCTATTTTGAGGCTCACGTCCTACACTATCCTTATGGTTCTATACGAGCATATGTCTTCTATGACAGCTCAATTTATGAATGCTAATAAAGAGCGTAAGAAATCAAATAAGGTTAACCCCCTATGTAATATAAATTTTAATATAAACATGGTAACACAAAACTCTCCTTGACACTTACAATGAAGGTAGTATAAGTTATATTAAGAGTTTGAATTAATATATACACTAAAAGTAAGTGGAAGTTAAATTTAAAAGTAGGAAAACATACCCCTTGGCTTGTAACAATTGTTTTACACGTAAACCTTCCTAATGTTATATACTAATTCCTGTGATTCTAAAACCTCAATTTGATACACCTAATCGACCTATTTTTGGAAGCCATTGAGCTTGTGGATTAACCACGTTTCTAAGAGATAGAATGAAATACCCCGTAATTAAAAATAGTGATTAATTAGGCTAATGAATAATTTAGAGGCTTAATTAAGTATAAATAATCATGAGGGAACAAATCCCGAAGAAAACGGATCCTTAAAACGGATTAAAATCACCAACGAACCTTAAAGCGCGTTTTTCGAGGTAACCGGGAAAACGTGTCTTTAAGCGGGTCAAATAGACTCGTAACAATTTTGGTCAACTAAATAATCATTAATAAATATTAGTGAAGCTTTAGAACCAATAAAAAATCAATAAAACGAGAGGTTAGTAAAAACTGTCAAAAACGGGAAGTTGTGGGGTAGAAATATAAATAACACAAACTTGTGTGTCCACTTTTAAAATAAAAAGCAAAGTTAGTGAGTGTGTGCTGTGTGTGGTCCGATTTATTTCCCTCCTCACACCCCCTCACACTCTCCCCTTATTAGCTAAAGACAAAAGCAATTAAAAACACTAAAGTAACTACACTACCTCACTTTTACTCTCTCTCCTCCATTTCACTCCCTCTCTCACGTGAATCTCCTCCTCCACTCTCTCTTTTCTTTCTTCTTAAACCCAGCCGATTTCTATGAAGTTTTGAAGAACCACTCACAAAACTCTACTTCTCTCATCTTGTTACTCCCTCAAAACTCTTCCAAAAATTACAAAAATTACACCATTGTCTTCCTCTCCTCAAGAGCTACATTTCCCTCTTTCCAAAAATTGAAAAGGAGCATTTTCGTTTTTATGGGTATGTCCCATTTGGAGCTTCAACACCACCATTAGAAGGCCCTCCTTCTCCTTGTTCTTTTGAGGTAAAAATATTCTCAAACCCCATTGTTTTTCTAGCCTTAAAAGCAAAACGAAAATCTAGCTAAACACTTGTTTGGTTCTCTTGTTCTATAGCCGATTTTGGCATTCTTGAAGGGGTTGAGAGTTTGTTCTTGAGCTATCCCAAACAGCACTTGTGCCTTGGAAGGTAAAATAATTTCTAAACCCTAAAACCTATATTAAAACTTACATAATGGTTAGGGTTGAATTGTGTATTAGAATGGTGTATTGAAATGTGTATATCAATGGGTTGTAGAGTAGAGAATTTGTGTTTGTTGAACCGGTGGAGAAAGAGAGGAAGGAAGAAACAAGAAGAGGAAGAAACTAGTAGAAGAGAACAAGGTAATTATACTCTCCTTCGTGTAGCTTTGTAAATGAATGTGTAACAGATTTTGAGAAATGAAAATATGTAATGTAAAATGGTAATGCATTGGTAGTGTAATGTGTAGGAAGAGACAAGATTGTAGAACCATAAATGACATTTTAAAAACTGTTACAAACAGATTGGGGATTAGTGTTTATGTGCAGGAATTTTGGTAGTGTTTAGTGTTTAGGAATTGTATATGAAGGTTTGTATATTGATGTCTACCGAAACAGGGGAAATGAGTGTTGAATTATGAACTAGAAATGTGGCGAGAATATAAAATTATAGGGGAGGTTATGGCAAAATTTATCTAGAATTAGAACACTTAATGAATTAGAAACTAGGTGAATAATGTGGGTTGTAACAGATTTTGATTAAGATAGGTAGAGGGTAAGTTGAGAGAGATAGATAATGCAATCTAAATACATTAGAGGTGCTAGAAATGTCAATAGAAGGGGAGTTGTAGAAGGGGGGGGGGTGTTAGTATCAAAATCTGTAGCAAATGTGACTAAGGAAGGAAATAATGTGAGTGCTGAAATGAAAATGTAGGAAACAAAGTGTGTGAATTGGGATATAGAAAAGAGTGATGAGTTAGTAGATGAGTTAAGGAGTGTTTTAGGGTGCCTAAGCATGTAGGAAATTTGGGAAAATGATTAGGAAAAGATTGGATGTGAATTGAGAAGGATTTGGAGTTCAAAATGAGTAATTAAAAATAAGTACTGGGCTGGACCGACCCTAGGGCCGACCCTAGCAGGGTCGGTCGACCCGAAAATCTGTAACCTCGGAAGCTTCTGCATCCAACCGACCCAGAGGACCGACCCTGCCTGGGTCGGTCGAGTGGGAATTTTTGGTCGGAAATGTTTCTGCATCTGACCGACCCAGGGGACCGACCCTGCCTGGGTCGGTCGAGTAGAAATTGTTAGTTGGATTTCTTCTGTAACGGACCGACCCAAGGACCGACCCTGGCTGGGTCGGTCGGACTGGAATTTTCGGTAATCGAATTCTCTGCACCCGACCGACCCATGGGTCCGACCCAGGGTGGGTCGGTCGGGTCAAACAAAAAAAAACAGTAATCTTAATTATATAATTATGTATACCCACCTAACATATATATATATATATATATATATATATATATATATATATATATATATATATATATATATATATATATGTATGTAAACCATGGACAAGTAATGGAAAGTAAGAAAAATGAGATATAAGTGTAAGGAATGTAAAGCCTTAGTAAGTATGGATTAGTAAACACAAAAGTAGTTGAGTTAAATTAATGATAGTTATATTAATCATTCAATGGTATATACATAATAGGGTTTGATTTGTGACACCGAAGGACGTTTGGAATCACGTACAACGGTGAACGGTATGGATTCCTCATGCCCCGTATGCTATCTTGGTTACTCTGATTTGTGTGTTGTGTGCTAATCGATCACCAAATAAGATAAATGCACGAATCGGAGTTAATATGCATACTTGTGAATATGTAGTGTTGTATGTTGTGAATATCCTCTTAAATTTTAGTTTGTATAATTCATGAAATGTTTGGATGAATATGAATGTGTGTATGTATGATGTATTGTATTGTGACCGATTGTTATGTGTCTGGACTTCTAACTTATTCCTAACAAGCTAACCATCCTAACTTAAATTAGTAATTAAATTGGAATGAGTAGAAGTCCGATATAGTTTCGGCCACGCGTGAGGATGCGGAGTCACGAGAGGTTGGCTCCAATTCCTGACTCTTAAACTGGTCCGCGGCCCAAATCCCTTAAGTGGGTAGCATCCCGGATTGGTGAGTCAAGTAAATCCCGGAGGTGGGACGGCGTAGTCCCCAGGGCCGGAGGTCCCGACGATTTAACTTGAGTATGAGTAAGTAAGTAAGAATGAGTAAGTAAAGTAAATGAAAGTAAGTAAGAAAAAGTAAGTAATGAGTAAAAGAGTAAAAGCATTCCGATTAACCCGGATGCATAATTTGGCTAACCTTGTGAAGGTAAGTAAGTTGTGTGCTACTGTATTGTTGCCTTGAATTATGTAATGAATTGTATAAGCATGTATGTTGTATGAAAAGCATGTATGTATGAAATAAATGAACAACATGTTTAGTGGACGTCAAATAGTCGGCGTGCCCTAGCTAGCACGCGGTATATGCGGAGTTTATACGCAGCGTTTGCTGAGCCCCTTGGGGCACCATTTTTACTACACGCAGGTACCCGTGAAGGATGAAGACTAGGAGAGTTGAAGTTTAAATTTTCCTGTCTTTCTTTTGGTTTGTAAACAATGAATTTATGATGGGTGTACTAAGTAGTACATGGCTATAGTTTTTGAATAGCCGGTGTACCATGGGGTACACCTTTTTGGATTTTGATAGAATGGGAATTGGTATAGATGAGTAGTTGGTAAACTCATTCTTTTGGGAAGATTGGTGAAGGATGTAATTCGATACTTTAAATACTCGGTGATCCATGAATTGTAAGTATGTTATGTCTTGGTAATGGAAGCAATGTTTTAGTAGCTCGGTACGTTATGTTCATCAGACCGTTACTGTAAGTAGCATAGCCTAGCTAGCCGTATGGGCGGTTAGCGGCGTTGTATCACCCGCCGTAGTAAGTAGTAATATTCCGCTGCGAACTCGTAGGATTAACAGAACGATTAGACGGTAAGCATAGGATTAGCGGTTGGGGTGTTACAAAAAGTGGTATCAGAGCGTAGTTACGCTCTGATGTCCATAGTACCGAGCATAGGGGATTACCAAGTTAGGATTTCAACCGTCTTAAGACGGATACGTAGAAACCTAACTAGGAGCTACCGTTGTTAACAACGGATACCCTTAACGTTCTTATGAACGATACCTTGTTTTAAATTCAAGACCCTTAGGTCATATCTTGCAAAGCCTAATGAAACTGTTGAATATTCAGATGTCAGGAAGAGGTCCAGGTCGCCCTAGAGGAGGGGGCAATGACGGACCCGGCACGCAGACGATAGCCGAGATCGTCGCTGCCACGGTAGCACAGATGCTACCACAAGTTATACAAGCCATGCAACAGAACCAACAAAACCAACAAACTCAAGCGGGGCCAATCCCTCCCCCGCCACCCAGAGAAGCGAACTGGGTAAAAGCTGTAGCGAAACTCCGTTCTCCCTGCTTTAGGGGCGAGAGTGATCCGGCTAAGCTCGAGGCCTACATCTCCGAGATGGAGACGGCTTTCGAAACACTCGAAGCTCCTGCTGGAGTTTGAGTCAGAGTTGCTGCTTACTACCTAAAGGATGCTGCTATGGATTGGTGGAAGCTGGTCAAGCATGAGCACGTTAGTGACCCCACATTCGATTGGGATTCTTTCGCGTCACTCCTCCGTTCCAAATACTACCCCGAGCATGTCAAAACAAAGAAAAGGCTAGAACTAGATGCCTTGAAGATGACAGACAAGATGTCTGTGGATGAGTACTACCGCACCTTTACCTCCATTCTCCGTCTCCTCCCTGATCTAGGATACACCGGCCAGGTGTTGGTCGATCGCTTCTATGGCGGTCTGAGCCATCGCCTACGGTACGGTATGGGCTACACTAGATTTACCTCCCTTCAGGTAAATATCGGTTAACCCTTAGTATCATTTCAATTCCTTAAATTCCTTGAATTCTTTAAATCTTTCCTTATCCTTTCTTAAATGAGAATCCCGGCTAATACCTGAAACTTCAGGAGTGTTATCACGCGGCTTCTCGCGTTGAAATCACTTGCCAACTAAGGGATGAAGAAACCGCGCTGAAGCGCAAAGCCAACAACAAAAACACCAGTACTGAGGAGTAGAACCAAGGGAAGAGCTGGAAAAAGAAGAAAGGGAATTTCTTTCAGCAATCCCAAAAGAAACCCCAGGGTGAGAGCAGTGCCCATGCTGAGCAGGGCAAACCAGCTGAGCTTCTTCAGCTTGGTTATTCTGCACCGGTGGCAGCAAAGCCACTGAGATCACACCCACCTAAGGGTAAATTCCTAATCCAATTTGTATTTGTATAAGTAATGTATCTAGTATATCCGCGCACACATGTGCTAACCCTCTAACCTCAGGTTCTAGCTCCGGTGCCGCCAAAACCTTCGCCGATGGCCGCACCTATGTGTGCAGAAAGTGCAACCTAGACCATCCCGGCAAGGACTGCTATGGGAGAGACATCAAATGCTATAACTGCCAAAAGCTGGGACACACAGCGAACAAGTGCCCAGAGAATGGGAAGCAAAGGGGGAACTTCCAGAACTACAAACAGAGGGAAGGCAAGGAGGTTGCATCTGGCGATGCACCGACCCAGCAGGCACCATAGGGACCGGGATCCCGGGGACCTCCGCGGGGTGCACCTCAGAGGCAGCCTGTCCTTCATGTCATAGACCGTGATGGGTCCGGTCCTAAGTCCGGCCCAGGTAATAATCTAAACCTTTAATCCTTGAAGTAGCATGTCTAAGTATTGGAGTAACTGTATGAGTGAATGCATAAGTAAATAAAATGAAGTGTGTATTAAGCATGAAATGAAGTAGTTGAAACTAGTACTCACCGTAGACGAAATTTGTACCCATAGGAAGCTTTAGTATCTGTTACCCGATACCGGTAAACTTGAATCAAGAAGAGATCGACATCACCAACCACGACTACACCAACAAACAGTGTCAGGTCATCCGACCAGGTATGATCTTATTAAAGGGATACCTGACACCCGAAGTGCAAATCTCAATCATTCGACGGTGCAACGAGCTAGGAACGGGTCAAGGTGGATTTTACACACCCGAATTCCCCGGTGGAGCGAAGATGAAGCTGAAGATGATGTGCTTGGGAAAGGACTGGAATCCTTATACCAAGACATACCAGGAGACACGAACACAAGATGGAGCGACGCCACCGACAATACCGCCAGAGTTTCAGACACTCGTCACACAAGCAGTAGGACTAGCACAACAATGCGAACCTGAACCGATCCCCGCACTTGAAGCGGATCTCTGTATCGTCAACTTCTACGAGAAAGAAGGACGACTTGGGTTACACCAAGACAAGGACGAGACAGCGGAATCTCTTGGGCAAGGAGTGCCCGTAGTGTCTTGGTCCATTGGTGATGACGCTGTATTCCTGTATAGCGAGCAGAAGCGTGTGGACCTCGCACAGAAATTGGTATTGAGATCAGGAGATGTCCTAATCATGGGTGGAAACTCTAGGATGCTGTATCACGGGATCAACAAGATCAAGTTGAATACGGCACCGCCGGCAATAATCAATGCCACACACATGAAACCAGGACGCCTGAACCTTACCTTTAGAAAATATTAAATTCATAGTATCATGTAATGTTTTAGTAACGTGTATTAGAGACACGGTATGTATTATGGTTGGTTTATCAATAAAGAACAGTGTTGATTTAATTCCACTTGTGTCCACCATCAATACTTATCCAATTGTGAATCCAATAGGTTGTGGACTCGGTACCGAAGGTAACCTGAGCATCCTCACCGAAGCACAAGCCGGCAAGAGCGGCACCATTCTAACGGGAACCTTCCCAGTAAATGGCATTGAAGACAATGTGTTATTCGACTCCAGTGCCTCTCACACTTTCGTATCACCATCCTTTGTGAAGAGGTTGAAGCTAGATGTGGATGAGCTACCGAACTTCATGGTTACTCTCCCGTCGAAGGAGCGAGTAAAGTGCACCAAGTATTATCAATCAGCCACAATCCAAATTAAAGGCGAATCGTTTCCCATTTCCTTCATCGAATTCAATGGATTGGGATTCGACGTAATCATTGGAATGAATTGGTTGGAGCGGCACAAGGGTAGAATCCTCTGCGCCGAGCATCGATTGCTGCTCAAGAGTCCTTCTGGGGTTACCGTATCCTACCGCCAGAGACCGAGAGAGCCTTCGACCACACTTATATCTGCTATGGCTATGTACCGGGAGCTCAGAAAGGGCCAAGAAGTGTATCTGTGTTATGTGCAAGACCTGGAGAGAGATCCAGAGTTCAGTGACGATGTACCCATAGTATTCGAATTCCCAGACGTATTCCCTAAGGAGCTACCCGGCATGCCACCACCGTGAGCAGTGGAATTTGAGATTGATCTATTGCCAGGTACCGGTCCCATTGCTAGGGCACCGTACCGCATGGCACCTGCAGAAATGACCGAACTAAAAGAGCAGTTAAGAGACCTTCTAGACAAAGGGTTTATACGCCCGAGCGTATCACCCTGGGGAGCACCGGTCCTCTTTGTGAAGAAGAAGGACGGTAGCCTCCGACTTTGTATTGACTACCGCGAGCTGAATGCGGTCACAGTCAAAAATAAGTACCCACTACCACGTATCGACGACCTATTCGACCAGTTGAAAGGAGCCTCAGTCTTCTCCAAGATCGACCTCCGTTCAGGGTATCATCAGATTGCAATCAAAGAGCAAGACATCGAGAAAACGACATTCCGTACCAGATATGGCCACTATGAATTCACAGTGATGCCATTCGGTTTGTCAAATGCACCAGCTAAATTCATGGACCTCATGAACCGCCTATTCAGTGAGCAGTTGGACACTTCAGTGGTTGTCTTCATCGACGACATACTCGTATACTCCAAATCACCAGAGGAACATGAAACGCATTTGAGGAAAGTGCTTGAGACACTGCGCGAGAACCAGCTATATGCGAAGTTCTCCAAATGCGAGTTTTGGCTTGATCAGGTATCATTCCTTGGACATGTCATCTCGAGCGCAGGTATCTCGGTTGACCCTTCTAAGATAGAAGCTGTACGGTCATGGCCTAGACCCAAGACTGTTACCGACATTAGGAGCTTTCTGGGTCTAGCCGGTTACTACCGGAGATTTGTAAGGGACTTCTCGAAAGTCGCTAAGCCCATGACTACATTGATGAAGAAAGATGCACCGTTTGTATGGACACACGAGTGCGAGTTATCATTTCAGAAATTGAAAGACTCATTGACCTCAGCGCCCGTCCTTACTCTTCCAGAGGGCACAGAGGGATTTGAGTGTACTGTGATGCATCAGGCAAAGGAATGGGGTGCGTACTCATGCAGCATGGCAAGGTAGTTGCTTATGCCTCCTGCCAGCTGAAAAAGCATGAGGAGAATTACCTGACTCACGACTTAGAGTTAGGAGCCATTGTCTTCGCCTTGAAGATATGGCGACACTATCTCTATGGGGTAAGCATCACCATCTACTCCGACCATAAGAGCTTACAGTATGTATTCACGCAGAAAGAACTGAATTTGAGACAGAGAAGATGGGTGGAATTTCTTTCAGACTATGACATCAACTTGCAGTATAAGGAAGGGAAGGCAAACATTGTAGCCGACACCCTGAGCCGTCGAGCACACTCGCTCCATTCGCTACTCGCTTCTTCTAGCTTGGTTGACGAGGTGCGAGACGCTCAGTTGAGCGACCCTTACCTAACCGAAATCAGACACAAGATCGAGAATGGTACATTTGAGAAGAAGAAGTATGACTTCAAGCTACATGAAGATGGTTTGATTCGGGTGAATGGCAGGCTATGCGTCCCCCGAAGCAATGCTGAGCTAAGGGATCGCATCCTGCGAGAGTCACACTGTTCCACATTGTCAGTCCATCCGGGAGCCTCCAAGATGTACAAAGACATGAAGAGGTACTTCTGGTGGTCTGGAATGAAATCAGATGTGACAGAATTTGTATTGAGATGCTTAACATGCCAGAAGGTAAAATTCGAACACCGTAGACCGAGCGGAATGGTACAATCAATGCCAGTTCCGGAGTGGAAATTTCATGATATCTCCATGGATTTTGTTGTAGGACTCCCACCTACCAGGGGAGAACTCAACATGATCTGGGTTGTAGTCGATCGCCTTACCAAGGTTGCCAGATTCATACCAATGAAGGACACCTGGAAGGTAGTAAAGCTAGCTGAGCTTTTCGATAAGGAGATTATCAGACACCACGGAGTCCCTAAGACTATAGTATCTGACCGCGACACCAGATTTCTTTCGAGATACTGGAGAGCTACAAGGGAAGCATTGGGTACAGAATTGAAGTTGAGTACCGCCTTCCATCCTTAGACCGACGGTCAGACAGAAAGGACCATCCAGACACTGGAGGACATGCTTCGGGCATGTGCCTTGGACTTTCAGGGGAGTTGGTTAGATAAGCTTTATCTTATCGAGTTCTCGTATAATAATAGTTATCACGCCTCGATTAAGATGTCGCCTTTCCAAGCTCTATACGGTAGACCTTGCCATACACCCTTGTGTTGGGATGAGTCAAGTGAAGCGGTCATAATAGGACCGGAGTATCTTGAGCAAGTGCAAGCTGAAGTGCAGCAGATTAGAGCTAACATGAAGGCAGCCCAAGATAGACAGAAATCCTATGCGGATGTGAGACGACGCGACCTTGAGTTCGCCGTGGGCGACCAAGTGTTCTTGCGCGTTTCACCTATGAAGGGTATCTTCCGTTTTGGTCAGAAGGGCAAGCTTAGCCCAAAGTTTGTAGGGCCGTACACTATCACCGAAAGAGTTGGATCCGTAGCCTACAGATTAGCACTACCTGAGGACTTGGGGTGTGTCCATGATGTATTTCATGTGTCACAACTCAAGAAGTATATTGCTGACCCTTCTCATGTGTTAGAGCCCGAGCACTTATCCATTGAGCCAAACATGAGATATGTTGAAACCCCGGTGAGAATCCTGGATAGGAAGACCAGAGACACTCGCCATAAGTCTATACGAATGGTAAAGGTCCTATGGTCAAACCACGATGTCGAAGAAGCGACATGGGAGTTGGAAGATGCCATGAAGGCTAAGTATCCACAGTTATTCATAGACTAGAGAGTCTAGCATTTAGGAATACGGGAACGGGTCGTACCCCTTTTAAGGGGGGGGGGGGGTAGAGCCCTTTTTGCTTTTGCATTGCTTCGGGGTAAGCATTGCTTAGTGTGTAGGTGTTGTAATAGACTTTTGTATGGCACGTGTAGTGCAAGTGAACGTGGTATGTGTATGTATGTATGTGTAATGTGTAATGTATCGGTGTAAGGTATCTGTGTAATATGTATTGCGAATTGTAATGGTGTATTGTGCATTGTGGAATGGTATGTATGGAAATGTTGGATTGTGTATGTGCATTGTGTATGATGCTTGAATTGTGTATGCTTGCAACGTGGAATGAAGTGAACACCTCAAAGGTGGTAGTAAGACACATTAGTGCAATTGGTTTGCCTAATGAGTAGAATTAATTAAACCATTAACCTTGAGCAACTTTGAGGGCAAAGTTTCTTAAGGGGGGTAGATTGAAATACCCCGTAATTAAAAATAGTGATTAATTAGGCTAATGAATAATTTAGAGGATTAATTAAGTATAAATAATCATGAGGGAACAAATCCCGAAGAAAACAGATCCTTAAAACGGATTAAAATCACCAACGAACCTTAAAGCGCGTTTTTCGAGGTAACCGGGAAAACGTGCTTTAAGCGGGTCAAATAGACTCGTAACAATTTTGGTCAACTAAATAATCATTAATAAATATTAGTGAAGCTTTAGAACCAATAAAAAATCAATAAAACGAGAGGTTAGTAAAAACTGTCAAAAACGGGAAGTTGTGGGGTAGAAATATAAATAACACAAACTTGTGTGTCCACTTTTAAAATAAAAAGCAAAGTTAGTGAGTGTGTGCTGTGTGTGGTCCGATTTATTTCCCTCCTCACACCCCCTCACACTCTCCCCTTATTAGCTAAAGACAAAAGCAATTAAAAACACTAAAGTAACTACACTACCTCACTTTTACTCTCTCTCCTCCATTTCACTCCCTCTCTCACGTGAATCTCCTCCTCCACTCTCTCTTTTCTTTCTTCTTCAACCCAGCCGATTTCTATGGAGTTTTGAAGAACCACTCACAAAACTCTACTTCTCTCATCTTGTTACTCCCTCAAAACTCTTCCAAAAATTACAAAAATTACACCATTGTCTTCCTCTCCTCAAGAGATACATTTCCCTCTTTCCAAAAATTGAAAAGGAGCATTTTCGTTTTTATGGGTATGTCCCATTTGGAGCTTCAACACCACCATTAGAAGGCCCTCCTTCTCCTTGTTCTTTTGAGGTAAAAATATTCTCAAACCCCATTATTTTTCTAGCCTTAAAAGCAAAACGAAAATCTAGCTAAACACTTGTTTGGTTCTCTTGTTCTATAGCCGATTTTGGCATTCTTGAAGGGGTTGAGAGTTTGTTCTTGAGCTATCCCAAACAGCACTTGTGCCTTGGAAGGTAAAATAATTTCTAAACCCTAAAACCTATATTAAAACTTACATAATGGTTAGGGTTGAATTGTGTATTAGAATGGTGTATTGAAATGTGTATATCAATGGGTTGTAGAGTAGAGAATTTGTGTTTGTTGAACCGGTGGAGAAAGAGAGGAAGGAAGAAACAAGAAGAGGAAGAAACTAGTAGAAGAGAACAAGGTAATTATACTCTCCTTCGTGTAGCTTTGTAAATGAATGTGTAACAGATTTTGAGAAATGAAAATATGTAATGTAAAATGGTAATGCATTGGTAGTGTAATGTGTAGGAAGAGACAAGATTGTAGAACCATAAATGACATTTTAAAAACTGTTACAAACAGATTGGGGATTAATGTTTATGTGCAGGAATTTTAGTAGTGTTTAGGAATTGTATATGAAGGTTTGTATATTGATGTCTACCGAAACAGGGGAAATGAGTGTTGAATTGTGAACTAGAAATGTGGTGAGAATATAAAATTATAGGGGAGGTTATGGCAAAATTTATCTAGAATTAGAACACTTAATGAATTAGAAACTAGGTGAATAATGTGGGTTGTAACAGATTTTGATTAAGATAGGTAGAGGGTAAGTTGAGAGAGATAGATAATGCAATCTAAATACATTAGAGGTGCTAGAAATGTCAATAGAAGAGGGAGTTGTAGAAGGGGGGGGGGGTGTTAGTATCAAAATCTGTAGCAAATGTGACTAAGGAAGGAAATAATGTGAGTGCTGAAATGAAAATGTAGGAAACAAAGTGTGTGAATTGGGATATAGAAAAGAGTGATGAGTTAGTAGATGAGTTAAGGAGTGTTTTAGGGTGCCTAAGCATGTAGGAAATTTGGGAAAATGATTAGGAAAAGATTGGATGTGAATTGAGAAGGATTTGGAGTTCAAAATGAGTAATTAAAAATAAGTACTAGGCTGGACCGACCCTAGGGCCGACCCTAGCAGGGTCGGTCGACCCGAAAATCTGTAACCTCGGAAGCTTCTGCATCCGACCGACCCAGAGGACCGACCCTGCCTGGGTCGGTCGAGTGGGAATTTTTGGTCGGAAATGTTTCTGCATCCGACCGACCCAGGGGACCGACCCTGCCTGGGTCGGTCGAGTAGAAATTGTTAGTTGGATTTCTTCTGTAACGGACCGACCCAATGGACCGACCCTGGCTGGGTCGGTCGGACTGGAATTTTCGGTAATCGAAGTCTCTGCACCCGACCGACCCATGGGTCCGACCCAGGGTGGGTCGGCCGGGTAAAAAAAACAGTAATCTTATAATTAGTATATATATATATATATATATATGTATACCCACCTATACATAATATATATATATATATATATAATATATATATATATATATATATATATGTATGTAAACCATGGACAAGTAATGGAAAGTAAGAAAAATGAGATATAAGTGTAAGGAATGTAAAGCCTTAGTAAGTATGGATTAGTAAACACAAAAGTAGTTGGAGTTAAATTAATGATAGTTATATTAATCATTCAATGGTATATACATAATAGGGTTTGATTTGTGACACCGAAGGACGTTTGGAATCACGTACAACGGTGAACGGTATGGATTTCTCATGCCTCGTATGCTATCTTGGTTACTCTGATTTGTGTGTTGTGTGCTAATCGATCACCAAATAAGATAAATGCACGAATCGGAGTTAATATGCATACTTGTGAATATGTAGTGTTGTATGTTGTGAATATCCTCTTAAATTTTAGTTTGTATAATTCATGAAATGTTTGGATGAATATGAATGTGTGTATGTATGATGTATTGTATTGTGACCGATTGTTATGTGTCTGGACTTCTAACTTATTCCTAACAAGCTAACCATCCTAACTTAAATTGGTAATTAAATTGGAATGAGTAGAAGTCCGATATAGTTTCGGCCACGCATGAGGATGCGGAGTCACGAGAGGTTGTGTAACGACCCCAAAACCGGCCTAGGAGTTAGGGCCGTTACACGCCGCGAGTCTACTACCTAACGTCGCAAGACTCTAAGCAAAACGAATCCCAAAACTAAATAACAAACTTGTATAAATACCCAAAAGAGTTTACAAAATCTAAATACTTATAAGTCAAATACAAAGAGAGGCCCGAAGGCTACACAACTCTAAAGCGTCCAACGCGCAAAGTAAACAAAGTCAACAAAACGTAAACAAACGAAGCTCCAGCAAGGGACAAGAGAGAGAAGATCCCATGAGCTCAATCTGCAACAAAGTAAAGGGGTGAGCTAAACAGCCCAACAAGCAGAAGACTTCCTCAAGGAAGCCCACTCAAAACAGAAGTAGAAGAATAGTTTATAAACAGAGAAGAAGGCGGAGTCAATATAATCAGACAAAAAGGAAGCACAAAACAGAAGCAGAGCAGAACGTCACTTCAAATCATAGTCGGACTTTCAGAAACGGATACAGAAGAGTGGGACACTAGAAACAAGCTAACACAACAGAAGGACTCATGTAAGGTCCTATGTATCCGAAGATCCCACAACAGAAGCCGTAGAGACAGCTAACAGACCCTCGGTCAAATAACGTCCTAAGGGAGACCCTAAGGAGTATAAACAGAAGGAATTCCTGCGCAACATGCTACGGGACAGCCCGACCCGACTATCCAAGGCTCAGAAGCAAAGTAACTAGGTCCCAAAGCCAGAAGCTCACAAAACAGATCTTAAGTGCATGGAAATGCATATAAACAGCATAAGGAGCTTGTACACAGATAGGGGAATCCAACCCCGCAAACGGAACTCAAAACGGAGCTAAAACAGAGAAGTTATGCTCAAAACAGTGGCATGTCCGAACTTGCGTCCGACCTTGCAAGTTCGGACAGATGCCGAGAGTCAGAGGTTGAGAAAACGTCGATGTCCGAACTTGCGTCCGACCTTGCAAGTTCGGACAGATGTCGAAACTCACACGAAAATCATCCTCGCGTCGGGTCCGAACTTGACGTTCGGACACTTCAAAATCCTAAAAAACAAAACGCGCCCGATGAACTGTCCGAACTTGCATGTTCGGACAGAAGTTCGGACAGCGCAAAACTGTCGAATTCCAGAAAGAACAGACGCGCAGAAGATCATCCAAAAACATACCAAACTCACACAAAACTCACAGAATGGTAAATCAGTACCCTCGGGGGTTTATCCAATCAATTAACAACACAAAACGCAGAGAAATCGCACAAGCAACACACGAAATCAGATATGAAGAACAGATATTAAAAGCAGTCCCCGAGGGTGAGCAAACTACCCCGATTCCATCCCCCACTTACCTCTCATCCGACGCTAAGCCATCTCTGTAGACTCGACAACAATCTCTACTCGAATCCCATCTGAAATCACAAACGCTCGCACAAATCGAAGATGAACCACACCGATAGGAGGAGCAAGAATCTTGAATGAAGAACGATATCCCCAAACTCGGAATTGGCAGACCCAAACCACCAACGCAGAAACTAGAATCATAGATTATTCGATTTACAGAGAGGAGAAGATTTGAGGAGAAGAGGGCAAAGGGAGAAAGAGAATGGAAGTTACATCGTGAATGGCAGAGCGGGAGAATGAGCGTCAATGTATTTGAGGAGAAAGGAGCAAATATACATGAAATAAGAAAAAGGAAAGGAAAAGAGGGAGAAAAGAAAATAAAATAAATTTGAAACTCCTTCCTTAATAAATAACATTATCACAAGAAAAGGAGGAAAAGGAATTAAATAACCTTTCTACTAACTTATGAATAATTAACAAAAAGGAAAGATGACATTGTAATCCTCCTTCCTCAAAGGGAATGCTAAGACTAGAATAAATCATAAACGAATCTGCTCAAGATTCAAAATATGATTAGTCTCCCTTTGCAAAACCAAAACGTAATAGAAGCGGGATGAAATTAAATAAAAAAAAAACTGGGGCATAACAGGTTGGCTCCAATTCCTAACTCTTAAACTGGTCCGCGGCCCAAATCCCTTAAGTGGGTAGCATCCCGGATTGGTGAGTCAAGTAAATCCCGGAGGTGGGACGGCGTAGTCCCCAGGGCCGGAGGTCCCGACGACTTAACTTGAGTATGAGTAAGTAAGTAAGAATGAGTAAGTAAAGTAAATGAAAGTAAGTAAATGTAAGTAAGAAAAAGTAAGTAATGAGTAAAAGAGTAAAAGCATTCCGATTAACCCGGATGCATAATTTGGCTAACCTTGTGAAGGTAAGTAAGTTGTGTGCTACTGTATTGTTGCCTTGAATTATGTAATGAATTGTATAAGCATGTATGTTGTATGAAAATCATGTATGTATGAAATAAATGAACAGCATGTTTAGTGGACGTCAAATAGTCGGCGTGCCCTAGCTAGCACGCGGTATATGCGGAGTTTATACGCAGCGTTTGCTGAGCCCCTTGGGTCACCATTTTTACTACACGCAGGTACCCGTGAAGGATGAAGACTAGGAGAGTTGAAGTTTAAATTTTCCTGTCTTTCTTTTGGTTTGTAAACAATGAATTTATGATGGGTGTACTAAGTAGTACATGGCTACAGTTTTTGAATAGCCGGTGTACCATGGGGTACACCTTTTTGGATTTTGATAGAATAGGAATTGGTATAGATGAGTAGTTGGTAAACTCATTCTTTTGGGAAGATTGGTGAAGGATGTAATTCGATACTTTAAATACTCGGTGATCCATGAATTGTAAGTATGTTATGTCTTGGTAATGGAAGCAATGTTTAAGTAGCTCGGTACGTTATGTTCATCAGACCGTTACTGTAAGTAACATAGCCTAGCTAGCCGTATGGGCGGTTAGCGGCGTTGTATCACCCGCCATAGTAAGTAGTAATATTCCGCTGCAAACTCGTAGGATTAACAGAACGATTAGACGGTAAGCATAGGATTAGCGGTTGGGGTGTTACATAGAAACAAACAATAAGCTTTGATTGTCCTGTTACCAAACCGTAGGATTCGAACTGGAAACCCTTAGTTTGAGATGGTACTAATATTAAGAGATACTTAACCTAGGCTGAACATATGGTTCACCTGATTCATGGAGTTTAAATCAAATAAGAAAAGCCAAGCTTTAAGGCGGAGGAAATAATACTTTATGGAACTGTAATTGTTGATCGAGTTATGAAAACTTTTCCTTAGAGTCTAATTGTGACTGTCTTTGTTCCATGTAATGATAACCAAATTGTAGACAATAATCTAGCCCTGGTGAGTTAAATACTAGATGAGCCTTTTAAAGAGAAGATGGTATTCTAAGGTATCCTAGTCCATAACTGAATTTATTACTTGTAAGATGGATTTAAGAGTTAAAATGATTGATGAATATAATTATTAGATAGTATGTGCCTAGATGTTTTAATAAGAATTTACCTTTTATGCCAAGAGGAAAAACTGGCTTCCCCGCTTGATGATTTGATCAAAGGAATATGGTTCCGGGGATTTGGTAATACACTAGATTCGAGTATAGGTTATAACAGATATTGGATTAGTTGTATGGTGGTCAAGAGAAAATGTAGTACTCACCACGTCACAAAGTTTGATAAGATAAAATTTGGAAAATGACAATTATGTGATTGTTTGATATTTGACGTGGGAGGTCGAACTTGATCCTGGTCGGATCAGGGAAAACCAAACACAAAATGGAGTGGAAGGATAGTTCAACATTGACGCTGACCCCGTCAGGGTTGAATGATTCCTGAGACTCCCTACAAGTGGTCACAAATATCTCTGTGATAAGTAAATATTTATTCTTAATTTTAATATAAAATTTTATTAATGAAGTATATGAGTTGTAGAAAGTGTAAGTTAAGAATTAAGCTGTCCAGGTTATCCTGAAGAGATTAAATAGCGACACCGCATATGTCGTAAAAATAGTCAACTGTGAAGGGAATAATAACTGTTATTATACATGAGCCATGTTGATAAGTTAAAAATGAGATTAAGAGACATTTACCTATAATAAAAGTATTTTCAAGCTACCTTCTAAGTTATGGCCATATTGCCATCTGGAGGGAAAGATCGACTTTCATGTTTTTCTTTATGAATTCAAACCCAATATATTAAATAGGAACCTACCTATAAGCATGGTAGAATATAAAGAGTAGAAACATTATACTAATACTCACATGAGTTGATTCACAACCGCAAGAACATGTTCAATTGAGAGGAAACTGTACCTTGTTAGAAACCTTAGCGGGAACCCTACTGTGGTATACCTGATGAACATACGATAGTAATCGTGTATGTACTACCGACAATTGGTGAATCGATAATATCAAGACTTTCTATATTATACATAAAATGCACGACTCGACCATAGCTCATAAACCGAATATGGTGACAGTAAACTCAAATACCAGAATCACAAGATGATGTTCTAAAGATCAAATGGAGGGATTTTAAGTATGCCCCAATATTAACACAAGACCCGAGCGCCGACGATTACAACTACAAGAGGCGATTAATGGAAGTGTGTTACACACGATAGTTTAAACAAGCCATGAGATAAAATTGGCAACGTACAAGATAGTAGATCACCTTCACCCATACACACGGGATTTAAATATAAAAGCATACTAATGCACTATGGAACATGTCAGAGAATGCATAGATTCTTGGGGGCTATACCTCGTAAACGGACAGAAGTCATATGCTGATGTCCGTAGGAGAGACCTCGAGTTCGCAGTAGGCAATTGAGTCTTCCTTAGAGTTTCACCTATGAAGGGAGTTTCAGATTTGGGTAGAAGGACAAGCTTAGCCCGAAGTATGTAGGATCGTACCTTATTACGGAGTGAGTGGGCCCATTAGCCTACAGATTAGATTTACCCGTTGAGCTTGGGAGAGTGCACAATGTGTTTCACATTCTCAACTAAAGCAGTATGTGCCTCACCCGTCACATATCTTAGAGCCCGAGACACTCGAGCTAGATCCTACACTTAGATATGAGGAGACCCCAGTTCGCATTTTAGACTCCAAGACTAGGGAGACCTGGAACAAGACCATTAGAATGGTCAAGGTTCTTTGGTCAAACCACGACATTGAGGAGGCGACATGGGAGTTAGAAGACTCCATGCGAGACAAGTATCCAGCACTTTTCTCTTAGTTTTGTGTATACTTGTGGGGGTACGTAGGCGTAACCCTTTTTAAGGGGGGTAGAGCACCACATGCGACTTGCATATACACAGTCTATACTGGTTTAGTATTTGGTTGATTGTGTTTGATATTTGCACATGTATGAAATTGGTTGAATGGTTATGGATGTGTTCTATGTAACACTTGGTTATTGATATGTCCTATGTGACACTTGGATGGTTATTGTTGTGTCCTATGTGACAATTGAATGGTTATGGTTGTGTTCTATGTAACACTTGGTATTGATGTGTCCTATGTGACACTTGAATGATTATTGTTGTGTTCTATGTAACACTTGGATGGTTAATAAAAGTACACTTATTTACTTTACAGTATATTCATTCCTATTGCAATCACACAAGAGATTTACTGCCAAGGGTTTACGCTTCTGCACTCTGTAGGACTGAGTGTTTTGGTATTGCACTTGTGCAGTGATGACCTAGTGGGATAGCTAGGAAGTTGGGACACTTATTTACTTTACAGCATCTATCAAGTTACTTATGTTATGATTACATTGCTTGCCATGAGCAAGGTTATGTGTATGTACGAATTGCATACACTCAGATTACTGATGGAATGTAGAGATGTCAATATAGTATTGGCACCCAGGAATGATAAGCATACAGGGAATAGATACGAGGAACTTGATTACATAAGATATGTTAGTAGAAGTTATGACTTCGGGACGAAGTCCTTTTAAGGGGGGTAGACTGAAATACCCATAAACTTTAAATAATTAATAATGGTAAATATATATTATCTAGGGGATTAATAAACCCTGAGAAAAGTATATAAACGGTTAGGCGTTAAAAACGCACCTAAACTCCTTAAGGTCACAAACGAGCGTTAAGTCGGACCTTAATCAAATCAAGTTATATAAGCTATAAACCTCATACGAAGTTAATCAAGGATCATTATATGACCCTTAGAACACAGGACCTCATCTAAAACTGAGTAAAAATACAAAATGCTTGGGAGTTCCCTTAAAGGCCCTTAAGGCCAGAAAGTCCTGGAAATACTACATAGGATGAAGTAAAGCTTTACACTTAATTCCAAATGCACCATAACACTTTATTAAACATATAAGATGAAGTCCTCAAGCTAAATTCTCAGTTAAAGACAAAGTGCTTGGAGGTTCCCGATGGGGGCCCCATAAACCCCTAGAAGTGCCCCGGAGAGGTACCGAAGTGGCACAAACCCCAATATAAATCATTCTAAGAGTTCCTATCATCAATATTTACCATTATAAAGAGAATGCTTGAGCTACTTTTTCAAAATACACAAAGTGCTCGGGAGAATTTCTTAACACTCCTTTTTGCCCTGGGAGTGTCCCGGTAGCCCGAAAATTGAGTTATGAGTCTATATAACCCCATATAACTCAATATAACACCTTAATATATTATTATTGACTATAAACAATGTCAATAAAAACTTGGAACTCATAGCGGTTAATTATTTTCCAGAAAATCCTTAAAGCACAAAAACGCACCTTCGGGTGTCACAAATATGCGTTCTACGCAATTATCTTGAAGTTTTTGAGGAGCCACGAGTTGATAATATTAAAAGGGGATAAATTGACCATCTAAATCAATTAATGGTAGTTCTAAACTCATAGCATAAACAGGGCCGATTTTGTCATCAAAAAGGTACCTAAAATCAGCATTTTTACCTTAGAACTTTCATCTTTTACCTTAGTATAAATGTACCAAATAAATGCTGGAACCTATTACATGTTATAATATGGTCTTAATACAATATAGTGTGACAGGAATCAAATTAAAAATAAGTCCCATTTTACCCCTATTGTATGCGCCATTTAGGGTATATTTTGGACTAGTTTAGCTTAAAATCATGTCTTATGGATGGTGACTCATCCCTACCTATACTATATGATAATGTAACAAGTAATTGCAGTCAAAGAAGACCTCCATTACCGATTTCCCTGCAAGAAACAACAAAGAATAAGTTAGGAAAAGTCATAAGAATTTAAATACACAAAAGTAAGTTCCTAGATCTAGCTTTATACCATGTGCAAACAAACAAACAAAACAGCCATGTTCTATCCTATGGGGCTGCCGATAATGTGCAGGAAAATGGGGAGTTTGATTGCTACATTATAGTCAAATAAATCAGCCACCTAACAATGCACATGCCTATGTTCAAAATAAGCAAAAATCAAATGGCCTTCTAGCCTATAATTGCCGATTTCAAGAGGGGAAAAAGCAAGTTTGATTGCTCTATAATTAATCAAATAAGACATCTACCAACCTAGCATGTTCTCATGTTTCAAATACAAAGAAAATCAGTTGCCTACTCACACATTCATTACCGTAAGATACAAAGAGATACAAGGACAAATTAACTTAAAAAAATTCTAAAGAAATACCTTACCTAAATTCCTAGCACTCTTGTCTTGTCTTCTTCTTTCAATTATCAAACAAAGCCTTCATTATTCTTTAGCAACCAGCAGAAAGTCTAGCACCAATTAAGGGATTTATTGAGACAAACAAACAATGAATAAACAAAGGAAAAGATTAGTCAAATATTAACATTGTTTTATCAAAAGAGAAACTCTCTCATTTCTATTCCTTAAGCCATACTAATGGTGGCCATCGGGTCCGGTTCTACACGGAACCAGCGGTTCTCCCCGGAACTAATTGGAACCGGAACCGACCGGGAACCGGTGGGAGCCGGTACCGGAACCGAAACGCCTCATCCGGTTCCGAATACGAATACATGTTTTGAGATTCAGGCCCGGAACCGGAACCGCCTGGAACAATCGTTGGATTCGTAACCGGGAACTGGAACCGGTTGAAGTTACCATTGGAATCGGGCCAAAACGACATCGTTTTAGGTCTCGGGCGCGCGCTCCTCTGAGGAGTTAGATTGTTGGAAAGAGTAAGGATGCCTTGTTACTCACAAGGGTGAGTAACGGCGTGTAACACCAAGGATAGTTAGTTTTATTTTCCGCTATGAATTATTATTTATTATGCTATGACTTGTGACGTTATTACAGCTTTAGGATTAGGGGTGTTACAAAAAGTGGTATCAGAGAGTAGTTACGCTCTGATGAAGGATACTGAGTCAAGAACATGAGCATAGGAATATTGGGATACGAGAAACGTCTGTGAGGATTCGTGACCTAGAAAAACCCTACGGATATTTTATTACTATTAGTTAGTTTTCTTACATGTTTGTGATTGTGTATGTAAAACGGTGTAGCAACCAAGTAGAAATAATAGGATACTATCCTATCGATGTCAAGAGGAAGACCACGTGGAGGCAGCAGTGGACGCGGTGGTGAGACACCGGCGGATTTTCCAGAAGGACCAGGCCTAGCAGCGGCCATGGCAGCCTTCGCGCAGCAGCTAGGATCTCAACTAACGGGAGCCATACCCCACCCGCCACAGCCCAGAGAAACCAACTGGTTGAAGAGCGTTGCAGAAGCGAGGGTACCGACTTACTCAGGGGAACCAGACCCCGACACACTGGAGAAGTTCATTGTAGAGCACCAGAAGACCTTCAAAGCTGTTTGAGTTCCAGAAGACCAGAAGGTCGACATCGCCGCGTACAACCTGAAGGACGCAGCTGATATTTGGTGGCGGTCTATGGAGGGCCACCATCGGGCTACACCGGACTTTGGATGGACAGCATCTGTAGAAGTGTTGCGGGAGAAGTACTACCCAGAACACCTGAAGCAGAGGAAGAGGCAAGAATTCGAGACCTTAATCTAGGGGAGTTAAACAGTCGACCAGTACTATGCATAATTTATCAGCCTGCTAGATTACATAAGCCGCTCACCGGAGTCGACTACTCTGACACTGTGAAGATTCAAAAGTTTAGGGGAGGTTTGCAGTTTCACATCCAAGGTGCTATGGGAGCAATACGTTTCGCTACCTTACAAGAATGTTATGACGCCGCATCGGCAACAAAATTAATGCTACAGTCCAGGGAAGAGGCGCAGGGAAAGAAGAGAAAGAGTACTAAAGGAGATGATGATGGAGCAACCTCTGGCGGTTACTACAAGAAGGGGAAGAGATTCTTTGATAAGAGGAATGGGCAGAAGGATTTCCATGGTCAGAAGACGAAGGAGCAGGTCCCTCGTCTGACCAGCCCAGCCATTGATGCACAGCCACTAAGATCAGCACCACCTAAGGGTAATAAGCCACCCCAGCGTCACTACTACTGTAAACGTTGTGGAAATGATCACCCAGGCGTAGATTGTTCAGGAAGGTGGAGTGCCGTTATTGCACGAAGGAAGGCCATAGGGAGTATGAGTGCTTTTCCAACCCAGCAAGCCGAGTATACAAGGGAACTAGAGGTGCTCAGAGAACACCAGCTATTGAGGCGGGCGGACCAAGAGGAGGTCAAGCGCCGTAGAACAACACCTATACTAGAGGACCGGCATGACAACCATCCTCATCCGGGAGTCAGAAGGGAAAGGAGATAGTTCCAAGAAGAAACACCCTATACACAGTGGGAACTTCAGGCGCTGAAGCTAGCGCTCAGAGTGAAACCGGTGTTAGCAGAAATATGTGTTACTATACTTCTACCTAGGCAGTGTACCTATCGTTTTGCAGAATAGTGAATTGAGTGGGATTGTCGATCTCAGGGACCTCGTTCAATTAATTGACAATTTATTTACTAACTGAGAAACTAAACTAAGAAAACAGGAAACGTCACTTTTTCAGGTTTTACTTAATTTAATGAAAAGAAGGACTCAACAAACTAATAATAAAACAGTAAAATAAACTAAACAAATAACTAAATGTTAAAACTCTAAATAAAAGGAAGCACCCCGGATTGTTCTGTAAACCTTCACTAAATAATCTATTAATAAACTCTTCCCTAATTCTGCAATAAACTCAGAAACTATAATTAATTCGTCAACGACTAAGTCTAACGAATCCTAACCAGTTGCTAGAACTAGCAGCAGACTAATGCTCTAATCCGGACACAACTAATCGCATAAAGAACAGTTTCTATTTGAGACCGATTAACCTATAGGCGGGATCACGCTTCTAGTCGTTAATCAGGTTTAATCCCTATGTCTTGCTATCTATCTCAGCTCTCGCGTGTTGATTAGAAAACTACAAATATAGCTTTAATAATTGATCAGAGAATTAAAGCGCATGAAGAACTGAAATTAAACTACTGCATCAATGAATTAGTTAAAAGATTACAAATAAAATAAAGATCCGGTTTGCTACCCCAATCCGGGGAGCTAAACTAACTACTCAAACATAATCATAAAAATAACAAATATAACAAAGAGCGACATTAAACGAAATAAGAGGAAGAGTAGAGAAAACTCCAGTTAGCTAGTTTGACTCCGGCTCCCCGCTCCGACTCCGTCTTCACGTCGGTGTAACAATGGTGATATATGGTATGACAGTGGTGTGGTGATGTGTATGGAGTGGTCTGGTGTTCGATGGACTGTGATGGTGAAGATGACGGATGATGGTAGTGGTGATGATGCGGTGAAGAGAATTGGAGAGAGGCGTAAGCCTCTGCCGGCGTGGGCGTGAGAGGGAGTATGGTTGGAAAAATATGGACGTCGGGAGAATGTAAGCTGGGGGATTGATGGTGTAGAGAGGCGTATGCCCCCTGTTGGGACATAGCCCACGGCGTGAATGTGTGTCCATATTCTTCTACCCTAACATCTGTATTTATACCACCGCTGCTGTTAATGAATCCCATCGTTAATAAAAAAGAGATATGTCGTGAGATTTGTTGAAATTCACGCGAACAATTTCCATGTTGTCTAATGATGAGCAGCCATGATTAATTATAAATTAATCATGTACCAATGGTGACCGACGACGAATGCCCATCATTAATATAATATTCAGGGAGCTATCGATGATATATTATTCTCCTGATATTATGCTTCCAAATATGTAACTGTGAACGTTTTGTATCCCGGCCATGAGAATTGTGCACATGTGATCCAATATGACGTGTAAAGTGATGGATAATGGTGTCATCGCCAAAGTAATGTCAAGGAGAAAATGTTGTTAATCTTTATCATCTTTTGCGTTGTAATACTTAAACATTGCATTTTCAATGCTCTTTCCTGGATTTAACATATAAATATATCAGTTCACATCAAAACATAAATCTTAAAAAAAACATATGATAAGTGAGAAATATGACATGAATTATTGTGAGAATAAAAAGAATTAAAGCCCTAAAAGTATATATATTTCGCACTTATCAAACTTCCTCACACTTAGCTTTTGCTTGTCCTCAAGCAAATACAGAATATGACTACTCTTAAGGGGCGTAGTATTGAAACTCAGGAATAAACAAGTGTCGAAGGAAAACAAGCAAAATGACAATCAAAAGAATAATTCTGCTACTTGCTGTAGGTTTTCGCAAACAGTGAAAAAGAGTGAAGTTAAAAAGCATGGAGAAGTTAGATTATAGAAACTGAAACAGAATAGTTTGGGATCTTCTACCATTTCTTTCCTCTAACCTTTGGATGACAAGGGGGTGTGAAAGTACACCTTATTCTGATACCTTACAACACCACATATCATGATCAGAATTAGCAAATGAATTTACACATTTTTAACTTTTCAAAGTTCCTTTTCCTTAACATTCTATTTTGCCATTTGCATATTTAATTCACCCATCCGACTTTCTCTTACCCAGTAGCGGCTTTGGGCCTTCTATCCAGATCACAAGACCTTAGGTAGATGGTGATGAAGCACCCCACGGACTTAATAACCGAATGAAGAGGCCTTGTTTTGTTCGAAATAAATTTCAATTCAGATCAGCGGAGTATCTTGCTATCCTTTCATACCAAACTTTCTTATCATTCCCAAAATCCCAAACTTGACTAATTCAGTTTTCATAATCAGCTAATCCACCAAATTTCAGAGAAAATAGATTCAATTTGGATAAAACTATACATACAAACAACTCAAAGCAGTAAGATTCTTGAGGTGGCCATCAGGCTTATTTTCAAAACCTCAACAAAAATTTTCACCTGAATATTCAATATTTATTGGCACTTAAAAGAAGCAATTCTTTCAAAATAAGAGGACAACCAAAAACAAATGTGGCATTAAGTGCAATTGTCAATATTTAGAAAGTACCCCTACTTCCTCACACTTAAGAGGAGCAATGTCCTCATTGTTCACAAATTAAAACCAAGAGAATGACTTTCTAAATATTGCAAACTCATCAAGGATTTCATTCAGGTCAATAATGACTGATATATAAAAATAACCATTAAGCATTATAAATCATCATAGGCTGAACACACACATTAAAAAAAGTGAAGGAAATTGAAACTCCCCTGATATCGTAGATTGAGGAAGGGTTCCTTCCTCACACTTAAGCTCGAACAGGGGGTAGTGTCGTTCCTCACACTTGCGTTCAAGCAAGTGTCCAGCCTTAGGGGTACATCAAACACCATGATAAAATTTTCACCTGCATCCACCACAACTACCACAAAAACGCTAAAGAGCGTTGCATTAAAAGCACATGCACCATTGTCACTTCTAAATAAAAGAAAAACAAAAATAAACAAGAAAACAAAAATAAAAACAAAACATAAATTTAACCACTGGGTTGCCTCCCAGTAAGCTGCCCATCTTTATAGTCTTTGGCTAGACTCCCGCTTTGTTATCCCGGATCAAAAATAAAAGTAGATAATAGCTTTGCCAGGAAAACAAAATAGACAGTAATTAAAAGCAAACAACCTGGATCAAAACAAAACGTTACGTTGGCAAATAAAATAGGAAAATGAATACTCCACAAAACCTGATGTTTAAGGAGATACTGCCGGTAACGCTGCTCAGTCAGAAGACCAGGTGTGAATGGCTCTTCTTCCTCAAATTGGAGGATGTAAACATCCTCCTTCTGTTGTTGAGGCTTCTGGAGGCAAATTGGGAGTTGTTGATGACTTGGTGGTAGCGGTGTTCCCTCCTCAGATTCGAGGATATAAATATCCTCTCCCAGTTGGTGAGGCTCCATGGGAAAATCCTCTTCTAGCCTGCAGACCGGCTCAGACAAAATATGCTTAATCATTGGATAGTCGAGTTGAGCCGAGGTTGGGGAGGGAGGGCAATATAATTCTTCAGCATGTCGCTCAACCTCTTCATCAGACTCCTCTTCAGCTTCAAAAATTATAGGCTTGGAATGGTCTTCACCCATCGAATTCTTTGCTTGAGATTGGTCCAGTGGGTTCAAATGACTTTGATTTTGGAGGAAATTTGTCTGGTCCTATGCTAGCTGATGCGACATCTGATTAAGTTTCCTTTCCCAACTCTGGTTTATAGCTTCTTGCTCAGCAAATTTGGTATCAAACTTAGATTCAATTTCAACAAATTTGGCATTAGTGGCTTTTCTTTGCTCTAGGAGCTCCTCCGGCATGCTCTCTATCTTGCTCATATCCTCCTTAGGAGGCTCCTGATAAGCGTAGAACTGCTCGACCTCCATCTGCATTCTAGTCTGCTCACCTTCCCACCAATAAGGCTATCGAAAAGACGATTGTTGTGGTTGGTAATAATCTTGTCGCCTGAAGTGGTTGTAACTTTGAGTACCCGACTGATTATACCTGTTCAAATTCTGCTCAATGTTCATTATTGTAATCGTCGTTTCCAATTGTGTCAACACTCTCCTCAACTCATTCATGTTATCCTCCATCTTTGCGTACAAAAATAAAAACAAAAATAAAAAACAGTAAAATAGAACTAACACAAAAAAAAACACAAAAATAAAATTAACTAAACAAAATAACAAAGAGAAACAAAAAAAATAAAATCCCAATTAATAATAAGAAAATCAGCTAATAACCAAAAATCAAAAACTAATTAAATAAAATGAGAAACAACTACCGAAACACAATTAAGTAAACTTTGAGTACGTAACAGACAAAATAAAAATTAAAATAAAATGAAAAGAAAAATAAGAAAATGAAACAGAACTTGATACCACCAAGTATGGCAAAGAAATTAAACAAACAGAAAATTAAGGAAGAAGAAAAATAAAGACAAGAAACACAAAATCGAAACAGAAAGGAAAATCCTAAACTAGACAAAATAAAAAAAAAGAAAACAAAATAAAACTAACTCCTAGATCGTAAGGACGAAGTCCTAATCTAAACCGTTCAAATTTCTATACTAATTCACAAAACCGACAAGAATAAACAAAAAGAAAGAAGAATAAAAAAACAAATAAAAAAAGAATACTGTAACCGTATTATCTAAATTCAAATAACGATAAAATAAACCCAACAGAAAATAAATCAAAAACGAAAAGGAAAAAAAAGAAAAGAAAAATAAATCCAAAAAAAAGAAAGGAAAACAAAACGTATAAAAAAAACTTACGTATTAAAATTAAATCCAAAAAAATTAGAACAAAAGTAAACGTAATCCTAAATCAACCAAAATCAAATTCTAAAAAGAAAAGAAATAAACTAAAAGAAACAAACTGAAAAAAAAACGAAGACAAAACCAAAATAAAATAAAATAAAAACTAAACTATTCAACAAGTTAATCAAACGGAAGTAACCGAATTCAAAATGTTAAAGCATATACTAATTCACGCTATCACAAAACTAAAATAAAAAAACAAATTAAACAGAAATAAAATAAACTAAAATCTCAATCAAACTAAATAAATATGTCAATTAATCGTGCCAGAGGTCCCCGGCAACGGCGCCAAAAACTTGTTAGCAGAAATATGTGCTACTATACTTCTACCTAGGCAGTGTACCTATCGTTTTGCGGAATAGTGAATTGAGTGGGATTGTCGATCTCAGGGACCTCGTTCAATTAATTGACAATTTATTTACTAACTGAGAAACTAAACTAAGAAAACAGGAAACGTCACTTTTTCAGGTTTTACTTAATTTAATGAAAAGAAGGACTCAACAAACTAATAATAAAACAGTAAAATAAACTAAACAAATAACTAAATGTTAAAACTCTAAATAAAAGGAAGCACCCTGGATTGTTCTGTAAACCTTCACTAAATAATCTATTAATAAACTCTCCCCTAATTCTGCAATAAACTCAGAAACTATAATTAATTCGTCAACGACTAAGTCTAACGAATCCTAACCAGTTGCTAGAACTAGCAGCAGACTAATGCTCTAATCCGGACACAACTAATCGCATAAAGAACAGTTTCTATTGAGACCGATTAACCTATAGGCGGGATCACGCTTCTAGTCGTTAATCAGGTTTAATCCCTAGGTCTTGTTATCTATCTCAGCCTCGCGTGTTGATTAGAAAACTACAAATATAGCTTTAATAATTGATCAGAGAATTAAAGCGCATGAAGAACTGAAATTAAACTACTGCATCAATGAATTAGTCAAAAGATTACAAATAAATATAAAGATCCGGTTTGCTACCCCAATCCGGGAGATTAAACTAATAACTCAAACATAATCATAAAAATAACAAATATAACAAAGAGCGACATTAAACGAAATAAGAGGAAGAGTAGAGAAAACTCCAGTTAGCTAGTTTGACTCCGGCTCCCCGCTCCGACTCCGTCTTCACGTCGGTGTAACAATGGTGATATATGGTATGACAGTGGTGTGGTGATGTGTATCGAGTGGTCTGGTGTTCGATGGACTGTGATGGTGAAGATGACGGATGATGGTAGTGGTGATGATGCGGTGAAGAGAATTGGAGAGAGGCGTAAGCCTCTGCCGGCGTGGGCGTGGGTGAGAGGGAGTATGGTTGGAAAAATATGGACGTCGGGAGAATGTAAGCTGGGGGATTGATGGTGTAGAGAGGCGTATGCCCCCTGTTGGGACGTAGCCCGCGGCGTGAATGTGTGTCCATATTCTTCTACCCTAACATCTGTATTTATACCACCACCGCTGTTAATGAATCCCATCGTTAATAAAAAAGAGATATGCCGTGAGATTTGTTGAAATTCACGCGAACAATTTCCATGTTGTCTAATGATGAGCAGCCATGATTAATTATAAATTAATCATGTACCAATGGTGACCGACGACGAATGCCCATCATTAATATAATATTCAGGGAGCTATCGATGATATATTATTCTCCTGATATTATGCTTCCAAATATGTAACCGTGAACGTTTTGTATCCCGGCCATGAGAATTGTGCACATGTGATCCAATATGACGTGTAAAGTGATGGATAATGGTGTCATCGCCAAAGTAATGTCAAGGAGAAAATGTTGTTAATCTTTATCATCTTTTGCGTTGTAATACTTAAACATTGCATTTTCAATGCTCTTTCCTGGATTTAACATATAAATATATCAGTTCACATCAAAACATAAATCTTAAAAAAACATATGATAAGTGAGAAATATGACATGAATTATTGTGAGAATAAAAAGAATTAAAGCCCTAAAAGTATATATATTTCACACTTATCAACCGGTAAGCCTAGAACTTAAACCAAATGCATGATGCATGAATGTGTGTTTATAGTTATTAGTTGATGAGACTTGTATATGTTTAGTAAGTATCAAAATTTAGAGAGACCAAACTTAGGTAACCTGTCACCTAATAGGATACTTCAAACATTTGTTTTCCCTTACCTATGAGACCGAGGTCACCTGAGCCTATGAGCGAAGGTCGGAAATATCTAGAGGCGAAATGCCCAAGTAACTTGGACCGGCATGAGATCTTACTCAACATACTTAACTATAATGAACAAATAACTATTGTAAATGAATGTAGAACTTGGGATAGGGACTTTGAGGATTTTATATTCCAGGATATGGAGTGGATCAAAATTTAAATTATCTATGATGGTATGGGTAAGGATTGGGTAAGGAAAGGGATACCAGTTGTATCATTCTCCATAGGAGATGATGCTAAGTTTTTATACGGTGATCAGAAGCGGATGGATAAGGCGAATAAGTTATTTTGAAGTCAGGAGATGCGTTGAATTTGGCGGAGAATCCAGTTAGTGTACCATGGGATAAGAGTATTAAACGAATACAAACCGAGATTAGCCTTGGGATACAGGATGTGAGGTAGTACAGTGAGGAATAGTAAGTTAGTTTTGCTTGGACCACCGAAGGGCGTTATAAACTGTCCAAATTACGGTACTACAAATTATGACCTGCCTGACGAGCAGATGTCATGAAAAGGAATACATAATTAATATAAAATATTAAGACTACATGAATTGTAAAAAGGTTTGTTGAAGACCTGCACGTGAAGAGCAAACACTGAATTTTATGGGATACCCAGGCACCGAGCTTACCACCCAGTGCGGAACTGGAAAATCTTACAATCCCTTATTAAGTTCGCGAGAAGATAGTGCGGAACCTAGAAATATGACAATTGAGAAAGAATCTCAAAATATATAACTAAACATCCATCATGGGTAAGCACGGGTTTTACATACCTAAGCAAATACCAAGCATCTCAGCTAGTATCAATATAGTGACAGTGCTGAACTCCTAATTAATAAAGGGAAGAGAACAGATTTGAATCTATATTTTCTGAAGTCGGGAGAACTACCTAATTAGCAATACCAAATGCTATATAGAATATAATTGTGGAGGTTGTTAACTAAAACGTTGAGGAGTATGATACATTTCAGAGGGCTAAGTATCATTAAATATATCTACCCTATTTTGAGGCTCACGTCCTACACTATCCTTATGGTTCTATACGAGCATATGTCTTCTATGACAGCTCAATTTATGAATGCTAATAAAGAGAGCAAGAAATCAAATAAGGTTTACCCCCTATGTATATAAATTTAATATAAACATGGTAACGCAAAACTCTCTATGACACTTACAATGAGGTAGTATAAGTTATATTAAGAGTTTGAATTAATATATACACTAAAGTAAGTGGAAGTTAAATTTTAAAGTAGGAAAACATACCCCTTGGCTGTAACAATTGTTTTACACGTAAATGTTATAATGTTATATACTAATTCCGTGATTCTAAATCCCTATATATCACCTAATCGACCTATTTGGAAGCCATTGAGCTTGTGGATTAACCATGTTTCTAAGAGATTGAAACAAACAAATAGCTTTGTGTCCTGTTACTAAACCGTAGGATCAAACTGGAAAACCCGTAGTTTGAGATGGTACTATATTAAGAGATACTTAACTAGGCTGAACATATGGTTCACCTGATTCATGGAGTTTAAATGGAATAAGAAAAGCCAAGCTTTAAGGCAGAGGAAATAATACTTTATGGAACTGTAATTATTGATCGAGTTATGAAAACTTTACCTTAGAGTCTAACTGTGACTGTCTTTGTTCCATGTAATGATAACCAAATTGTAGACAATAATCAAGCCCTGGTGAGTTAAATACTAGATGAGCCTTTTAAAGAGAAGAGGGTATTCTAAGGTATCCAAGTCCATAACTGAATTTATTACTTGTAAGATGGATTTAAGAGTTAAAATGATTGATGAATATAATTATTAGACAGTATGTGCCTAGATGTTTTGTAGGATCGGGTGGCTAACTCAAACCAATCAAAGGTGTGAGTCTAAGGATTGGTTTGACTCAATCAACCTTCGTAAGTGAGAAACACTCTGTGATGTAGAAGCACTCTATCGAATTAACTAACTAAGGGAGCGGAAGACTTTGGCGGTAATTATAGCAAAACGATGGAAAGAGAGAAGGACTCTATGGAACTCAGCAAGGTACACAAATAAGCTATTTCATTTCCTGGTCAAACAAAATAACTTACAAATGCCCACTAAGTAGAAAGGATCTACTTAGCGGTTTTCACTCACTTACCCAACACACTCTCTAATCAGAACAATGGTAAGTGTAATGAAACTAGGAACTTCCTAGGAAGAGTCTATCTTTAGGTGCTAACTAACTAGGTACGTATTCTCTCCTTTTCGACTACAATGCGATTCTCTTTCTCTCTCTAAGCTCTGAAATAATCCTCGATCAAGCACACAAAACTGTCTATTACATGTCTTATTTATACTCTAAGTTCAGCAACGGGTCGAAGGAGTTAGTTCCGAAAATACCGGAACTAACTTAGTGGGCAACTTCCAACGGCTCTTACTTGGTCTTCTTACTTGGGCCGCGATCTTCGGTGTTGAGGAAGAGCTTCGTGACCGTTGAGGCGCTTAAGGTGTTCCGAGTTGACTCCTGATTTTTCGCAACAGCATGGTAGAGTCCATGGAGTTTTCTTGTGCGCGGACTCCATCGCAGAAGCTTGCTCTTTGTGTCTCAAATGATGATCGACTCTGTCTTGGTGAAAGGCTATCTCTGCAACACTCCGATGTCCCAACAATTTCCCCCTTGTTGCTGATGATAGCAAACCTCCGTGAATCCCGATGGAGTCGATCCTGAAATAAAACATAAGAACTAGGGGAACCGACCCTGTCAAAGTTCCCCCTTAATAGCAGCAGTAGCAAATAAGTTCAAGGACTCTATTTAGGTTCCCCCTTGATCGGAGAGGGACTCCAGGCAAGCAAACGATAAATAAGCAGTGTAATAGGCAGGATAGAATATAAGGTAGTCAAAAATACTAGACCACATGGTCTAGCAGCGCAATCCAAAAAGCAATTTTAAACAAGCAACAAAATAACCCGTACACCAGACGGGATTCACCGCTTCCCCCTTTTGCTTTCATCAGAGGGGAAGCCCATAGTAGCACAGAGTTAGTCAAGTATTCACACAAACAGCCAATAAAAAGTGTTTAGAACTTAAAAAACAGCCTAAGTTCTAACACTACACAACCACGTCATTCTAAGGGTTTGGGGTGAGGGTGGATTGAATGTCAAGGAGTTGGTCTGCAAGGCCGCCACTGTCGTCTCTATCCCGGCGAGTCGGTCCATCATCCGCTTCTGGCCCTGAATCAGCTCGGCTGCATGCGCAAAGAGGCGCTCCACTTTCTCCAGGAGAGGTTGGAGTGAAGCTTGAGGGACTGCCTCTTGAGAAGTGGATGTCCCCGCCGTCGTTGGAGTAGATGGAGGGGGCAGCAGCTTTGATTTGTCGATTGAAGTTAGCCGATTCAAGTACCGCAGGTTGATGGTGTCTGCCTCCTCGATGGACTCTGGCGTCGAAGTCGCCAAGGGTACCTGAAAGAATTGGAATATACGAGGCAACCAGAACACGTACCCCAAGGAGTGTTTCGGGGTGTCGACCGACTGGGCTAAGTGATGGAGAATTATGTGTGCCAAATTGATAGAGTGACGATTTATGATGCAGTACATAATGGTTAAGTCCAAGCAGTTGACCATAAGGTTTCCTTCCTTTCGTGGGACAATATTTTTGATGACCAAAATGTGGAGGAGTTGGTGTAGGATGGAGAGATCGCCACGGGGTATGGGGGAGCCAATCTTTTTCTTGGAGGAGAAAAAGCGGTAGATTTTGTTATGTGGTACCCCGGGGATCTCAGGAAGGATTCCTTTTTCAAAAATGACAGGCCAGTGGCAGGAACGCCAAGAATTTCAGACAGCTTTGCAAGATCAAAAAATATTGGGGTGGAATTGACAACAGACTGAGCAGCACCGTTACGGATAACAAGGTTTTGGAAGAAGTCGACAGACTCTGTGGGATACCACTCAGTTATTTCACAAAAGAGGTGTTTCCACCCCTGAATTTCGAGCATAGTGACTAACTCCCCTAAGTTGGAAGACAGAGCCCAAGAAAAGTCGAGGAACTTACCCCTGACTATATTACGGTCGGAGGCAGGGTCCCCGAGCATGTACCTGAGTGAAGCCTCTGAAGGGGTCGACCTTCACACTCCGTCGGTGGGGTTTTGGAGGTTTTTGATCTCTGGCGGAGGTGGCACCCGTAGAAGCATCATGACTGGCGGTGGGCAGTTCTTGGACGGGAGACGATTCACCGGAACCGGAGGAGACATGTTGGGCCTTGACAGAGGAACGGAGGATTCTTTTGTGTGGGTCGGGTTGAGGTTTGGCCTTTTCTCTTGCGGGTTTTGGGTGGAGGTTGTTGTGGTGGTGTTGCGGATTTAGCGGGGGATGCTGGTGGGGTTGGAGTAGGAGATTTGGTCGGTGATTTGCTGGCATGGGCTTGTGGCTGATCAGTTGGCTGATTTTCGGCGGGAGGATTGTCAGCTTGTGGGGTTGGGGATGGTGGTAGGGTTTGGAGTGGAGTAACTTCTTCAATGTCTGTGTCAAGAATCTCTGTTCTTGCAGCAGATGGCGGTGTTTGATGGGTGGATGGGTCGGGGTGTCAGGTGGTGGTGTGGAGGAGTGTGGGGCGAAGAAGTAGCGGTGGTTTTAGTGGGCGATGTGGTGGTGGTAGTGGTGAGTGTAGGTGGATTAGGGTTTGCCATGGCCTGGAGATACGCCTGAAGGCGAATGGGATCGGCGAAAATTTCGGCTGGGATGTTAATTCCAGAGAAGTTGATGCCGGCCATTTGGAAGTTGAAGGAATGGGTGTAAAGGGAGTGTGAAGTGAGAGAGATGGAGTGGACGGGTGATAGATATAAAGGCTGAATGTGCAGAGATGGCGTGTGTCAGGTGCGATTAATGTGGCGACGTCAGGATAAGGCGAGATGAAGGGCGACGATTTAGGCGGGTTCTGGTGCGGATGGATGACGTGGATAGTAGCGCTAGAGTACTAGGCGTGCTAAGTAAGAAAACACATTCTACTGATGCAAGTGCAAACAAAGACAGACTCTATGAGACATGAGGGCGTACCTGCTGAAGATTGCGGTAGGGGCAAGGAGATGCGACCGTCTAGGTAGACGGAGTCAATCCGATTGCCGATCGCAGTGCTTCGAATCTTGCTGTAGACAAGGGTTTAGTAAAAATATCTGCAAGTTGATCTTCTGTGGGCACAAAGTCAAGTTGGATAAGCTTTTTCTCGACACAGTCTTTCAAGAAGTGAAAGCGAATTTCGATGTGTTTGGTTCTTGAGTGTTGGACTGGGTTTTCTGATATTTTGATTGTGCTTTTGTTGTCACAAAAGATGGGGATCTGTTCTTGGGTGACATGATAGTCTTGGAGTTGTTGTTTCATCCAAAGGAGTTGGGAGCAACACGCTGCAGCAGAAACATACTCTGCCTCTGCTGTAGAGAGTGCTACAGAGTTTTGTTTTTTGGAGGACCATGAAACAAGGCAAAGACCCAAGAACTGTGCATTACCTGAAGTACTCTTTCGATCTTGGAGAGAACCAGCCCAATCAGAGTCACTATATCCAGATAAAGTAAAAGTAGGAGATCGTGGATACCATAGATAGAGTGTACTTGTACCTTTGAGATAGCGGAAGATACGCTTGACTGCTTTGAGGTGAGACTGTTTTGGTGCTGCTTGGAAGCGAGCACAAAGACAGACTGCGTGAAGAATGTCTGGGCGACTGGCAGTCAGGTACAAGAGGGACCCTATCATGCCTCTATATTCTGTGGCATTGACGCCGACTCCGTCATCATCAGGATGCAGTTTGGCAGATGTACAGCTTGGTGTGGACATACTCTTTGCATTCTTTAGATTGTACTTATCAAGGAGTTCCTTGATATATTTTTGTTGATGGATCTTGATCCCGTCCTTTTCCTGTTGAATTTGTAATCCTAGAAAGAACTTGAGCTCACCTAACTCATTCATGGAAAACTCTTGCTTCATAAGGTTAGCAAAATGGTCACAGAGGGTGTTACTTGTAGAACCGTAAATAATATCATCAACATAGATCTGTACTAGAAGTAAGTCATGTGATGAATGTAGAATGAAGAGCGTTTTATCTACGTTACCTCGAGAGAAACCGTTTTGCAATAGATATGTAGACAGTCTTTCATACCAGGCACGTGGAGCCTGTTTCAGTCCGTAAAGGGCCTTACATAATTTGTAGACGTAGTCGGGATGGACGGAGTCTGTGAATCCTGGTGGTTGTTCGACGTAGACTTCTCTATCAATGTAGCCGTGAAGGAAGGCTGTCTTAACATCCATTTGATATAATTGGAAACCTTTGTAAGCAGCGAACGCAATGAACATGCGAATTGCTTCAAGACGAGCTACTGGAGCGAAGGTTTCATCATAATCGATCCCTTCTTCTTGATTGTAGCCCTGAACAACTAATCGAGCTTTATTCCTGAAAACTTGGCCTGCAGTATCAAGTTTATTACGAAAGACCCAACGAGTACCAATGGCTTGTTGATGCGTGGGGCGAGGAACTAACTCCCAGACAGCATGCGCTGGAGGGAATTGAGTTCCTCCTGCATAGCAGTAACCCAATCACTATCAAGGAGTGCTTCTTTGACATTTCTGGTTCAGTACTAGACAGAAACGCACCAAAGGCACAGAGATTTTGCATGGCTTGTAGGCGTGTTTGGACACCGGTGTTTGGGTCTGTAATGATGTTTTCAGGAGGGTGAGCAGATCTTTGCTGGAACTGGCGACGTGAAGCAGGAGGGGGTGTTCTTTTCAGAGGAGTCAAAATTCAGGTTTTGTGTAAGGGTGTCTCCGGGGATTGTCTGAGTCTGTAGATTCTGATGAATTGTTTTTGTTTGCAGGGGAACCATGAGGAGTGATGGAGTGGGACTCAGGGAGTCTTCCTATTGGGACAGTGATGAAGTGTGGATCGGTGAGAAAATCATCGGGGGCAAAGTCAAGATGATCAGAAGATGAGCCAACATTGTGGGACTCATCGAACTTGACATGTGGGCTTTCTTCTAAACATTGAGTTCTAAGATTGATAACACGATAAGCTTTGCTTTTAGAAGAATAGCCAAGAAAAATACCTTCATCACTTTTAGGAGAGAACTTACCCAAGTTGTCCTTACCATTGTTGTGAATAAAACACTTACATCCGAAACGCCTGAGATGTAGAAGACTTGGTTTACGTTGACGGAGTAGTTCATAGGGTGTCTTGTGAAGGAATGGATGAATCATCGCACGATTTAACACATAGCAAGCTGTGTTAACGGCTTCTGCCCAATAAGATGGAGTGAGTTGACTGTCGATGAGCATGGTGCGAGCCATTTCTACCAAGGTTCTATTTTTGCGTTCAACCACTCCGTTTTGTTCTGGAGTGCGTGCAGATGAGATTTGGTGATCCACTCCATTGTCCCTGCAAAACTCATCAAACGACTTGTTGCAAAATTCAGTACCCTGGTCCGTTCTCAGGGTTTTTAGAGTGAATGAAAATTTGTTGACGAGCATTTTATGGAGTTTGACAAACTCCGTAAAAGTTTCATCTTTGGTAAATAAGAAAATGACCCAGGTCCACCTGGAATAGTCATCGACTATGACCAGAATGTACCTCTTACCGCTTCTGCTTTGTGTACGCATGGGGCCAACAAGATCCATGTGTAGTAGTTCCAGTGGAGAGTTAGTAGAGAGAGTAGGCTTACTTTTGAATGAGGACCGGGTGTGTTTACCTTTAACACATGCTTCACAGACAGAGTCTGTGTCAAAGGTGGTGTCTGGTAAACCAATCACCAAGTCCTTGCTTTTGAGTTTGTTCAACAGCCTATGATTTGCGTGGCCAAGTCTGGAGTGCCACAGCAGTGAGTTTTTGGAATGCACATTGAGACAGACTTGGTCGTCTGGCTTAATGGAGTTTAAGCACATTTTGTAGAGATTGCCTTCTCTACGTCCCACAGCTTTTAGTGAACCTGTACGCTCATCATAAACCTTACAATCCGAAGAGGAGAAAAGTACCAAATTGAATCTATCACAAATTTGAGAGATGCTTAATAAACTATGCTGGAGTCCAGTGACCAGATGGACTCCATCAATTTTAAATCTTGAGGGGTTACCTACGGATCCAACTCCCACGATTTCACCCTGGTTGTTGTTTCCAAAAGTAACCTTACCTCCTTGGTAGGATGAAAGCGAATTGAATTGATTTGGATCTCCAGTCATGTGACGAGAGCATCCACTATCCAAGTACCAGCTGTCTCCATTCGCCTTCACCTACAAAAGAACAGATCATTTGTTAGTTTTGGGAACCCAGATATACTTGGGTTCCCTTTTCGAGCCAGACTGTTTCAATTTTTCTCGTGCTTCAAGTATCAGTTTAACACGTTTGACATTAAAAGAGAGATCTCTATTCAGTTTATCACATGCACTGTCACGATGTCCAAGACTCCCGCAGTAGCCACAAATCTTGGTTGGTGGAAGATTGACGTATTTCTGTTGTCCTTTCCACCAGGAGTCGAATTTTTTTTCTTGATATCGTTTGACTCTGTTGTCGGATTTGGACATTTTTTGGGATGTCGAACTTTCCTTTGTGCCACTTGGGTGTGGATTGAGTGGATCGAACTCCGGATTGTAGATTCACAATCTGCTGAGAGAGTTGTTCTACTTTAGAGCGAAGAGTATCTCGATCTTGGCTAATTTCTTTGATTTTGGAATTGGCCCACTCAGGTAGTTCGGAGGCGGTGACTTGTTTGATAAACTTGACTGGCTTAAGGGAAAGGGCGTGTTCCTTTTCTTTCAATTTTTGAGTGAGATTTTTGATAGTGGTGTTCAAGGATATGTTTTTGGATTCAGAAGCATTAAGATCATTTTGAAGAGAACAACACTTATCAGTAAAGATGGTGAGGTCTTGTTTGAGGGAGTCGATCAGGGTGAGAGACTCTTTCTGGTCACCCTGTTCAAACTGAGTTTGTTCTAAGGTATCATGAAGTTCCTTTTGAAGGGAATCAACATGACGCCTTGAATCTTGCAGATCTAACCTGAGAGAACAAGAGATGGTTTTGTGTTCCTCAGCTTCATCCCTTAGGGCATACATAAGACCTTTTGAGATTTCGAGTTCCTCAGATAGCTCGTTTATCTTGCTGGTAAGACTTGCTTTGAGAGAGTTGTTCTCGGAGACAATTTTAGCAATTAAAGTCATAAATCCCATGGGAGAAATACGGTAAAGGTCTGTTTCAAGATGAGAACGAGTTACCTCATTATCAGGGATCATGGACTCCGTCGTATCATGTGCCATGAGACATACTAGGCCGCTGGACTCTGTGTCTGGATCATCGGAGTCTGAATCACCCCAGCCAACAGCCGCCATCAGCGATCTCCCTTGAGGTTTTCCATACTGATTCTTGAGTAAGGGACATTCCTTCTTGAAGTGACCGGGTTTGTTGCAGTTAAAGCAAGTTACGGAGCTGAAGGATTGTTTGGAGGGGTTTGAGAACGACCGACTCTGACGATTTGGTTGGTTACGCATGAATTTTCGGAAGTTCTTGACTATGAAGACGAAGTCTTCCATAGTCTCAGCCTCACTTTCTTCAACAATAATATCTACCAGCTCTGCCCTAGCTTGTCTGATTTGAGTATCAGCGACATAGGCTCCTTCTTGAGTGAACTGAGTTGAATTAACCTGCAAGGCTTGGTCATTCAAAGTAGTAGACTTACTAGAAGAGGGAGAAGAAGTAATACCACACTTCTTTCGAACATTCTTCTTGTATTTATCTACAGATTGTAGATAGGAACCTAGGTCTTGACAGCTCCATTTGGATAAATCCTTGCATGCTTTGGTAGAGATTACCGTTTCTGCCCATCTTCTCTCAGACTGTCCAGCAACTTGTGCAAGACACTCTCTCTATCTGGCAAGATGCTGACTTCCTGCATAGTAGTGGTTAGTAAATAGAAACGATCAAGCACTTCTTCTAGAGACTCACCGGGTTTCTGTAGGAAGTTTTCATAGTCCATTCGAAGTTCTTGAGCTTTGCATTTCTTTAGCTCAGTGACTCCTTCGTGAGTTGCTTGAAGGAGTGTCCAGATCTCATTAGCAGACTTACAGTGGTTGACTCTCCTTTGTTCTGGGATGGACAGGCAAGTGTATATTGCGCGTGATGCTTGACGATTCAGCTCGTACCTCTTGCGATCTGCAGCAGTCCATGTGGATCGGTCTGGATTGACTGCAAGATCTCCTCCAGTGACTATTTCCCAAAGCTCGGAGTTGACAGACTCAATGTGTTGCTCGATCTCATTTTTCCAGTGGTCGTAGTTGGTGGAGGTGAGTCTGGGATGCTCGAAGTGCATTTTGTTGTTTTGATTGGCGAAGAGGTCTGCCATTGCTTCGTTGATTGACCGTTAGCCTAAGCAAGGCTCTGATACCACGTGTAGGATCGGGTGGCTAACTCAAACCAATCAAAGGTGTGAGTCTAAGGATTGGTTTGACTCAACAACCTTCGTAAGTAGAAACACTCTGTGATGTAGAAGCACTCTATCGAATTAACTAAACTAAGGGAGCGGAAGACTTTTGCGGTAATTATAGCAAAACAATGGAAAGAGAGAAGGACTCTATGGAACTCAGCAAGGTACACAAATAAGCTATTTCATTTCCTGGTCAAACAAAATAACTTACAAATGCCCACTAAGTAGAAAGGATCTACTTAGCGGTTTTCACTCACTTACCCAACACACTCTCTAATCAGAACAATGGTAAGCGTAATGAAACTAGGAACTTCCTAGGAAGAGTCTATCTTTAGGTGCTAACTAACTAGGTACGTATTCTCTCTCCTTTTCGACTACAATGCGATTCTCTTCTCTCTCTAAGCTCTGAAATAATCCTCGATGCAAGCACACAAAAACTGTCTATTACATGTCTTATTTATACTCTAAGTTCAGCAACGGGTCGAAGGAGTTAGTTCCAAAAATACCGGAACTAACTTAGTGGACAACTTCCAACGGCTCTTACTTGGTCTTCTTACTTGGGCCGCGATCTTCGGTGTTGAGGAAGAGCTTCGTGACCGTTGAGGCGCTTAAGGTGTTCCGAGTTGACTCCTGATTTTTCGCAACAACATGGTAGAGTCCATGGAGTTTTCTTTGTTGCGCGGACTCCATCGCAGAAGCTCGCTCTTTGTGTCTGTCAAATGATGATCGACTCTGTCTTGGTGAAAGGCTATCTCTGCAACACTCCGATGTCCCAACATGTTTTAATAAGAATTTACCTTTTATGCCAAGAGGAAAAACTGGCTTCCCCGCTTGATGATTTGATCAAAGGAATATGGTTCTGGGGATTTGGTAATACACTAGATTCGAGTATAGGTTATAACAGATATTGGATTAGTTGTATGGTGGTCAAGAGAAAATGTAGTACTCACCACGTCACAAAGTTTGATAAGATAAAATTTGGAAAATGACAATTATGTGATTGTTTGATATTTGACGTAGGAGGTCGAACTTGATCCTGGTCGGATCAGGGAAACCCAAACACAAAATGGAGTGGAAGGATAGTTCAACATTGACGCTGACTCCGTCAGGGTTGAATGATTCCTGAGACTCCCTACAAGTGGTCACAAATATCTTTGTGATAAGTAAATATTTATTTTTAATTTTAATATAAAATTTTATTAATGAAGTATATGAGTTGTAGAAAGTGTAAGTTAAGAATTAAGCTGTCCAGGTTATCCTGAAGAGATTAAATAGCGACTCCGCGTATGTCGTAAAAATAGTCAACTGTGAAGGGAATAATAATTGTTATTATACATGAGCCATGTTGATAAGTTAAAAATGAGATTAAGAGACATTTACCTATAATAAAAGTATTCTCAAGCTACCTTCTAAGTTATGGCCATATTGCCATCTGGAGGGAAAGATCGACTTTCATGTTTTTCTTTATGAATTCAAACCCAATATATTAAATAGGAACCTACCTATACGCATGGTAGAATATAAAGAGTAGAAACATTATACTAATACTCACATGAGTTGATTCACAACCGCAAGAACATGTTCAATTGAGAGGAAACTGTACCTTGTTAGAAACCTTAGCGGGAACCCTACTATGGTATACCTGATGAACATACGATAGTAACCGTGTATGTACTACCGACAATTGGTGAATCAATAATATCAAGACTTTATATATTATACATAAAATGCACGACTCGACCATAGCTCATAAACCAAATATGGTGACAGTAAACTCAAATACCAGAATCACAAGATGATGATCTGTAGATCAAAGGGAGGGATTTTAAGTATGCCACAATATTAACACAAGACCCGAGCGCCGACGATTACAACTACAAGAGGCGATTAATGGAAGTGTGTTACACACGATAGTTTAAACAAGCCATGCGATAAAATTGGCAACTTACAAGATAGTAGATCACCTTCACCCATACACACAGGATTCAAATATAAAAGCATACTAATGCACTATGGAACATGTCAGAGAATGCATAGATTCTTGGGGGCTATACCTCGTAAACGGACAGAAGTCATATGCTGATGTCCGTAGGAGAGACCTCGAGTTCGTAGTAGGCAATCGAGTCTTCCTTAGAGTTTCACCTATGAAGGGAGTTTTCAGATTTGGGCAGAAGGACAAGCTTAGCCCGAAGTATGTAGGACCGTACCTTATTACGGAGCGAGTGAGCCCATTAGCCTACATATTAGATTTACCTGTTAAGCTTGGGAGAGTGCTTCACATTCTCAACTAAAGCAGTATGTGCCTCACCTGTCACATATCTTAGAGCCCGAGACACTCGAGCTAGATCCTACACTTAGATATGAGGAGACCCCAGTTCGCATTTTAGACTCCAAGACTAGGGAGACCAGGAATAAGACCATTAGAATGGTCAAGGTTCTTTGGTCAAACCACGACATTGAGGAGGTGACATGGGAGTTAGAAGACTCCATGCGAGACAAGTATCCAACACTTTTCTCTTAGTTTTGTGTATACTTGTGGGGGGTACATGGGCGTAACCCATTTTAAGGGGGGTAGAGCACCACATGCGAGTTGCATATCCGCAGTCTGTACTGGTTTAGTATTTGGTTGATTTTGTTTGATTTTTGCGCATGTGTGCAATTGGTTGAATGGTTATGGATGTGTTCTATGTAACACTTGGTTATTGATATGTCCTATGTGACTTTTGGATGGTTATTGTTGTGTCCTATGTGACACTTGAATGGTTATGGTTGTGTTCTATGTAATACTTGGTATTGATGTGTCCTATGTGACACTTGGATGATTATTGTTGTGTTCTATCTAACACTTGGATGGTTAATAAAAGTACACTTATTTACTTTACAGTATATTCATTCCTATTGTAATCACACAACAAATTTACTGCCAAGGGTTTACGCTTCTGCACTCTGTAGGACTGAGTGTTTTGGTATTGCACTTGTGTAGTGATGACCTAGTGGGATAGCTAGGAAGTTGGGACACTTATTTACTTTACAGCATCTATCAAGTTACTTATGTTATGATTACATTGTTTTCCATGAGCAGGGATATGTGTATGTACGAATTGCATACACTCAGATTACTGATGGAATGTGGAGGTGTCAATATAGTATTGGCACCCAGGAATGATAAGCATACAAGGAATAGATACGAGGAACTTGATCACATAAGATATGTAAGTAGAAGTTATGACTTCGGGACAAAGTCCTTTTAAGCGGGGGTAGACTGAAATACCCCTAACCTTTAAATAATTAAATAATGGTAAATATATATTATCTAGGGCATTACTAAACCCTGAGAAAAGTATATAAACGGTTAGGCGTTAAAAACACACCTAAACTCCTTAAGGTCACAAACGAGCGTTAAGTCGGACCTTAAGCAAATCAAGTTATATAAGCTATAAACCTCATAAAAAGTTAATCAAGGATCATTATATGACCCTTAGAACACAGGACCTCATCTAAAACTAAGTAAAAATACAAAATGCCCGGAGTTCCCTTAAAGGCCCTTAAGGCCCGAATGTCCCGGAAATACTTCATAGGATGAAGTAAAGCTTTACACTTCATTACAAATGCACCATAACACTTTATTAAACATATAAGATGAAGTCCTCAAGCTAAATTCTCAGTTAAAGACAAAGTGCTCGGAGGTTCCCGATGGGGGCCCCATAAACCCCTGGAAGTGCCCCGGAGAGGTACCGAAGTGGCACAAACTCCAATATAAATCATTCTAAGAGTTCCTATCATCAATATTTACCATTCTAAATTGAATGCTCGAGCTAATTTTTCAAAAATACACAAAGTGCTCGGGGGAATTTCTTAACGCTCCTTTTTGCCCCGAGAGTGTCCCGGTAGCCCGAAAATTGAGTTATGAGTCAATATAACCCCATATAACTCAATGTAACACCTTAATATATTATTATTGACTATAAAAAATGTCAGTAAACACTTGGAACTCATAGCGGCTAATTATTTTCCAGAAAATCCTTAAAGCACAAAAACGCACCTTTGGGTGTCATAAAAATGCGTTCTACGCAATTATGTTGAAGTTTTTGAGGAGCCACGAGTTGATAATCTTAAAAGGGGATAAATTTATCATCTAAATAAATTAATTCCAGTTCTAAACTCATAGCATAAACAGGGCCGCTTTTGTCATAAAAAAGGTACCTAAAATCAGTATTTTTACCTTAGAACTTTCATCTTTTACCTTAGTATAAATGTACCCAATAAATGCTGGAACCTATTACATGTTATAATATGGTCTTAATAAAATATATTGTGACATGAATCAAATTAAAAATAAGTCCCATTCGACCCCTATTGTATGCGCCATTTAGGGTATATTTTGGACTAGTTTAGCTTAAAATCATGTCTTATGGATGGTGACTCATCCCTACCTATACTATATGATAATGTAACAAGTAATTGCAGTCAAAGAAGACCTCCATTACTGATTTCCCTGCAAGAAACAACAAATAATAAGTTAGGAAAAGTCATAAGAATTTAAATACACAAAAGTAAGTTCCTAGATCTAGCTTTATACCATGTGCAAACAAACAAACAAAACAGCCATGTTCTATCCTATGGGGCTGCCGATAATGTGCAGGAAAATGGGGAGTTTGATTGCTACATTATAGTCAAATAAATCAGCCACCTAACAATGCACATGTCTATGTTCAAAATAAGCAAAAATCAAATGGCCTTCTAGCCTATAATTGCCGATTTCAAGAGGGGATAAAGCAAGTTTGATTGCTCTATAATTAATCAAATAAGACATCTACCAACCTAGCATGTTCTCATGTTTCAAATACAAAGAAAATCAGTTGCCTACTCACACATTCATTACCGTAAGATACAAAGAGATACAAGGACAAATTAACTTAAAAAAATTCTAAAGAAATACCTTACCTAAATTCCTAGCACTCTTGTCTTGTCTTCTTCTTTCAATTATCAAACAAAGCCTTCATTATTCTTTAGCAACCAGCCGAAAGTCTAGCACCAATTAAGGGATTTATTGAGCCAAACAAACAATGAATAAACAAAGGAAAAGATTAGTCAAATTTAACATTGTTTTATCAAAAGAGAAACTCTCTCATTTCCATTCCTTAAGCCATAATAACGGTGGCCATCGGGTCCGGTTCTACTCGGAACCGGCGGTTCTCCCCGGAACTGATTGGAACCGGAATTGGCCGAGAACCGGTGGGAGCCGGAACCGAACCGCCTCAGCCGGTTCCGAATACGAATACATGTTTTGAGTTTCGGGCTCGAACCGGGCCTGGAACCGGAACCGCCTGGAACCATCGTTGGATTCAAAACCGGGAACCGGAACCGGTTGAAGTTACCGTTGGAATCGAGCCAAAACGATGTCGTTTTGGGTCTCGGGTGCGCGCTCCTCTGAAGAAACTAGCCGTTGGATGATTATATTAACTTTTATTTTAGTTTTGATGATGATGATGGTGATATAGATGTTCTTAAGTGGTGGCAAGCACATGAAGCCAAGTTTCCAATCCTTTCAAAGATAGCCCGAGATGTGCTAGCAATTCCAGCATCAACCGTGACTTTAGAGTCGGTGTTTAGTGCGGGCAAACGAGTATTGGATGAAAAGAGATCAAGCCTTGCATCGGACTCAATCAAGGTTTGTGTTGAGAAGTATGATTGGGACTTAGCCGAGCTTAGATCCCAAGCACGTGCATTGCAATATGAAGGCCACCATGATGATTGGTATGAGATGAATGAGGATAACACCACTTAGGACTTCTACCTTGATTTTAGAATGTATTAGTAAGTTAGTATTTCTTTCTTTCCATGTAATCTTTTTTTAAGACTTGCAAATTGAAATCATGTAACCTCTTAGTAGCTGTACTCTTTTTCCTTATTAGGGTTTTCCCAATGGGTTTTTACCTAATAAGGTTTTAATGAGGCAGTGAATCATATAATAAAATTCTCTTTGTTCCTTATTTTTTGTAAATTCAATAAAAATTCCTAAGTCATTGTTTCTTACACATTTAAGATTATAAACTTGAAGAATAACCTATCTAGGAGTAAAGTGGATGAAAAGAGCAACGTGTGCGCTCAAACGGATCTCAAATCGGAGCTAAAATGAAGTAACTGGAGCCGATCGAATCTTTCCGGAACCGCTCCGGAACCGGTCGGAACCGGTCGGAACCGATCAGAACCGAAACCGGAACCGGCCGGAACCGGTTTTTTGACCGAATCCGAAGCGAATCCAGATTTCAGAACTGGAACCGGAACCGGAACCGCCCTGACCGGTTCCGAATACGAATACACATTTTCCGGAACCGGAACCGGTGGAACCGGACCCGTGGCCACCATTAAGCCATACGTAGGCTTCATTCTCATTTGCCCCTTCACTCAGCCGATTGGTAAGGCTCTCTTCTCCTCTCTTTTCTTCTTCATTTGTTAGTTAATTCCTTATAGCTTCAAAGCTCCATTAATGGTGTTCTAAGTTCTAACACCATTTCAATGTAATTTCCTAGCTAATTCTCCTAAGTCTTGAAGCAAGAATCATCCTAACAAACCTACAAGAATTCACCAAGCATAAGTGTTCCAAGGAGGTTCCTAGATTCAACAACAACACAAGGAATAACAAGATCAAGTTAAGGTATATTTTCATGTTGAAAATCTTGGTAAAATACCCTAAGGTCATTACCGAAAATTATGAACTCCTAAGCTAAGGTTTTCTTCATTATTTCGTGAAGGAAATTTAGATCTACAACCATCTCAAGGTCTACCGAAAATTCCTTGAAAAATTCCTAAGGTAAACTCTTGTAAAACTACTCCAAATCTTATTTATAAATCTTTGTTAGAAGTCTAACAAATGGATCTCCTAAATATGTACAAGGAGAGCAAATTCTCTTCATCAAAATAGCATTTGAAGAGCTTGGAATTCAAGGAGAAATCAAGTACAAGAATTATCTTGATTTAAGGAGTAAGTTTCTATAATTAAGGTTTATTAAGTTTAAGCTTGATTTAAGCTTCAAACTTTGGTATAAAAAATTATGTATAACCTCTAAATAAATTAAGGCCGAAATACTATGGGTTATAATGTCAAGAAAATAACTTGTAACATATAAGGTAAGATTATTGCTTTAAGGTATTAATTTGTGTCACAAGAATTAAATTATGATACATATAAATATAGGCCGAAATATCTAAGCATAAAATGTTCTATTTTGAGTTTATAATCATTCTAAGTCATTAGCATAATTTTTAGAAGTGTTATATGGCTTATATACATTTATATGTATTTATTATAAAGTTTAAATCAAGTTTTGAAACTATATGGTATAGAATAATTAAAGCCGAGAATTAAATGTGTTAATTGGTGATTTTCGAAATATATAAGCATATTAGATTTTATTATAAATTTTGGGAACATTAAAAATAGCTACAAGTATTTAAATGACTAGTTTATTAAGTTATGTGGCTAAAATGTAAATTTTGTAAAGTTTAGTGTACAAATAATAAAAGCCGAGAGCTTAAGGGTCTATTTGGTATAATTATAATATAATATAAGGTAGGAATTAATATTATGAATTTTGGTGAATTTAAATAAGTGTTTAAGTGTTAAAATAACATTTAATAAAGTTTTGGGGCTATTTTATAATTTAAGGAAAGTTTGGAGGAAAACCGAATTACTTATGATTTTATGGGTATATTAAAGTATTAATTATGAAATTAAGTCTTGGTCAAAGTGTTGACCAAAAACTTTGGATTAAAATGATTTATGACATAAAATATTAAGCTTATAAAAGTTATGGGGTGAATATGTAATTTATTGAAATTAATATATAAAACCGAATTGGACAAGTGGTGGAAATGTAATTTATAAAAGTATATGGGTCATTTCGGTTATTTAAGATAATTAAATATTAAAACTATAGTTTATAAGTTAATATGTAACTTATATAAAGTTTTGGGGTTAAATTGTAAATATATGAGAATTATATGTCAAGACCGAAAATAATTGTGGTCATTCGGTAATTTATAAAAATTAGAGTAAATTACTCAGAACCCCCTTGAGGATTTAGGATATTACAGTTAACCCCCTTGTGTTTATTATAATTACTGGTAACCACCTCGAGGTTAAGGTATCTTTGACTATGAGCCCCCAAACTATAACTCAGTTATTAGGAAGTTAACTACGTGTTGGCCTATCAGCTTAATCACATTAATAATGTCTGAATGAACAAAAAATACTACTTAATCTGCATTGTTATTTTCCTAAAAATGTCAACCTTGTCTCGAAAATGCATCTAAAGTGGGATGAGAGAGAGTTAAACGATGTTGATTAAGCTGTTTTGTTGTCCAGCCTAGCATTATTTATGTGATTAAGTTGATAGATCAACACGTGGTTAACTTTCTAATAGCAGAGTTATTGTTTGGGGGCTCATAGTCAAAGATACCTTAACCTTGAGGTGGTTACCAATAATTATGATAAACACAAGGGGGTTAACTGTAATATCCCAAATCCTCAAGGGGGTTCTGAGTAATTTACTCTAAAAATTAATATATTTGTTTTGCAATTTCCGAAGGTTAGTATGGATAATTAGTAAATTATAAAGGTTTTATGGTTATTTGGTAATTTATAAAAATTAGATTGTAATTACCGAAAGTAATATGGATATTTAGTAAATTATAAAGTTATATGGTCATTTAGTAATTTATAAAAGTTGGAGTATTTGAATTGTAATTACCGAAAAGATATATGTGGTTATTTGGTAAATTACAAAAGTTAATGTGTCCAAAATATAAATACTGAAATTATAAGGTTAGTTTGGTAATTTAATAAAGAAAGGAATTAAAGTTAAGTAATATGATATATTATGGGATGTAATATAAAGTTTATAAAATAAATATGGTTATAATAAAAATAACTAAAGGATATTGATATATGGAATAAGTGAAAATAATTATGAATATATGATTTATGAAATAAAGATATACAATACAATGGAAATTCATTATCACATGTGAATACTACATAAAATAATGAACTGATGGACTACCTAGAACCACTGTTAAATAACAGGGGGAAATAAAAGAACATACAAAGTTAGTATACAACGAGTATAAACTCTACAGTGACAGTACTGTAATATTTAGTGGGTGGTTATATTAATATTACCCGGTATTGCTTGTAAATATAATAGCGTACGGGGAAGGAATGTTAAAGCATGAATTGTCCAGCTAGCTGTTACCACGGTGAACGGTATGTTAATTGTGTGGTCTGAACGTCCTAAGGATTTTCCTGAGGTCCAGACGTTGTGTGTTTAAATTGTTAAGAGCGATATCTGTGATTTTTGTATATGATATTGTATACTGTATTGCTCGACACCACTGCGTTTTATTTTATGCGAACGTCTTATGACTGGAAGTTTATACATCTAAACTGGAACAAGACTAACTGACCTTTAGGTATTATTGAACCTAACTGATGGTCGACTGTTATAGTCTTAACTCAAGGATTGGATATTGTACCATTGACAAAAGGGCTAACTTATAAAGAGAGGAATCCAGATTGTTTAGACTTTCTGGTTGCGCATCGTGGTCATTACGAGAGACTTCAATGGGGAGTCACTCAAAGGAATCCATTGTCCACATTCGACGATGGCAGAGGGCACTGCTGTTGGTGCACAGGTTCGACCGGATCGGTCAAAATATTTATCCAAGACCATAAGGTTAGCTGGTAACGGTTCCTTTGGAACCTAGGGGACATACTGTCCATTATTAAGTTATTAAGGGTTGTCTTGACATGACGCCTGAGGTGGAATTTAATTGGAAAAGGTTAAGTGATTGGTTTAAAGGATAAGGGCCAGGTGGCCAACTAACAAGTACAGTTAATACGCGTATCTTGTTTGGTTATTGTTATGGATTATTGGTGTTCGATTATCTGGTTGATGTTTACTATTATGTGATGTGATTTGCAGGTGAATCTATTATGTGTTTGTTTAGCATTTAAAGTTATTATTGTTATTATTGTAAACCGGTATTTCATGTAAGGAATCTAATATCAAGATGGCTAAAATTACTTAAGGAATCTAGATGACTTAGGACTACATTTAGCATACCAGCGTTTCGATTGCTGAGCCCTTCAATGGGCAAAACATTTCAGGTTACTGAAAAGACACAAGCCAGAGTGCGGGGCACAGGGTAGCTGATGGGTTTTAATAAAGAACTCTCTTAAGTTTTCCTATGTATTGTATTAAGGAGATTGTTGTATTTCATTAGTTGCTCATTTAGTTTGGTTTGGTTTGTAATATTAAGAGTGCTCAGTATCTGTTCATCATAGCGTGAGGAGATTGTTGGAAAGAGTAAGGATGCCTTGTTACTCATAAGGGTGAGTAACGGCGTGTAACACCAAGGATAGTTAGTTTTATTTTCCGCTGCGAATTATTATTTATTATGCTACGACTTGTGACGTTATTACAGGTTTAGGATTAGGGGTGTTACATAATCAATTATGCGTGGTATTTCTTACCGTAAGCGAATTCAATGAGCTTCGGATTTTCTATCCGGCTCTTTAGGAATCTATATACATACTATGGTGTATTATAGTGATCATTCACTTGATTCCTCCGACCCGTTGTCGGTTGAGGTTGCGCCACTACTTAGCATGTAGTGCTTCCTCTATTGTCAGTAGCTTCTAAATTATGCCAGTTCACCTGGTTCTGTACAAGTGTTCTCTACTTGTATGACCTTGCATTTTCTATGCATCGGTCCTTGTGACTTTGTAAGTTTCCTTCTATTTTTACCACAACTGACATTCTCCAACTTCCTAGCTATCCCACTAGATCATTACTGCACAAGCGCAATACCAAAACACTTAGTCCTACAGAGTGTAGAGGCGTAAACTCTTGGCGGTAAATCACTTATGCGATTGCAATAGGAATGCACATTGTTTCCTTGCTGTCTGGTCTGTCTACCATCTTTATTCATCAACTCCATATCAATGTGTGATTTATTCACATGTATTGGTCGCTTGCTACGCACCATATTCGTGTTTGCTTACGAACTTGGTTTCCATGGCATCCGCTATTTCATTAGCTTCCGCTCATGTACTTCTACCATTAGACAATGGTTCGCCATTTACTTGGCTGATTATAGCATATGACATTCCTTTTATATCTCTGAGCTCCTTGAGTATTATAGAGTTTATACTTCACGTATTTCTTCTAGACCGATTACTATTCAGTTTCTGTCAATAGTCATCAAAGTTTCCTTCCGTTTCATCTTATTGAAGTTATTGCTTGGAAATGACTATATGCTCAAGCTTCACTACATTAGTAGTTCTAAAAGAGATATATTTTCAGACATTTATTGATGGTATCCTCTTCTTTGGAATACGCTCACCGTTCTCGCGGTCTTACAACAACGAGTGGTATTCTCACAAGTTATCGATTAAACCATCTAACTGGTGCCGTTCTTGGCAACTCCCATGTGGTTCACAACAGGTTTTGCAACCGTTGAATTATATATTATAATAGTTTCATGGCATGATAGCCTCGTTGCCTAGAGTTCCGCTCATTGTAGGCTGTTTACAACCATTGCTTCTCTATATACTGTAATTTGGTTTGGGGGTAACACTGGGCTCCATGATAAGGATCATTGCTTCATGCTTCCGTCCGCTAGATGCCCTTCAATTATCTTGGTATTAATCGGTATCATTTACCAATTTAGGGTATCCCCTGGTAAGTGGGATCCCTTCGGTGTTCCAACCGAGTGTTCATTCTAGTTCTTGCGCTCTTGTCACGCTTCTGACACCCTTCGAGGATTGCTCCTGGGTGTTACCGAGTTACGCCATTACCTTTGGCTAACTTATGAGTATGATCGGTTACTCCACATTGTTGTCCTAGATTTAAATTGTCCCATTTAGGGTTATAACATCTCCCGTTGTTAGGGTAAACTACAATGCTTTTCTTATGGTTTTAACCGGTTTGGTATTTTCCTTCGGTGCTGAACGGTATCCTCCGGTAGCTTAGATGATCACTCTGGGTATTATATTTTGTCCATTGAACATTGGTGTGTTCGTGTTAGGCATTGCCTTACTGTATTTAGACTGGGTTTCCATTCCAGCTATTTCATGCTGTTGTTTCAAATCCTTGAGACATATCCAATGTCTTTGATCAATTGTTAGTGCTTCTCGCACTTCCTAACTCTTATTCATCCTCCTGGAGTAAGTTCTCGACTCCTTTAGCTTGTAAGCTTATTTGAGTTCCTTCTATTGTTCGAGGTGTCCAACTGTTTCGGTGCGAATTTACCTTATGGTCCGTAGAACGGAGATGACTACTTCCCGTGTTTCATACACTACATGTATACATACGTGGGGTACCTTATTGGTACGTTACCACTTACCTGACTAACTCACAAAAGGGTCTGTCAGGCCTGCAAGCTCCTTCGGAGTGCAGTCGTCCCACATCCTGTATTTGGGTACATTCATAGTGCTCGTCACACGCCTAGGTGAAGCATTCTATCGTCAACTCCTCTTGTATCATTTTATGATACTCACCGTGATTCTCCTGGTTTTGTTTTAAAAACTGAGGTTTAAAAGAAGAGTTTGAGGTTTTGAAAGAAAAGGTTTGTGTTTGAAAGAAAATCTTGGGTTTTGAAAGAAAATCTTCATGGCGTTGCCATGTCTGAGGTATTTACCAAGTCCAGCTTCCTGCTGACTGATATGTTCGCTAATATGATGGTCAGGCCGTTAGGCCTTTCCAAGGATTCCTCCTTCGAGTCCTTAGGACTAGTGATCCTATAATTGCTTCATCTTCATGGTGGTACTTTAGTAAGTACTTGTTAACCGTCAAAAGTCTCCCAATTTTCCTCTTTTGTTGCTGCACTTGCCTTGGTAAGTGCGCGGGTACGTCGGTTTTTGGGTTAACAAACACCGGTTACGGTGTTGTTTCCATCCCAATTTGGTGTTTTATTGGATCTTCCTTTGATCTTTGATCTTAGTGATCGACCTCCTGAGTACTCCTCAGTGCTCTTGACAAGGTTGTCGTCAATTCGGGTGCTTTCCCGATCCTTGTGGTACTCCATGTACCTTGTTTTGTTGCTCGTTCCCACGCCTTTACGGTGGTTACCGAGGTTTGCAAATCCTTAGGAGCTATGTCGTAGTCCTGTTGGTGTAAGTCTTATGCATATTCCAAAAGTTGTTTGAACCATTTTATTAGGGTATTACTGCCCTTTTTGGTATTATAGGTTTGGAGTTAATCCAACCTTGACTGATTCTTTAGTCGGTTGTATGCCATTAACGGTATTATCATGCGTTTGTAATCCGTAGACTCTCTTGCCTCGGGTTTTGTTACTCCACTTTCCGCTTCGTTGCGTAGTTGTGCTTCCCTTCTTGTCGGGTATGCATGGTTCTCGCGCCTGCGAAGCACGTCGCCCCATGGTGCCGCAAATTCCATTATCCTATAGTTAGGATTTGTCAATCTCTTGCTAACAAATGCGGTTGTTAACGTTCAAACTGGAACCGTCTTCGGGGTTCCCAGTTATTGGAATCTACCATATGACTGGTTCCTTCTTTTACAAATTTTGTTTACAACTGCCAGATCGGGTTTTCCCCGAGTATGAGAGGTCTTTCCATCTCTCTGGCGATCTTTCCCCACCTTATAACGGGGGTTGCGGAGGGCGGGATTGGTTATGTAGGTATCCAGATCACACTGGAAGTTCCTATCTAGCATACCTCTCACGCTAACACTCAACCCTTAGCCCTAAGTCTCTAATTCCTAACTCGGTATTTTTCCTAAACTCGGTACTTAGACCATCAGAGCGATACTTCGCTCTGATACCACTTTTTGTAACACCCCTAGCGGTAATTACACCATTATCTCCTAACCCGTGTCAATTACTAACAACAATGCAGCGGAAATCAATCTACAACCGGTGGGTGATACATGCTGTTAGTCACCCACGTGACTAACAAGGCCAAATCCACTCCAAAAAATCTATACAAATACAATATCAGTCTGATGGGTCTTATACCGAGTACTCTATACAAACGATACATTCCATTTCCTTATCAATTCTCAAACCAAATACAACATTCAATCCCATAATATACAATTACAATCTCCATGATGTTCTATACCGAGTATCTACAATTCCCAAGTCTATTGATGACCTTTCGGTCTTACAATTCCATAATAAAAACAAATACAATTATTAAACAACTACCCATGCTTAATCACAACCCCGTCCTACTCTCAAACAACTTCAATGTTCCAGTAAAATAAAAACGATACCCCTAGGGACTCAGCAAAATTGTTGCATATGAAATTCGCATACCCCGCGTACTAGCGAGGGTACGCCGACTATTTGGTCGAGAGCATGAGATTCATTTTATTTCAATCAACATGCATACAACAATACATTATATATGTATGTCAACACAATCAAGGTTCAACAAAGACCACAAACACTAACACACACATCAAGAGGTTAGTTTAATAGGTTCTTTACTTAGGCTTGAGGGTTTCTACCTCTCTATGCCTTACTCAATTGCTCATTGTCTTACCCACTCTCTTAGTCACTCTTACTCACAATCTCAACAAGTTCTACAATACTCAACTCAATTCTCCACTCAAACTTAAATTCTTAAGTCTCTCAAGTCACAACTCAATTCTGAATACTCACATACTCAATACTCAAATACTCAAGTTCTCAAGTCAATACTCAATACTCAAAGGCATCTTTTAAGTCTTAGCCACGACCTCCGGGCAGGGTCATACACAAGACCCACCACCGGGCTTACAAATACAAAGGAGCTATGCATTTAGCTCCTCAAGTTCACAAATGTCCAATTCTCTACCGGACTACTCAAATTCCCAAAACTCCTCTCTCAGAGTCATTTCATAATCTCATGGATTAGCCTAGAGGTATCTCTCTCGATGACATCAATTGGCTTAGGGAATTTCTCAATGTCTAGTATTATAAGGTTTAGGGTTTTACCCAACTTACCGAATACTCTCATGTTCGGGACATTGTTCATTTTAGTCGGTTCCTCTCATTGGGGGTCCACTATCTTTCTAAGGGGTTTCGTGATCCCTTACAATTCTTTACTTTTCTCAAGGTTCATTATTTGAACAATTATCAATCCTCTAATTAGAGGTTACTTAATTAATCCCACCGTTAGTTGTTTTGTGGACTAAGTCAATCCGGTTCTCTAACCGTTATCGGGAGTTTACTAGTTCCCGTACAGTTCTCTCATGTTCTAGTGAGTTCGTAGTTTGTGTTAACGTTTCTTGGTTCGATAGTTTTAGTGTGTTGCCACATTTTCGTTAGTTCACAACTTGACTCTTTCTACGAGTCTCTACCCAAACAAGACTCAACTATGAGTCGCACTACAGAGCTCATCCACACTCAAGCAATTCATCCACAAACATATATTTCATGAATTATACGAACTTTAAGTTCACAACACAAACCAACATCAAGCAATACAAACAAGCACTACAAGGTGCAAACAATCCGATTCGTGCATTTATCTTGTTAAGGTGATCACACAATCAAACAAGCACACAAAACGGAGTAACCAAGTTAAGATACAGAGCATGAGAGAATCATACCTTTCACCGGGGTTAACTTTACCGGGTGTTCTCATGTTCCTTGGTTCACGCTTGTTGCTCGTGTCTTACTCTTGAACCACTGACTACATGCCAAATGGTTTTATTAATATTAAAGCATTACGGTATGTACATAGTTGCTACTCCCGTACTTACCCCGTTATCCCGTTATTTTGGTTTAACTTAAGTGTTCTTAAACTCACAACTTTCTTACTCACATCTCAAACTTGTTTACACTTCTTAGGACCTTTAAATGTCACCAACAAACTCCTAAACAACTCCTAAAACCAATACCATTCAAACCCCCATCATTTAAACCCTTAAAAACACTTTTAGGAGCATTCTGGGGGTGGTCCGGAACTTGGTCCTTACCCTAAGTCCCAGACCAATGCAAGGCACTAACTCTCGGCTGAAAAAATGACATGGTCCGGGACCTTGTACCTAGAGCAAGTCCCGGACCAGCTGCTTGTAGCAACTCTCGGCCTAAATTTAAGGGTGGTCCAGGACTTTGTGCATGGACCAAGTCCCGGATCCTGCTAAAACCTGCTACTAAGGTCATTTTCAACCCCAAATCAACACTTAATCCACCTCTAATCATTCCATAAAATTTCCACAAGTTTCCCACATAATTAAACATCTCAAAACATGCTCCAAACCACTTCAAATCATTGGTTACATTCACTACCCAATTCTTGTTCAAATTCACGAATACCAATTTCCTCATTTTACACTTTGCACACTAATGCACTTCTAACTTCCTCTTGATGGTTTCCAACCTCCTACCACCTCACCAAATCATTATTGACCATAACCAATTCATTCCTAGACAATTGCATTGTCTAAACCCAAGTTCACTCCTTGTTTCACAAGTTAAAAACACTAACTCATTCCTAAAATTTCTAAGATTCTCACATGCCATTTGCTACAGATTTTTACATCTTTCAAATCCATTCTCCACCTACCACTACAAGGTTATCAATCTACTCTACTCAACACTATAAACACCTAACTCCTCCCATTACCAAAGTCACCTTAAACATTCGATTTCTACCCAAATTTTGCCATAACCTCCCAACAAACCTAACATATCCATTCTCACCCATTATCACCAAAATCAATCCTAAGCTAGCCACACCCATGAAGGGTCCTACCAGAACATGATACATCCTCAAAACTTCATTAAACAACAACATAAACACAAACTCAATGCTCTTGGCTTCAAAGCCCTCAATTCAACCAACAAATCCCAAAATTCTCAAATAACCAATCCAAGCACATTTCCATCGAATTTTGGTTCATTCTTTAGGTTTTCCCATTCCCAAAAATACTAAAATAATAAGGTAGTAGTTAAGGTAGTTTTCTTACCTTAAATTCTTATGAGTTCCCATTTCAAGTCTTCTCCTCCTCTACTCTTCCTCAATTCGGTTAAATGGGCAATGGAGTTGCCAAACTCCATTCCCAACATTCAAGAACACAAAAGGGTGTAATTAAAATTCTAAACCCTTAGAATCACCCAATTTCAATGGAAGGGGCTTAAAGCACAAAGTTAGGGTTTTTACCTTTTGGAGTGTTAGGAGGAGTTTTCACCGATGAATCAAAAGAAGGGTTCCACCACCATTTGAGAGTTTAACCAATGCTCCAAAACAAGAAGAGAATAAGGCATCAAAGAGGGGAAAAATCGGTGTAACACCCCTACTACACACTTAACATTAAATGAAATCGCAGCGGAAAAACAACTAAACAATAACTAAACGATTCGGTGCTACAACGCCGTCAACCACCCACGTGGTTAGCAAGGCAGAATAATTACAAGTGTACCAGTCTGATGATCAGACTCCCGAGCATTAGGTACTAACAACCATATATACATAACCAACATACCAAGTATCTAATACAAACCGTCACCGTAAACTGTACACCTGAACTCCACTGTCAACTGTAAACAGCCGTCACTGTAATACAAACGGTACCAAAATATAATGCCTCGGGAGCACAGGCGCATCCCGGGCTCAACATCCAAAATAACCAAAAGTATTTCTGCAGCCTAGATTCTATAGCCATTCCGCTTCCTCGATCCACATCCTGCAATAAAAATATGGAGCCCCCGAGGGGGTCAGCAACCCTTGGCTGGTATGGTTAACGCGCAGCCCATCGGCTACCCGGATACGCGCAACTAATTGTCATGATGACATGGCATTCATTTAACATATAACATAATACATATGGCATAGCAACAATATTGCATAGCACAATATCACATACATAGTGAGTACATTTCCCACAACAACAAACCAAAAAGGTTAATCAACATAAGAAGCCTAGAGAATGATTCACCCTCATGTTAAGCTTGTTACACACATTCATTACCGTTCTGTTAGTCGAACGAGTAACTTAAGTCACAGATGGTTCAGATATTGTGACCCGAACACACCACACAAACACATATTCCCACTAAACCGATCATAAGTCAGAATAGGTAAGCTTTGGAGGAAGCTAGCGGGAGATTGAACGCCAAATAAAGGAGAACAATCTTAACATCATAAGAGTCGAATCTGATACAAATATCAACTCTTATACTTACACGCGTGACCGGACAACCGGATTCCTCACCCCCAGTTAACACTCGTTAGAAGTTCACTGTTGGAACTCAATAACAAATCACAGCATGTGGTTAAACCTTGTTAGTCACACACAGGGGCATGAGTCACACTTCAACAATACAATAATGTAAACAACTGTAAACTCATTACATGACTTAAGTCTTACAAGGTCATAAACATACAGAAAAACAAACAACACACAAGCCGGTGTAAACCGGTAGGCAACAGACTGCAAGAAAACCATACCTTGGTCCTTGCTTCGACTGGTTTCCACCGTAGGTCACTCCTATACATGATTAATAACATCGGTCAATTTACTTGCTTAACTTTGAATTTTACTAAACATTTTACATGGTTATATGACATGTTTTAATGCCCAAACTTATCCTTGATTACCTACATTATACCCCTAGGGTTAACTACTTAAGCCACTCTTTGTTTGTTTTTTTTTTGTTTTTTTTAACAAGTTTGGTCCGACCGACCTTACCGACCGACCTTACACAAGGTCGGTCCATTCCAGAACACATTACCGTCAAAAATTCTACTCCGACCGACCTTGTAAGTTCGGTCCACAAGGTCGGTCTATTCCCGAGAGTTTTTCCCCTTTGAAAACTCAGGCCCGACTGATCTTGGCAAGTCCGGTCGCAAGATCGATCGATTCCCGAGACTCACTTACGTACAAAAATTTAGGCATGACCGACCTTGTAAGTTCGGTCCCAAGGCCGGTCTATTCCAGAGACTCAATCCGTACTAAAAATCCATGCCCGACCGACCTTGCAAGTCCGGTCCCCAAGGTCGGTCCATTCCAGAGACCATTTCTCGCAGGGTAAACTGGGCTCGACCGACCTTGCAGGTCCGGTCCTCAAGGTCGGTCTGCTCTAAACCCTTGTTTTTAATTACCCATTTAACTCCAAACTTCCCCACATATATCCTAGTATGTTCTAACCTTATTTGGGCACTTCAAACACACCTCAAGACCTCCATTAAACTCCTTAAATCATTCACTAAAATCCTCCTCAAGCATTACACAAATTCTTATAAAAAGGTTTACACTTGTAATGTTTTTCACTAAGTTTCTATGTGGTGTTTCATACCTATAACTTCCACTATTCCCAAATGTTTTCTCACCTCTACAACATCATCTCCCAAGCATCTTTTCTTCCTAACCAAACTCCTTGAATATCTCTACAAGTTTATAGCTCCTCCATGCAACACATCACTTCTTCCTTATTCTCCAACATTGCACAAGTCCTAAACACAATCTCACCGTGATCTTGAAGTATCCTAAAACACTCACTTGCATTTTAAATCCTCTAAAACATTGCCTAAGTCCTTTTTATCCCTTAGAATACCTTAATGCATGTTTCCTTCCCTAGTAGAACACTTAACCATGCTAAACACTTCCTAACTCATCAAAACTTCATTTTAAACACCTAAAACCTCTTATACATTATCTAAATTTCGACATGGGTTCTCCTAGACATTACTAAGCCAAAACACATTGTTTTCACCATAAAACATTCAAGAACACTTAGATCCATCAAGAGAATTCTTGTACACAAAACTTCACTCTTTTAACACTACATCACAATATAGTGCACAATTTAAATTGCTTGGCACTTAGGCCCTTAAACAACATGGATCTTAGGCCCTTAAGATGCATAAACCATAAACACTGAATTTCCCACAATATATTTGCCTTTGACCTGCAAATACACCCAACAATGCATATACCCTTTTACTAGTCTCCTTGAGAACATTTTACTAAGTCATTCACCATTGGCTCCTTAGATCATTTTAATAAGCAACATAAGCTCATTTCTCCTAAGACTTTAAACTACATTAGGTTAGCACATTTACCTCTTTTCCTCACAAACTTCTTTCTTGTTTCCTTGATTAAAATCGGTAAGGATGTTTGATTGCTTGTCAACTTCTAAATAATATACAAACAATATAATGATTATTCAAGCTTTAAGCTTCATCTCATTGTAAACCCTAAATACATATATTGTCTTAGAACATTTAGGTGCTTGTTTTACCTTGGATATAAAAGAGAGTTTGGATATGTAGCAAGAGAGGACTCCACCAAGCCCTTGGAAGATTCAAATGAAGCTAAAAAAAAGCAAGGTAAGGACACCATTAATTGTGTTTTTCGAACAACACAAAAACATAAAGGAAATGTTATTTTTCTTTGAGTTTCCTTACCTAGAAGCAAAGGAGAACAATAATATGTGAAAAGATGAGCTCAAGCTCCTCCCATGGAGATTCCTCTTGGCACCGAAATGGAGCTCTTGGAATTTTGAGAAGATAGGAATGAAGAGCTTGATGAGACTAGAAGAGTGGTGGTCTTTGTTTTTGATTTGACAAAGTGAGCTAGGAGATATAAGAGGTCAAAGATTGAGTTGTGTGTGGTACTATTGCAAAACCGTGAATGGAGAATGAAGAAGAGAGGTTGGAGACGTGGGAAATGAAGAGGGAAATGAGAGAATGAAGTTAAGTTTGCTTTTAGGAGATATTTACATGTTAAAGCAAATAGTAACTTAAGTAGTCATTCTTTATTTGTTTAACAAGCTAACAAGAGTGGTGACTCACCACTAAGAAAACCGGCCCCCTTAATGTTCTTAGGGGTATTTTAGTCCTTGTTGACCAATTAAATTACTTATATTGACATATGTTATAAACTTGCTTATTTTGGTTTCTATTCACAAAAACAAAGCACATAGTTGTGAAATTTTTGATTTCCCATTGATTTAGACTTCCTAATGTGATACTAAGTAGTACACATGTTAATTAAAGAGTAATGATGGACATTTAGCCATTCAAAACTCATTTACAAGACAATTGTTTGAAAATGTGCTTTAAGACTCCTTAAAGCACATTTTGTGTTTTAACTTGTTTTCAAGCTTGGTTTTCTTTGGTAATTGGTTTAATATGTTCATTAATATATAAATAAGGTCTTGGTAAGCTCATTAGGTCTTAACCAAGCTTATCCCAAGCTTAGAGCACATTTTAGCCCTAATTGACTTTAAGGTATTTATTTGTGTTTTCTATGGTTTAAATTGTTTACTAATGTTCCTAAGACTCTTTTTAGTCTTAATATACCATATTTAATGTTTAAAAAACATACTAAGGTTTGGGGTATTTCAATCTACCCCCCTTAAAAGTACTTTGTCCCCAAAGTTCATACTTCCCATATATCCTAAATATTAGAACACGGGAATACATATAAACAATACTTCCATAACAACATTAACAACATACTTACATAACATCGGACACAAGGTCCAAATAACATTACATCATTCAGACACAACGGTCTGTAACATAACAACATAACATAGACGATGTATTTAAATAAACGTCGTACACACATAACCGGAAACGGCTCTACCCCCCTTAAAAGGGGTACGCCCCGTACCCTATACACATAAACACTAAGAAGTAAACAACGACGGGTACTTCGCCTTCATCTTATCTTCCAGCTCCCAAGTGGCCTCCTCAATGTCCTGGTTAGACCAGAGGACCTTCACCAGTCTCACAGACTTATGGCGAGTGTCACGAGTCTTAGTGTCCAGAATCCGTACCGGAGTCTCCACTGATCGCATGGTTGGCTCTAAGGTTAGCCTTTCAGGCTGAAGTACATGAGACGGATGAGACATATATTTCTTCAACTGGGACACATGAAATACATCATGTACCTTGCCCAGCTTGGCGGGTAAATCAAGTCTGTAAGCTACCGGGCCAATCCGCTCCGTCACAACATAAGGTCCCACATATTTCAGGCTTAACTTGCCTTTCTGGCCAAAACGAAACACTCCCTTCATGGGGGATACTCTAAGAAATACCTGATCGCCCACGGCGAACTCCAGGTCCCGTCTGCGCACATCGGCGTACGATTTCTGCCTATCCTGAGCTGCCTTCATGTTAGCCCGGATTTGGCGTACTTCTGCTTGAACATGTTCCAGATACTCTGGTCCTATAATGACCGTCTCACTCGACTCATCCCAGCATAATGGCGTGCGGCATGGTCTACCGTACAAAGCTTGGAAGGGAGACATCTTGATCGAAGCATGGTAACTGTTGTTGTAACTAAACTCGATCAGATGTAACTTGTCAATCCAGCTGGTCTGAAAGTCAAGTGCACATGCACGTAACATATCCTCGAGTGTCTGGATGGTGCGCTCACTCTGACCATCTGTTTGTGGGTGGAACGCTGTACTTAGCTTCAGCTCGGTACCAAGCACTTCCCGTGTGGATTTCCAATACCTCGAAAGGAATCTGGTATCCCTATCAGACATAATTGTTTTCGGTACCCCATGATGTCTTACAATCTCTCTGTCGAAGAGCTCTGCAAGCTTTGCCACTTTCCAGGTGTCCTTCATCGGTATGAATCGAGCCACCTTGGTCAGTCGGTCAACAACAACCCAAATCATATTCAGACCTCCTCTTGTAGGCGGAAGCCCTACTACAAAGTCCATAGAAATGTCATGGAACTTCCACTCAGGCACTGGCATTGGCTGTACCATACCACCAGGCCGTCGGTGCTCAAACTTGACCTTCTGGCAAGTGAGACACCTCAATACATAATCATTCACATCCTTTTTCATTCAAGTCCTCCAAAAATAACGTTTCATAACCTTGTACATCTTTGAAGCTCCTGGGTGAATCGAAGTCGTAGAACAATGGGATTCACTCAGTATGCGCTCCTTCAGTTCAGCGCTACTCCTCGGAATACACAGTCGGCCATTGAGCCTAATCAGGTCATCATCGTGGAGTCGGAAGTCATACTTCTGACCCTCGAATGTGCCATCAATAAGCTTCTGCCTGATCTCTAACATATGCTGATCCGTCATCTAAGCACTCCGCACCTCTTCAACCAAGCTAGAATGAGAGACTAGCGAATGGAGAAAGTGTGCTCGGCGACTCAATACGTCAGCTACCACATTTGCCTTACCCTCTTTATACTGTAAATTAATGTCGTAGTCATTTAAGAACTCGACCCACCTTCTTTGTCTCATGTTCAACTCCTTCTGAGTGAACAAGTACTTCAAACTTTTGTGATCAGAATAAATCGTCACGCTTACCCCATACAAATAATGTCGCCATATCTTCAGTGCGAAGACAATGGCACCCAATTCTAAATCGTGGGTAGGGTAGTTCTCTTCATGCTTCTTCAGCTGTCGGGAGGCGTATGCTACGACCTTCCCGTGTTGCATCAACACACAACCCATACCCCTACCTGATGCGTCGCAATAGACCTCAAAACCATTTGGACCATCTGGTATAGTCAGGACTGGTGCAGATGTCAGAGCATCTTTGAGACTCTGCAAAGAACTCTCACAGTCGACAGTCCACTCGAATGGTGCATCCTTCTTCATCAAGGAAGTCATCGGCTTCGAGACACTGGAGAAGTCCTTCACAAACCTCCTATAATATCCTGCCAGACCGAGGAAGCTCCTGATATCGGTAACTGTCTTCGGCCTAGGCTAGGTGCGCACTGCATCAATCTTTGCCGGATCAACAGCGATCCCAGCCTCAGAAATCACATGTCCAAAAAAGGATACTTGGTCCAACCAAAATTCACACTTTGAAAATTTAGCATACAACTGATTCTTTCTCAATGTTTGTAACACATTTCTCAGGTGGCTTTCATGCTCACCTCTCGATTTCGAGTACACAAGAATATCGTCGATGAAGACTACCACTGACTTGTCCAACTGATCTTGGAACAAGCGGTTCATTAAGTCCATGAACTTAGCTGGTGCATTGGATAAACCAAACGGCATAACCGTAAACTCATAATGTCCATATCTTGTTCTGAAAGCGGTCTTCTCTATATCACACTCACGGATAGCAATCTGATGGTATCCGGATCGTAAATCTCTCTTGGAGAACACTGATGCTCCTCTTAACTGATCAAATAAGTCGTCGATGCGTGGTAAAGGATAACGGTTCTTCATCGTAACTGCATTCAGCTCACGATAATCAATACACAGGCGGAGATTACCGTCCTTCTTCTTCACGAAGAGGACCGGCGCTCCCCATGGTGAAACGCTAGGGCGGATAAATCCCTTGTCGAGTAGGTCTCTCAGCTGCTCCTTGAGCTCTGTCATCTCGGCTGGAGCCATACAATAGGGCGCCTTCGCAATTGGTCCGGTGCCTGGAACCAAATCAATCTCAAACTCAACTTCCCGTGCTGGCGGCATGCCCGGCAATTCCTTAGGAAATACATCAGGAAACTCCGACACTACCGGCACATCTGGGCTAAACTCTGGGTCTCTCTCTATGTCCTGGACATAGCAGAGGTATACATCATTCCCTCGTCGTAGTTCACGATACATAGCCATGGCGGTGATGATCTGAGTCGAAGGCTCCCTGGACCTCTAACGGTAAGATATAGTAACCCCAGACGGACTCTGAAGAAGCAGACGATGCTCGGCACACAGGATTATGCCCTTGTACCGCTCCAACCAGTTCATCCCGACAATCACATCAAAACCAAGTCCGTCGAACTCTATCAAGTCGATCGGAAACTCTTCATCACGAATTCGTACAACAGCATCTCGGTGGTAGCGGGTACACCTGATCTGCTCTTTCAACGGGAGAGTGACTAGGAAGTCTGGCATCTCTTCACCGTCTAACCCCAGCCTCTTCGCAAAAGATAGCGAGATAAATATATGTGAGGCTCCAGAGTTGAACAAGATCGAAGCGTCCACACCATTGACTGGAAAGGTACCGGTGAGGATTGTGCCGCTCCTGCCGGCTTCTGCCTCATTGCAGACACTCAGTATACCTCCCGTTCCGAGTGCACAGCCTAATTCATTGGAAAACTAATAAGTATTTGATAACAACACGGTTGATATACTTCGAACAACTCCACTTTATTGATTAACTCTCCCTTTACATCACAAGTCGATTACATTGTAAACTTAGCTAGATATAGCATTCTTAACATACAACTGGCTTAACACATTACATAATTATACAAGGCTTTAAAACTGTCTGAAGGTCAAATTCAAACGTCCGAGTTTCATGTGTGTGGCATTAATCACTGCCGATGGTGCGGTATTCAGTTTGATTTTCCTGATGCCATGATATAGCATCCTTGACTGCCCACCCATGATTAGCACATCTCCTGATTTCAACACTAACTTCTTTGCAAGATCAGCACGCTTCTTCTCGCCATATATAAACACTGCGGTATCACCAATGGACCAAGACACAACAGGTACTCCCTTACTTAGAGACTCGGGTGACTCGTCCTTATCCTGGTGTAAACCTAATAGTCCACCTTTCTGGTAGAAGTTCACAATACATAAATCTGCTTTAACACTTGGTATTGAATCTGATTCAACTTGCTGAGCAATTCCCACGGCGTGGTTAATGACCGCAAGGAACTCCTCAGGTATCAACGGTACAGTTGCTCCATCTTCAGCTCACACTTCTAGATATGTCTTGGTGTAAGGATTCCAGTCCTTACCCATGTACATCATCTTCAATTTCATTCTCGATCCACTCGGGTATTCGGGTGTGTAGAAACCTCCTGGTGTTGCTCCCAGTTCATTGCATCGTCTGATGATGTGGATTTGTGCTTCCGGCGTCAGGTATCCATTTAAGAGTATCATACCTGGCTGGATAACCTGACATTGCTCCATTGGAAAGTCGGTGATGTTGATGGTGGTTTCTTCAGGGTTTGGCGTGGGTGGGATTGGATAACAAATATTGAAGGTTCCTAGATTTCCAAATTACCTATTTTAGGTGACTTTCACATTATACTTTAATTCTTTGCTCACATGGTAGTACACTTGGACTCACTAACACACATGCATGAAATGCGGTATGCAATCACTTATTTCATTCAACAGTTTAGGCGGTACCTGGTCTAGTAGAGGGCCCTGGCGCCTCAGACCGGTCCACCACATTCAGGGCGGCCTTGCTAGGTCCCGACCCTTTCTCCTTCTGGGAATCAGTGTTCCTCTGATCTGTGGGTGGCTGGTTAGCCGACTTCGGGCCATCGATGGTCGTTGTGGCCTTACCCTTCCACTGCCCCTTGGGCTTGTTGACTCTGCTATTGGGGTTCCGGTAGCACTCATAGTCACGGTGACCCCACTTCTCGCAGTAGCGACATTGTACGTCATTTCCCTTGCAGTCTTTGCCGGGGTGGTCTCCGTTACACCACTTACAGTAGTAGTGGCGCTCCGGTCCAGAACCCGCGCTAGCTGCTATCACAGTACACAATCAATACTTACTTCATAACTTAACAACATACACTTCAACTTGACACACATGATTAAATAATTACTCTTAGGCGGGTAAGAGCGTAGGGGTTTCGCCGCATATGCGTATGTGAGCTTCAGTGGCTCCTCAGCTGTGGTGGTCTGGGCTTGGCCCTTGTCACCCTGATGCTGACTCTTCTGGGGCTGGGGGTAAGGCTTCTTCTTCTTCTTTCCTCCCTCGTACCCCTACGGACTCTGGCCCTCGCTCGTGGCCTTGCGCTTGTGCACATTCTCCTCGTCCCTCAGATGGACGGTAATCTCAACCTTAGCAGCGGCATGATAGCACTCCTGGATTTAGGACGTCAGTCATGCCCCGCAAATAACTCACAAATTCACATCAACACTCACTTACGGTATAAACCGATTCACATCATGGTATTTAAATTACCTGCAAGGTAGTATACTCAGCTGGCCCCATCCCGTAGCGAAGACAGTGGCTGAGACCGTTGTAAAAATGGTTTACCAGCACCCGGTTCGAGTACCCCAGGTCCGGTAACAGGTGGATAAGGCCGGTGAAAGCGGTGTAGTAATCATCAACCGACATCTTATCCCCCTGCCTCAGACTATCCAGCTCTAGGCGCTTGGCCTCTTGCACATGCACAGGATAATGGCTCACAGCAGAGCCGTATACTCTCTCCAACCAAACTGAGGATCTGCCATCCGGTCCTCTCTCACAAGCTTCCACCAAATTTGTGCCGAACCCTTTTAGTAGTAAGCGGAAAGACAGACCTTGGCCCCAGCAGGCACATCCAAGGTCTCGTAGGCGGTCTCCAACTCGGAGATGTACGCCTCCAGCTTACGAGGGTCAGTCTCCCCATGAAACGACGGGGGTCTCAAATCTGCCAACGCCTTAACCCAGTTGGTCTCTCGTGGCAGTGGCGGTGGTGGTTGAACTTCGGGCTGTTGCCCCTGCTGAATTGCAGCTACTAATTGTGGGACCATCTGGGCTATGGCGGCCGCTACAGCATCGGCCATGACTTGTGCCGTAGGGTTCTCTCCCTGGTTCCCGGTATCACCAATGCCGCGCCCGCAGCCTCGACCTCGTGGTCTACCTGACATCTGAATTCACACGAACATTCATTAGCATTGTGCTTGCACACTTATCGGTCCCAACGATTGTAACGTCTTCCTGACAACTAGGTATCTCCACACTTAGTTAGTGGTTAACCTTTACATAACTGCTCACTTAGGTATCTGTGGTTAGGTTTCCTAACTCGGTATATTCCTAAGCTCGGTATTCTAGTCATCAGAGCGATACTTTGCTCTGATACCACTTTTTGTAACACCCCTACTACACACTTAACATTAAATGAAATCGCAGCGGAAAAACAACTAAACAATAACTAAACGATTCGGTGCTACAACGCCGTCAATCACCCACGTGGTTAACAAGGCAGAATAAATACAAGTGTACCGGTCTGATGATCAGACTCCCGAGCATTAGGTACTAACAACCATATATACATAACCAACATACCGAGTATCTAATACAAACCGTCACCGTAAACTGTACACATGAACTCCACTGTCAACTGTAAACAGCCGTCACTGTAATACAAACGGTACCAAAATATAATGCCTCGGGAGCACAGGCGCATCCCGAGCTCAACATCCAAAATAACCAAAAGTATTTCTGCAGCCTAGATTCTATAGTCATTCCGCTTCCTCGATCCTCATCCTGCAGTAAAAATATGGAGCCCCCAAGGGGGTCAGCAACCCTTGGCTGGTATGGTTAACGCGCAGCCCATCGGCTACCGAGATACACGTAACTAATTGTCATGATGACATGGCATTCATTTAACATATAACATAATACATATGGCATAGCAACAATATTGCATAGCACAACATCACATACATAGTGAGTACATTTCCCAAAACAACAAACCAAGAAGGTTAATCAACATAAGAAGCCTAGAGAATGATTCACCCTCATGTTAAGCTTGTTACACACACTCATTACCGTTCTGTTAGTCGAACGAGTAACTTAAGTCACAGATGGTTCGGATGTTGTGACCCGAACACACCACACAAACACATATTCCCACTAAACCGATCATAAGTCAGAATAGGTAAGCTTTGGAGGAAGCTAGCGGGAGATCGAAAGCCAAATAAAGGAGAACAATCTTAACATCATAAGAGTCAAATCTGATACAGATATCTACTCTTATACTTACACGCGTGACCGGACAACCGGATTCCTCACCCCCAGTTAACACTCGTTAGAAGTTCATTGTTGGAACTCAATAACAAATCACAGCATGTGGTTAAACCTTGTTAGTCACACACAGGGGCATGAGTCACACTTCAACAATACAATAATGTAAACAACTGTAAACTCGTTACATGACTTAAGTCTTACAAGGTCATAAACATACAGAAAAACAAACAACACACAAGCCGGTGTAAACCGGTAGGCAACAGACTGCAAGAAAACCATACCTTGGTCCTTGCTTCGACTGGTTTCCACCGTAGGTCACTCCTATACACGATTAATAACGTCGGTCAATTTACTTGCTTAACTTTGAATTTTACTAAACATTTTACATGGTTATATGACATGTTTTAATGCCCAAACTTATCCTTGATTACCTACATTATACCCCCTAGGGTTAACTACTTAAGCCACTCTTTGTTTGTTTTTTTTAACAAGTTTGGTCCGACCGACCTTACCGACCGACCTTACACAAGGTCGGTCCATTCCAGAACACATTACCGTCAAAAATTCTACTCCGACCGACCTTGCAAGTTCAGTCCACAAGGTCGGTCTATTCCCGAGAGCTTTTCCCCTTTGAAAACTCAGGCCCGACCAATCTTGGCACGTCCGGTCGCAAGATCGGTCGATTCCCGAGACTCACTTACGTACAAAAATTTAGGCATGACCGACCTTGTAAGTTCAGTCCCAAGGTCGGTCTATTCCAGAGACTCAATCCGTACTAAAAATCCATGCTCGACCGACCTTGCAAGTCCGGTCCCCAAGGTCGGTCCATTCCAGAGACCATTTCTCGCAGGGTAAACTGGACTCGACCGACCTTGCAGGTCCGGTCCCCAAGGTCGGTCTGCTCCAGACCCTTGTTTTTAATTACCCATTTAACTCCAAACTTCCCCACATATATCCTAGTATGTTCTAACCTTATTTGGGCACTTCAAACACACCTCAAGACCTCCATTAAACTCCTTAAATCATTCACTAAAATCCTCCTCAAGCATTACACAAATTCTTATAAAAAGGTTTACACTTGTAATGTTTTTCACTAAGTTTCTATGTGGGGTTTCATACCTATAACTTCCACTATTCCCAAATGTTTTCTCACCTCTACAACATCATCTCCAAGCATATTTTCTTCCTAACCAAACTCCTTGAATATCTCTACAAGTTTATAGCTCCTCCATGCAACAATCACTTCTTCCTTATTCTCCAACATTGCACAAGTCCTAAACACAATCTCACCATGATCTTGAAGTATCCCAAAACACTCACTTGCATTTTAAATCCTCTAAAACATTGCCTAAGTCCTTTTATCCCTTAGAATACCTTAATGCATGTTTCCTTCCCTAGTAGAACACTTAACCATTAAACACTTCCTAACTCATCAAAACTTCATTTTAAACATAAAACCTCTTATACATTATCTAAATTTCGACATGGGTTCTCCTAGACATTACTAAGCCAAAACACATTTTTCACCATAAAACATTCAAGAACACTTAGATCCATCAAGAGAATTCGTACACAAAACTTCACTCATTTAACACTACATCACAATATAGTGCACAATTTAAATTGCTTGGCACTTAGGCCCTTAAACAACATGGCTCTTAGGCCTTAAGATGATAAACCATAAACACTGAATTTCCCAATATATTTGCCTTTGACCTGCAAATACACCCAACAATGCATATACCTTTTACTAGTCTCCTTGAGAACATTTTACTAAGTCATTCACCATTGGCTCCTTAGATCATTTTAATAAGCAACATATGCTCATTTCTCCTAAGACTTTAAACTACATTAGGTTAGCACATTTACCTCTTTTCCTCACAAACTTCTTTCTTGTTTCCTTGATTAAAATCGGTAAGGATGTTTGATTGCTTGTCAACTTCTAAATAATATACAAACAATATAATGAGTATTCAAGCTTTAAGCTTCATTTCATTGTAAATGTAACACCCCTACCATTAATACATTGCTTACCGTCCAATCTCCTTACACATCAGATACACGCAACAGATGCATACTTACATACAGTGGGTGATACAATGCCGTTAGTCACCCACGTGACTAACAAGGCTACTTCTTCTACATACAGCATCGGTCTGATGGACCGGAATCCCGAGTACTACACATCTATAATACATACTCCATTTATCAACAAATACAACAATGCTCCATTCAATACTTACTCCTCCATAATCCATACAATACAATATACTTAACTGAGTCTACTAGGATCCTTATACAATTGTAATGTCTCTTCCAAGTTCATACATACTCACTAAGAGTCTACATCTACCCATTCCTCACAACTACTTACTTTCTAAGTACAAGGGTGTGCCGCCGGTCTCTTACCTTGACCACATCCGCTTCGGGTACCTGCACACTAAAAACGTTCCCCCTAGGGGGTCAGCTTTCGCTGCGCATGATAACCGCATACCCCGCGTACTAGTGAGGGTACGCCGACCACTTGGTCGAATACATGCAGTTCATTTTCATTCAAACATACATGCATACATGCTCTTATACACAATATTACAATACATTACGCAAGACATACACACATACATACACTTCATTACATACAAGAAGTACAACATAACCCATCCAATACATACTTACCTTTTTCCAAAGTACACATACACATTCCATACACAATATACAATACTTGTTAGCTTCATTGGTCCACCCGGGTTAATCGGGTGGAGATTACTCTTTTACTCGTTACTTCATACATACACATACATACTCATACTCATACTCATACTCATACATACATACTTACTCTTACTCTTACTCATGTTAAGTCGTCGGGACCTCCAGCCCTGGGGACTACTCTGTCCCACCTCCGGGATTTACTTGACTCACCAATCCGGGATGCTACCCATTTAAGGGATTTGGGCCGCGGGCCAGTTTAAGAGTCAGGAATTGCAGCCAACCTCTTGTGACTCCGCATCCTCACGCGTGGCCGAAGCTATATCGGACTTCTACTCATTCTAGTTTACTCACTTAAGTTAGGAGTTAGGTAGTTAGGAATTAGCAGAAGTCATTCATACAAGCCACATACACAATTACTATGCTCAATACCCATTTATACAAAATACAATACAATACTTAAGTACAATACAAGATTCGAATACAAGTCATCATCATTCATATATCTCATGAATTATACAAACTATTGTTCAAGACAAGTGCCAAGAACAATGTAAACAAGCACGAGTAAGTGCAATATAATCCGATTCATGCATTTATCTTATTAGGTGATCAAATAAGCACACAAATTGGGGTAACCAGATTAGGATACAGGGCATGAAGAAATCATACCTTTCACCATTGACTTTGGAACTCACCGACTCCCTTCGGTGTTCAACTAGTCGAATCCTATGACATACATACAATTGGGTGGTTAATTATCCATAACTAACCTTACTCGTTACTTCCCTTATTGTCTCCTAGGTTATACTTACTATTCCATTATTACTTAAATACATTTACTTAAGTTACTTACTTAAAATTATTTCCTAAGCTTGTTTATGGCCTTAATGACCTTTAAACATCTTTAATCATGTCTTAATTATCTTATACCATCATTACGCATCATCACACATCCTTAACTTTGCTTTAAAATACATTCTGTACACATTTTGGTGTGGTCCGGGTTTGTGTCCGGGGATACAAACCCGGACCAGTACTGGAAGTCGTTCTCTGGTTAAGTTTGTGTGTGGTCCGGGTTTAGGGAAGGGTTTACAAACCCGGACCATGCAATTGGAGACCTCTCGGGTGGAATTTTGGTGTGGTCCGGGTTTAGGGGTTGGTTTGCAAACCCGGACCATTCCTTTGCAAATCTCTCGGGTGTATTTTTGGGGTGGTCCGGGTTAGTGTCTTGGTTTGCAAACCCGGACCATCCCTTTGTAAAACCTTTCTGTCGAGTTTTCATGCTAGTCCGGGTTTGTGTACTGGTTTGCAAACCCGGACTAGTTACAGTATTGCAATTTATATGAGTTTTTCAACTTGTTTCAAATTCCAAATTTCTACCACTCTCTTCCCTATAATTCCTACATATAATCCCACATGTTTAAACACTACCTAGGCCCTCCAAATTGCCTTAGTTCATCCACCAAACTCCTTACCAAATCCATTAATCAACTTACACAATTCCATCACTTCCCTTCCACACTTACAACAGTTTTTCATCCTTCAATGCTACAGATTTTTAAACTCCATTCTACCATCCATTACTTCTCAACCAATGCCACTATTAGCATCCTAAATACCTCATCTCACCATGACAATTCATTTCCAAGCAATTTGCACCTTCTATACCCGAGTTCCAACATTTACTTTACCAAGTCTTATACTCTAGTTCTTTCTAGTTTTTCCAAGGCATTCCTTGCACTCTTTGCTACAGATTTTGCATCCTAATACTCCCATACTTCAAATATCATTCCATGGTCATTAGACATCCCTACAATCACCACTACACACCTTGGTCCTCCCATTGACCAAGTCATTCACAAATGCACATATTCCTACCAAAATTTTACCATAATTCATCTACTTTTCTTACTTGGCCACACATACCAATTCTCACCAAATTCATTCCTAATCTATCCACACCCTTACAAGGGTCCTACCAGCAATCAATACAATTATAAATCCTTCCCAATACACCAATACTCCATCAAACATCAATACTAATACTCATACACAACCATTTGGCCCCAAGGCCTACCATTCACATACTATTGCACAATTACTCAACTTCCACAATTACATTACTAATACATTATTTGGGTTCTTTAGATTGGTTTACCCATTCCCATTACTCTAATGCACTAAAATTTAACATTAGTAAAGAGCTCTTACCTTGAGCTTATAATTCCTTCTTTCTCTCTCATTTCTCCTCCTTCTTCCTTTCTTGCCCAAATCGGCCATGTGGGGAATGGAGTTGCCAAACTCCATTCCCATCACCCATTGAACACAAAACACTACCATTAATATACTAACCCTTAAATTAATGCCATTTCATTGAAGTGTTTGAAATGAAATTTCTAGGGTTTACCTTTGGAGAGTTTTAGAAGGGGTTTTATCCCTTGGTTCAAGAAGTGAATCCACCACCATTGCAAGGTTGATATTATGCTCCAAAGAGAGAGAAAATAGAGCATTACAAATGGGGCAAAAATCGGTTATGAAGGAAGGTGAAGAAAACATGAGTTTTTCATGTAGATTTTTACCTTGTTAGAAAGAGGAGACTCCAAGCTCCATAATGGTGTGCTTTTCTCTTCAAATGGGGAAAACCCATGGAGATGAAACTCATCCTTTTTGAATTTTGAAAAGAGGGAAATGTAGAGGAGAATGAGGGGAGTTCAAATATGTAATTATTTTTACATTTGAAGCTCACATGGAGGTAGAGCATGGAGAAGAAGAGGGAGCTTCCATTGTTGTAGTGGGGAGCTCAAAATCGCAGCAAGGATGGAGGAGGAAGAGAGGGAGTACGATGGGGAAGAAAGAAATGGGAGAGAGAGAAGAGAAATGAGAGGAGAGAGAGTATGTGAGGTACCTTTTACTTTTCTCACTTTTTGCCTCTTTAATTAGTTAGCTAGTATGTGAGTGTGTGAGGGTTAACTAGCAGATAAAAAGCCGGCCCCCCTATAGTTATACTAGTTGGAGCGTTTTTCGTCTTTTACAGAAAACGCTCGTTATTTTTCCCGGTTTAGGTACTATTCACTAACCGGGTCCGGTTTCCGGAATTTTATCGTTTCTTTATTTTTATTGGTTATTAAGCTTTCATAAATGCTTAATAATATTTATTTAATGACTTATAATTTTTACGGGTTCGTTTGACCACTTAAAGTCACGTTTTCGGGTTTTCTCGAAAAACGTGCTCTAAAGCTCTATTAGTGTTTTAATTCATTATTTGGATCCGTTTTCTTCGGGGGTTGTTCCCATATATTATTTAGGTCTTATTAAACCTTTAGAATCCATGTAATACTCTAACCGAGGTCTCATACCTCCTATGGCTATTTAACGCTTATTTAGCGTTTTCCGCTTTTTAAGAGTTTATTTATTCTTTTGGATTTATTTTTCCTTACTAGCATTAATTAGGTACCCTTAGGCCCTTAAATACATATTAAATTAATTTTAATCCCTATATTTAAGTTCGGGGTATTTCAGTAAACCCTAAATACATATATTGTCTTAGAACATTTAGGTGATTGTTTTACCTTGGATATAAAAGAGAGTTTGGATATGTAGCAAGAGAGGACTCCACCAAGCCCTTGGAAGATTCAAATGAAGCTAAAACAAAGCAAGGTAAGGACACCATTAATGGTGTTTTTCGGACAACATAAAAACATAAAGGAAATGTTATTTTTCTTTGAGTTTCCTTACCTAGAAGCAAAGGAGAACAATAATATGTGAAAAGATGAGCTCAAGCTCCTCCCATGGAGATTCCTCTTGGCACCGAAATGGAGCTCTTGGAATTTTGAGAAGATAGGAATGAAGAGCTTGATGAGACTAGAAGAGTGGTGGTCTTTGTTTTTGATTTGACAAAGTGAGCTAGGAGATATAAGAGATCAAAGATGGAGTTGTGTGTGGTACTATTGCAAAACCGTGAATGGAGAATGAAGAAGAGAGGTTGGAGACGTGGGAAATGAAGAGGGAAATGAGAGAATGAAGTTAAGTTTGCTTTTAGGAGATATTTATATGTTAAAGCAAATAGTAACTTAAGTAGTCAATTCTTTATTTGTTTAACAAGCTAACAAGAGTGGTGACTCACCACTAAGAAAACTGGCCTCCTTAATGTTCTTAGGGATATTTTAGTCCTTGTTGACCAATTAAATTACTTATATTGACATATGTTATAAACTTGCTTATTTTGGCTACTATTCACAAAAACAAAGCACATAGTTGTGAAATTTTTGATTTCCCATTGATTTAGACCTCCTAATGTGATACTAAGTAGTACACATGTTAATTAAAGAGAGATGGACATTTAGCCATTCAAAACTCATTTACAAGACAATTTTTCGAAAATGTGCTTTAAGACTCCTTAAAGCACATTTTGTGTTTTAACTTGTTTTCAAGCTTGGTTTTCTTTGGTAATTGGTTTAATATGTTCATTAATATATAAATAAGGTCTTGGTAAGCTCATTAGGTCTTAACCAAGCTTATCCCAAGCTTAGAGCACATTTTAGCCCTAATTGACTTTAAGGTATTTATTTGTGTTTTCTATGGTTTAAATTGTTTACTAATGTTCCTAAGACTCTTTTTAGTCTTAATATACCATATTTAATGTTTAAACAACATACTAAGGTTTGGGGTATTTCAATCGGCCAAGAAATGAGGGTGAAGAAAAATGAGTTTTTCTTGAATATTATTACATTAGGAGAGAGAGGAGATTCCAAGCTTCAAATTGGTACCATTTTCTCTTCAAATGGGGTATACCCATGGAGATGAACTTCATCATTTTTCATATTTTGAAAAGAGGGAAGTGTAGAGCTGGATGAGGGGAAGAAGAATATGTATTTTATTTTGCATTTGGAGCTTGTATGTAGCTAGAGCATGGAGAGAAAGAGGGAGTAGCCATGGGAGCTTGGTGAGGAAGCTCAAAAACGTCCCAGCCAGAGGGAGAGGGGAGAAATCGACAGGGAAGGGGGAAAAGGAGGAAAGAGGAGGAAAAGAAAATAAGGAGGAGAGAGAGGGAAAATGGGATAAGTACCCTTTTTCACTTTTTGCTTTTTGACCCATTTAATTAGCTAGTTGGTCAAGAGTGTGTGAGAGGCTATTTTAAACTGTAAATACCGGCCCCCTATTATAATACAATCTGGAGCGTTTTTCGTCTTTTACAGAAAACGCTCATTATTTTACCCGGTTTAACACTATTCACTAACCGGGCCCATTTTCCGGATTTTTCTCGTTTCTTTGATTGTAATGGTTATTATACTCCCATTAATGTTTATTTATAGTTATTTAATGAACTATAATTTTTACGGGTTCATTTGGCTACTCAAAGTCATGTTTGCAGTTTTCTCGAAAAATGTGCGCTAAAGCTTTATTAGCGTTTTAACACATTATTTGGATCCGTTTTTTTCGTGAATTGTTCCCATATATTATTTAGGCCTTATTAAGCCTTAAAAATCCATTAAATACCCTTTTCAAGGTTGTATTCCTCCTAGGGTCACTTAACGCTCAATTTAACATATTCCGCTTTTTAAGCGTTTTTCTTGTTTCTTTTGGATTTATTCTTTACCAAAATTCTTCAGGCACTAATAGGCCCTCAATATCATATTAGATTAATTTAATCACCCTAATTAAGTTCGGGGTATTTCAAGGTGCTTGGTAATAAATGACCCACTATTCCTTTATGTGGTATAGGTTTCTAAGTTATCTCGAAAGTAGTTAATTAACTTGTACAAAGGGCTTTCAACAATAGCCATTACCAGTAGGAGGCGGACCTTCTTCAGCACCCCATTCATGCACTCCACCAGGTTAGTTGTCATATGACCCCACCCTCTTTCTATATTCATATGCACGTGACCATTTCTCGGGGTGAAGCTCATTGAAAAAAGGAGTAATAGAGGGGTGAAGAGCAAGTAAGTGATTTAATCTGTCCTGAACTATATCACTTCTGAAATAGTAACCCACACAAGTAATATAATCAGATTAGATACCTAGCCAATATTAGAAAAGATGACTACATACAAATCTCTAGCTGTTACCTGTGTTGACGAGGTACTTTTTCCACTCCTTGTTTCCAAATCTTGTCTGAAAGTTTGAAGCAATATGATGGATACATAAGAAATGTTGGGCATAAAGAGGAAGCCTGTATGGTTCTTCCCCCATGATTGACATTATAGCTCCGGCCCGATCCGTAATTACTTCCACATCATTCCTAGCTCCAATAACTATGTTACGAACACGGTCAAGAAAATATTTCCAATCATCTCTTGACTCGCTAGCAATGATATCAAAGGCCATTGGTATTATCTTGTTTTTACCATCTTGAGCGACAACAACCAATAATTTACCTTTGTACTTACCGTACATGTAAATAGTATCTATTTGTAGTAGAGGTTTCATATACTTGAAAGGAGTAAGGCAAAGCCCAAATGCCCAAAAACAACTCTTAAACCGCCTAACAGAAGTGGTCTGCATTTCATCATGAAACACAATAGGTGAATCTAGGTCGACATACGAATTAGGTATAAAGTGTTTGATACTTATGATATACATGGGTAATTAAGTAAACGACTGCTCCAAATCACCGTAGACCCTTCTTATCGCTTCCGCATGACCTAACAAAACTTTCTTGTAGCTGATCTTCCTTTTATATTCTGAACGGATTAGTTGAATCACAGTCTTCACTTGTAGTGTAGGGTTCTCCTTGACCCTTGGTATCATGACTTCAGCAATGAAATTGTAAGTAAAAAAACGATCATTGCTCTCGTCTAGAACTAGAGCGCATGAGTGAGGACTGAATTTCTGTAGCCACCATTCAAATGAATTCTTTAACAGCGCAGCGCAGCTCGAAATCTGAAACTGCACCCTTGTCGGCACCTAAAGGAGTAAAATTTTCTATTATTCTCGGGGGCAATGAAATCTACGTTTCTCCCCAACTAGTATTGTTTCACAGCAGTCACAAGAACATTTTTGTCAGCAAATTCTTGCCCTTTGACAAACTCATGACCTGGCCACCAATACGGCACACCACGTCGATCAATGTTGGATGGTATCTGGCTTGTGGCCTCTAGATCCACCTACGATGAGAATTGCACTGCAGGAGTGTACGGTGTGGAGGGCCCAACTTCATCAACTATGTGATCATCATCAGGTAAATCTTCTGGCTCCATCTCAGAATCATCATCCGAACTTTGGAGATTTTCATCTTTGGCTTGGTGATGCTCGGAAAAATCATCGTCGGTTTCATTGTCTTCCTCCGGAGAAGGTGTAGTTACATGCTCAAATTCAACTTGCACAGCCAAGTTGTTCAACACATCTGAATTCTTAATGAAGTTTGATATCATCAGCTTCACCCGAGAATCACTAGTAATTTTGAGTGGAATAAACAAACAAGATGGATATTTGTTCTTCAAATTTCTACAAACCATGTCAGTGATAACATAATCTCCCCCTAACTCCAAGTCGACAAGATTTTTGACAGTATCTTTGAAGGATTGAAATGTGGAAAGCTCAGAAATTTGAGTGTGGATGAATCTCGACCAATAGGATATATGAAAATATACACCATATGGATTGTATTTGAGATCTACATTTAGATAAAGAGTACATGGGATATCCATCTTAAATATGTGTAGCAAATGGGGAAGAGTGTAGAGTGTGTAAGGGTGTGGACTGAACAATAAATTTTGATTTTGGAGAGAATAAAGTAGGAAGAAAGTAGAAAATGTTGGGAGAGAAGAGATTATTTATAAATGTTCCAATAACAAAGTAGCCATTGAAGTTACCGTTGGTGGCTTTGCATGGAAGCCGATAATACCATTATCGGCTTCCATGCAAAGCCTCAAACGGTCAAATTTCCCTTGTACATAAGCTGATAATGGTATTATGGTCTTACATAAGCCGATAGCATCGTTATCGGCTTTCCACAAGTTTTACAAAAAAAAACTTGTTTTTGGGAATTACAGTGACATTCAACCGTGAGAGGGAATAGAGCGGGGGGGGGGGGGGAATGCCTGCTTCCGGGAAATTTTCCTTAGTTGATTGCTTTCATAGTCATGGATGACTGGGTCGAGTTATCCTGTAGTACATTGCGTAGGTCCTCCTCCTGTATTTGTTATCATTGGCACCTCCCCGTTATGTTATATGGGGTCTTTGGACCATTTTGTTATCTGGGGTTTTCACACCCATGATGTTATCTGAGGTCTTTAGACCAATTTATATGCTCTAACTAGGGTCCCTTTAAAAGCAACTTCTAATTATGCCCTGTTGTGTATAAGTTTTTGGTCCATTTTATTGTAACTTGGATTTTTAGTTTTAGCTCTTATGCTTATGTTAATATTTGGGTATATAAATAGATCTCTATAATTATCTTTAGTAAAAACGTTTTGAGCGTGGCTCATATTGTTGATGTTTGTTGCTTACGGAGTGCATGGTTGTTCATCCTTGTCCACTTTAACATTTTGTAGATTATAAATTGACCACTTGAAGGTCCTTCGCTCTTAGTTGAAATTCAAGTTCTGTTATCCTCATTTGCTGTTATTTGAAGTGGTCTTATGACCTTAATTAGTTTAGCTTATGGTTAAAGACTTTAGATTACTTTGCCTTAATAGTTTTAGACCATAGCATGTTGGAATTTGTTGTTTTTACTTACAGTTTAGATAATATCATTTGCAAATCCGAATCTTTGAGGCCTTGCATGCAACTAGTCTCTTAACATCATGTGGCGTGCCGGCCGGTTTTAGGGCCATGACAGTGCTTGTTTTAAGAACTGTTGAAACTGGTGTTTTTTTAAACAAAGTTGTTTTCATTTTATTCACAAATTTATCTCAGCAACATATCTAACAAGACATCTCCATCCCTCTCCATTCCAAACTATTTCCAATGACTTACAAATCAAAGATATTATTATACATAATCATTAAACAATAACACTTCACATTTCCAAACTAAAACAAACACTCACACTTCAAATTAAATGGTCACATAGCCATGCAACTATTAAAAAATGTGTTAAGTAGCTAGCTACATTATTTCAAACATCATGAGTGAATAGATAAGTTAGGGTTCCAATATTACCATAAGTGAATAGATAAGTTCGACTATATTATCGATGATAAATGAAGATTTTCTGCCCCGTCTTCATTCTAGTGTGCAAGTGATGCTGCAATTCCAGTCTTTGCAGAGTCAAGACACAACACAAGAATGATGAGACAGAGAATTCATGATCCTTGTTCTCGATTTAGGGTTGAAAAACTACCGTGAGTTAATAGATAAGTTCGAGTATATGACCAGTTCCGGTTTCTAAGATTTTCAGTGCATCTTCAATCTAGTGTGCGAGTGATGCACCAGTTCCAGTCTTTTCAGAAGTTGGACACAACAAGAGAATGATTAGATGGGAAGATCGAGAGCATTCATGTTCCTCGCCAATTAATGAAGATTTTGAACCCCATCTTCAAATCGATGTGAGCTCGAGCTCTAGTGATTTAATCTCTACAGAAACACAGACATAAGGAGAATATGAAGAGAGGGGACAAAGCATGTACGCTCTTTAATTCACCAGTTATAGTTGCTAAATTACTGTGAGTTTGCTTCACAAGGTGCGACAAAAATCAAAACCTTATATTGCCAATTAATAGCAAGACAGAAGAACATAAGTTCGAGTATTACAACTTCTAGTGATAAATCTCAGCAGAAGGCACAAACACAAGAGTAATATGAAGAGAGGGGCAGAGAACGTACGCTCTTTAATTCACTAGTTAGGGCTGCTAAATTACTATGAGTTTGCTTCACAAGGTGCGATAAAAATAAAAAATATCTGTTGTCAATTAGTAGCCAGACAGAAGAACATAAGTTTGAGTATTACCAGTTCTAGTGATAAATCTCAACAAAAGGCACAAACACAAGAATAATATGAAGAAAGGGGCAGAGCATGTACATTTCTGAATTCGTCAATTATGGTTGCGAAATTACTGTGAGTTTGCTTCACAAGGTGTGACAAAAATAAAAAACTTCTATTATCAATCAATAGCCAGACTTAAGAACACAATTTTGAGTATTACCGACTCCAGTGATTAAAATCCCTGTAAACAAACACAATAATAAAATGAAGATAGGGGCAGAGCATGTATGTTTCTTAATCGCGCCAGTTAAGGTTGCAAAATTACCGTGAGTGATTATCATTTTCTTTAACAAGGTGTGGCAGGAATTCAAAAGATTCTATTGTTAATCGCTAAAGAGAAAGAAGATAAGTTCGAGTATTACCGGTTCCCGTTTTCATCCCGGCGCGCGCCTCTTTAATTTGGTGTGCTCAATCAAACTCCAATGATCTACAAAGGTGAGGCCACTAGAAGTATATGAAGAGAGGGGTAGAGCATGTTTCTTAATCACCATCGCCAGTTAAGGTTGCAAAGTTAGAGTGAGAGCAGGCGAGGTGGCAAGGGCGAAAGCAGGTGCGACGGCAACGACGGAAAGCAGGCATGGTGGCGATGATGGCAAGCAGGCAGCACGGTGAGAGCAGTGGTGGTTCAAAGGCCAGAGTCATCCTTGTGTTCGTCCCATTCGATATATATTAGAGAGAATAACAAAAAGATATGCGGGTGATATGCTTAAATAATAAAAGAAAATTTTCACAGGTATTGGATTAAAACCACCAAATGTTGTTAAGTAAACGTTTTCCGCGGTTCCTTGTTAAAAACTGCTGAAAATAATGATATTTGTCTCGTGGTTCCTTTAATAGCCATCAAAAATGTCCTTCATCAATTTTTTAAAATGATTTTCAGTAGTTGTTCTTTAAAACCGCTGAAATTGACTCTCTATTTTCTCTGGTTACTCAATTTTGTCATAATTGTTTAAAACTGCCGAAGCTTAGGGGCCGAACATGCTCATTCCTGTACTAGTGATGGTTTGTAAGCTTGGGGTTCTATTTCCTATTATTTGTACTTAATATGGTAATAAAATGAACTATTTGTCTTGAACAAAAAATTTACATTATGTCATTTACTGTTTTGTCCACTTATTAGTTAAATGAATATGTTATTAACTATTGTACCTCTAACTATTATATAGTGACATGGTTTAAACTTTTCAAACTAAATAGAATATAAAGAACTATAGCTAACTTTTGTTGCATGATGTGATCTTTGCAAACCTCAATGGCTTATAATGAAATATAGTAAATCTAAGTTGCATTTTATGAAATTTACTAAAAACAAAAAGAAAATTTTAGCTTAACTAATAAAGTAACACTTCAATACCTCCGTTTTCTCATTTTCTCTTTCTCTCTTAGGTGAAAGTACTAGTTTTCTTTCTCCTTTCTTTAGTTTCTTCTTCTTTTAAGTCCTATGGGTATCCTGGCTGCTATTTCTGATGGATTTTGTCTTATCCTTTTATTTTTCCTCATCTACCACTTTTGGATGTTATTTACTTTGTTTTTTGCCCAAAAAATATTCTATGTGGTTGTGTATAGACTTATGGCAAAGGAAAACTTTGCTTGGTTTTCTCTTTTTTTAGGGCTCCAAGACAGATGGGTAGTCTTGCTATTTTGATTATCAACATTCAATGTCTGATTTAGTTGTTGATGGTTGTGGTTTAACGACATTAAAGAAAGCTGATTGACGAGTTCGACGGGGATCGATGTCTTAGTCTATTGTGGTTGTCGGTGCTGAATCATGAAGCAAATTATCTAGCGCTACATCGACAAACTTCCCAATGGCTTATCTAATTTTCCACAACCACAAGATTGAATATGGCGAAAGTTCATAGCATAGTGATCCAAAGCTACTCAGTATAGGACTCAATAGTACAATTTACATGAACAACAAAAATGATGAATTTAGAAGAAAACTCTGCTACTAATCTTTATTAATATCTTGAAAAACTTCTCACCTGATCTGTTAAACACAATGAACAATCACACTCATGTCTAGCACCTATACTACTCATCAATACACATAAATATCCAAAGCTCGTTGTTAGAACCTTGTGTGGTGCACATGGTAGAGTCCTTCTATGTGCTCAGAGTCCCGCGAGCAGTATGACAAACCCTGCTACAATAAACATATAAGATGGTGAAAGAGTCTGTCTAACCAATGAAAGAGTTTGTCTAACCAAGAGAGTCTGTCTAATGCTTTGTGGCTGAACACGTTATCGATTACAACAACTTACAAAATCTATGGCCAAGGAACGCGTCCAAATGCTCACAACGTCTATCTGCTAATTCAACTCCCACAAGCCTAAATATTTGGAGTCATAGCCTCACACAAATCAGGTCCAAAATTTAAGGACCAACTTCCTGGTTTTTCGGAACAGACTCTGCCAACGCCTCCAAGGACTTTAGTATTTAAGGAGCTAGATAAGTCAGTTGTTACTTGTGCTTTTTTTCTTAATATTACGAGTACACTGAAAGAACCTTGTATGAGAGATTGAGAAAAGTACCTTGTCACCTTTGTTAGTCTTTTTAGTTTGAATTTCATATTTAGATTTAATCTAGGGTGTTTCTAGACTTACTGTACTCATCAAAGAGCTGATTAGAAATTGTATAAGATGAGTGAGTAAGATCCTGCTGAGTAGAACTCCTATACTTAGCAGGCAGTGTAAGTTCTTTGTTTCCATATTAATGAAGAATTTACATTGTGTATCCATTTATGTCAACTAAATGGTTTCACTTTCTGAGAGAGTCTGTCTGAGTCTAACAACCCAGACAAACTATGTCAGCCCCATCGATCCCACAATTGGTATTAGAGCCTGTTGCTGACAAACTCTCGACATCAAGATGGAAGAGCTTTTCTTCGACCAGAACAATGATGTTCACTTCGACATCTTCAAAGACAAATGTACTGAAAGCATCACCTCCTCCAATACGAAGAAGGACTCCGTCGATCCAGAGACAGAGTCTTTAGATCAGGTTTGCCTCATGTCTCATGAAATAAATGACTCAATGATTCCGAATAATGAGGTAACAAGATCCCATCTCAAAACTGATCTTTACAGAATTCCTTCCATATGATTTCTTACTCTTATTTCCAAAATTTTTACTAACACAAGTTCTTTGAAAGCCAAATATGTTAAGCAAATGTACTCAGAGACGAGACTGAAGAAGTCAAGACTATTGACTACTTACTATAACTGGATCTACAAGAGTCTCAACTTTGTGTAGATTCCCTTCAAAAGGAACTACATGAAGCCAAAACTCTTATTTGACTCCAACCAAAAGAAACTGGAAGAGTCAAGGACTCAAATCGACTCTCTCAGAAAGATCTAACTGTTACATCTGAAAAGTGCTATTCCTTGCAGAATGAACTGAACCACTCAGTGTCTCAGAATAAAAAACCGAGATCCACTATTGAGAAACTAAACAAACGCATAAAAGATAAAGTTCATGCACTTGCTTTCAAACGATCAATTTCATCAAACAAGTGTCACCCTCAGAATTTCCAGAGTGGGCTAGTTCCAAGATACAAGAGGTAAGTAAGGATCGTGACACCCTACGACAAGAAGTCGAAAGACACTATCAGGATATAGTCAATCTCAGCATGGGAACAGGCTCCACTCTTTCTAATCCTCCTAAATGGAAAACTGGTGTGAGCCTCGATTTTTAAACCCTACCTATGTTGATTCGAGTTGATTAAGATTTAGTCGGGTTTTAGGTCCACTTATAACCTAAGATTAATAACTATGTCATATAACATTAATTATTAAAACCTAAGCTAGCTCACTGGAACCTATTATGAGTTGCCACCTAATTTTTACCTAGATCAAATTAGGAAAGGAGAGTTCGGGTCCGGGGGCTTGATATTCGACTTAATTAGGGTTCAATTACTTTCATTACCCCTTCTAGGTCGTTTTTCCTCTACTTTGTTTATTTACGGCTTACTACAAAGTTGTTTTTAACCTAAGTGCACGCTACTATTTTTTTTATTTTTTAACGTTTTTGACAGAAAATTAAGTGAAATCTGAAAATACCTAAACTAAGGTTTCGGAGGTAGAATTAGGTCAAATTTTAATTACGTCCGTAGCCACAGACCAAATGTCCGAGACCACGGACCCCAATGGAATTAAATGATTACAAAAACAGAACTAAAATAAAAACGCAAACTTGAAAAGTCCGGGGCCACGGACATGGTGTCCGTGGGCCAGGACATGTATTGACAGAAACCCTAAAATTTGAAAAATTGAAAAATAAGAAATTCCGCCACCGTCCGTGGGCGTCCGTGGTCACGGACAACCCGTCCGTGGTCCCGGACCATGCGTCTGAGGTCACAGACCACCCACGGACAGTGGGTTTTTGATGGTTCCGACGGTGTTTTTAGCTCAAAATTTATGTGCTTGTAGCCTGAAAGATGTACAAGACGTTAGTGCTTAAAAGTCTTCAATTTGAAATCGAATTTAATACGAAACTTAACGAACAAGTAATTGGACAGAAGCTTAAACAAACAGCAACTCAGAAGCTATGAAAGGTTAGTTTGCGCCAAAATTTAACATAAGACCAATGAAGTCGTAGTGAATCAAAAGTATGAGGTCCCAACCTGTTTTACCTTCTGTGTCAATGAGATTCTTCATGTCGGGAATCTTTTGGTGCTCCGTTGAAGCCGTTTCTGAATTGGATTCAAACTGAGCTTCTGACCTTTGAGAATTGGTGATGTTCTTCACATTTTGGTGGTGGTTTGAAGGTGTTTTGATGATTGTGGATGTGATGGGAATTGAAAAACGTGTTTCGGTGTTGATTTTGGTGAGATTTTGGTATTGTTTTGGTGCTTGAAGGTGCAAAAACGTAGGAGGCTGGCTATGGTGAAGAGTTTTGACTGCCTAGGGTTCTGAGTGCTTGTGAGATTGTGATTTTATCAAAAGATCTATCCCTTTATATAGACTTTCTTAAAAATAAAGAAAATCTAGTAAAAGTAAGATTTTTTGGCATTTTAATTAAGTGACTTCCCAAAGGAATTTTGCTGTGAAATTTTAGCCACGTGTCAAGGATGGCAATTATGATTTTTCTGAAGTGGAATCGAATTTTTTAAATGTTGGAATATTTTTAAATTCAATTCCTCGTCAGATTCAATCAAAAATTGCTAGAAAAATATTGGAAATTCAAAAAATCAAAATTCCAATGCCATTATGCTTAAAATGTCATCCTCTATCATGGGTTAAAATTTCAAAACATTTCAAGCCGATTTGAGCATCTTTTGGAGGAGAGAGAAAGCCTACAGAGGTCTTGGGAACCTTAAAAATTATGAAAACGCCCTGATGACGACAAAACTGCTCCCCATGTCCCGGAATGCACCGATCAAGCCGGAATCCCTCATGACTTGATTGAAGTGCCTCTCACAACACCACGTCCTTATAGACCCTAACCAGGGGGGTCAAAATTTTGGGTATAACAGATTGCCCCCCGTCAACTAGACTTTGTAATAGATATGAAAAGTCTAGTTGATGCTTGAGTGATGCCCCAAAATTTTGGATCGTAAACAGACCCTGCATGCGGTTGGAGACTAACAAGCCGCTTCGAGCTATTCTAAGGTGCTGACTACCTATAAATAAAATGAAATGGAGTAATGTCAAGCTAATCTAAGGCGTTGACAACCTAAAATGTGAAATTGAGATAATGTCAAACCATTCTAAGGCGTTGACAACCTAAAAAGTGAAAATGGGATAATGTCAAGCGATTCTAAGGCGTTGACAACCTAAAAGATGAAGTAATGTCAAGCGATTCTAAGGCGTTGACTACCTAAAAGATGAAGTAATGTCAAGCGATTCTAAGGCGTTGACTACCTATAATAAATGAAATAATGTGCAGATGCAGGAATGCTGATGATGCTCAGATGCTTCTAGGGACCGAAACCCGTGCCAATGCTCCTGGATAGACCCAATGTGGACTTATTGCCATCGCCCCCCAAGCCGGTGTGTAGGGATAACTCCTGGTAAAAAACCCTAGGGACTTATTGCCATTGCCCACCATTCGTTGATCCCAAAATAAGTTGACATCGCACAGGAGGATTTATTGTCATCACCTCGCCAACTTTTCTGTCGCCACGTCTTGTGACGCGCCTGGATAATGCAGATGGATGATATGAAGATGATGCAAATGAAAGTGATGCAAATGTAGATGATGAAAATGATGCAAATGAAAGTGATGCAAATGTAGATGATGAAAATGATGTTTGGATGCTTCTAGGGACCGAAACCCGTTCCAATGCTCCTTGCTGGTATACTATGGGTACTTATTGCCTCTGCCCACCAGCTGGGGTGCTGGGATAACTTCTAGATCACTAAGGGGACTTATTGCCACTGCCCTCTAGTTGTTTCTCCCTTAAAGTCGACATGAAGATGGGGACTTATTGCCTCTGCCCCGTCAACTTGGATCACACACTGTCTCGTAGTTGTCTCGCAATGATGCTGATACTTGGTCTCGTACTTGTCTTGCACTGGTCTAGCACTGAAGAAAAAGCTGGATCTCGCACTGATTCTGGGTCTCGAACTAAAAAATATAATGGTCTCGTGCAAATGCATGTGGTGAAAACCAATTGTAAAAGGGCCAAACAGGGCGATGACGAGATGTATGCAAAAATTTGTAAAATGCAGTCTAGTGTATATAAAATTCTGGTTCAAAGCAAGAAATTGTTGAAGAATGTGCCACACATGGTAATGATGAGAATTAAAATTTGTTTAAAACAAGAAATTACTGGAAATTGTGCCAAACATGGCGATGATGCAGATTTGTCCAAAGCAAGAAATTGCTGGAAATGTGCCAAACATGGCGATGATGCAGATTTGTCCAAAGCAAGAAATTGTTAGGAATATGCCAAACATGGCGATGATGCAGATTTGTCCAAAGCAAGAAATTGCTAGGAACATGCCAAACATGGCGATGATGCAGATTTGTCCAAAACAAGAAATTGCTAGGAATATGCCAAACATGGCGATGATGAGATTTATGAAATCGAAGTGTTTGAAGGAAAATTGTCCAGGACAAGAATTTGCTGAAAAGGTACCAAACGTGGCAATATTTAAAGAAAATTCTATTACTGAAAAGGAATGTGAAATCATCGTTTTCTGACTAAAAATTTCAGACTCGTAATTTATCTCCTAGGAGATGAACATGCCCCTGGTGTGGTGTGATGTTTGATGTGGAGATCTATTGAGTGGCGATTAAGGCTTATGACGGGCCATGGAATTTATGTGGCGGTGAAGGCTTATGAGGTGCCCGTGGTATATGATGTGGAGGTAAGGGCTTATGTGGGCCTGTGGTGTTTGATGTGGGGGTAAGGGCTTATGTGGGCCAGTGGTGTTTGATGTGGAGGTAAGGGCTTATGTGGGCCTATGATGTTTGATGTAGAGGTAAGGGCTTATGTGGGCCTGTGGTGTTTGATGTGGAGGTAAGGGCTTATATGGGCCTGTGGTGTTTGATGTGGAGGTATGGGCTTATGTGGGCCTGTGGTGGGATGGTGGTGCTCAAGCTTGGGCTACAATTGGTGTTGTCATGAAAATTGTTGGAACCAACAATTGCCCCCAGTATTTTTCCTTAGGACAACCTGAGCTAGAGTTCGTGGCAATCGATCGGAACGATCGATTGCCCCCAGTATTTTCTCTGATTAAATGTGCGAACAAGTCTCATCCTCACAGGGTCAAGGCTTATGCTTTGATGTGGTGCCTCCTAACCTACACCCGACGTGTTTGGTGTTTGCACTCATTTCTCGCTCGTGGTCATAACTTTTAGACCACTGAATTCGACATTTGATGGATTTACGCATTTGATCTGTTACTTTCACGTGATTGGACACACAGCTATCAAGTCGGAAGTCTTTAAAGCTTATAACGTGGCCATGGGGTGTGATGAATAACAACGGGACCTTGGAGGGATATTTTAGGTATGTGGAGCTAAAGGGGTGACCAAAGCTGTACCCTGCGTCTTCTCTCGGAATCATCTTCCTTGTCTTGAAGTCGTCTAGCTGCTTCATGTTGACGTTGCTTTCGAGCTTCTGGACTTGGACTTTTGAAATCGTCCTTTACACCATTTCTCCTCTTTTTGTCATTCGGATTTCCTTGAGGCATTTCGGGTTTGCCTCTTTGTTTTATCCTTTCTTGACTTTGCCTTCGGGGTTCTTGTATTTCCCGGTTTCGGGCTTCGAGAGCTGTTTTGACGTGATCTCTTTGGATCCTGTGTCACTCTGGGGCCATTTGCGGATCACTTCGTCATACCGATAGTGGCGCTGCTTCTTTGAACTGATGAAGATGTTATCTGAGACTCGGGCTCCTCGCTTCCTTTGGTCACCGGGTTAGAAATTTATCATCGGCTGGGTTATTTTTTGGAGTTCATAATATCAAAAAGGGATATATGAAAGGCTCAGCGGGGGTGCCTAGGGTTTAATGTCAGGGTTCACAAGCTTATGGCTATGTGGTGTTGTACCTAGGTGCTTCGTCATCCCTAATAGTTGTGTATTCGTTCTTTGTTACTTTTCACAGGTCTTAGAGTAAATTTACAAAGTATCTCCTTCGGTCAGAGTTATGCCGTTTACCTCATCTTTTAATGTGGTCTCACCGGAGTTGTGTAAAAATGACACGCTTGTTCACTCATAGTTTTACCACTCAAGACTCCCTCGCGAGATCTTCACTCAGAGACTTGTTCACATGCTTAACCAAAAGTTTCGAAGACAGTGATTCTAAACTCAGATTGCCCCCAGTATTGATTTGGGGTTTGTGACAACAATTCGATAGATGTGGACCTTGAACCTCTTTGCTGGTCGTTTGGATATTATGGGGTGAGTTGTAGTGTTTGGTTAGGCATGTTCAAATTTTTAGAAACAAGAGACAAGTCGTTCCATTGCATAGTCAGAAAATGATCACTTCATGATCCTTGAAAGACGTGAGTGCTCTTTTTTTTTAAGTTTTTTGAATTAATGAATAATGCTTTGTACAAAAATTATGAAAATGAAACTATGTTTTATTCAACGAAAAATAATGTTGGAAATTACAAACTCAGGAAAACTGCCAAAAATGATCAAGGAAACTAACTAGTACAAAAGTTGAAAGACGACTAATCTAGAAAAGAAAAGCATTTAATGAGAAAAACACTAAAAAAACAACATTTCTGATGATGCTTGGGCACGCGTGCTCTACGCTCTCCACCACGTTCTTAGAATTGGAGCCCTTGGTCAATCACATCCTGGATTCTATGCTGTAAGGCCCTGCATTGGTCAGTGTCGTGACCGGGCAGCTGATGGAAGTGACAAAATTGATTAAGATCCTTCCCCAAATGAGTAGTTCCTGGCCTCAGGGCGAGCGGTTGCATCGGATATCTTCTTCGAAGCTCTTCAAGTGCTTGTCTTGGTGTTCGGCTGATGTCTGTGAACTCTCTCTGTCGAGAACTCCATCGGGATGGTTCTATTGTCCCAACGCTCCAGCCAGTTCCTCTTGACTGTCGATCACTGTCTTCCTCATGTTGCTTGGTTCTCTTACGGGTGCAGCTTTGGATGCAAGTTGTTGCTCCCGGTTGTCTGATCACTTTCCTGAGTTCTGTAGCAATTTCTTTGACATTCCCCTCCGATCCTCGGACCCTAATGGAGCCAACTTCAATGCAATCATAAAGGGTGTTGAGAAGCCCGTCCACTAACTCATCCTGAGCTTGACGTTCGGACTCTAGGGAAAGAGCCTTTGCTTTCAACTCTTCGATTAACAGCGACGTAGTTAGATTCCACGGCGTCCATGGCAGCACTATGTCTCTGCTCCATGGCATCAATGGTGGCCATGTGCTTTTGTTCCAAAATTGCGGGCTGGGCTTCCATGTTGATTGGACCACACTTAGGACTTGGGTCTACCTGTTTCCAAGGTGTCCATTATTAGCTAACAAAAGGAAGTGGGCTAAAAGATACTAAGGTGAGAATGACGCCTCACGAGATAGATCGAAACAGACTCAGGCTGAAAGCAAGTGGGCCAGGATACCCAGAGAATGGGGTGTTTGGGTTGGAGTATCTTTCAGACTATGAACTGGAATTTGGACTGAAATCTATACAGATGGCTTTGATTGGGCCTGAGAGGTGACACCTAGATCTAGGGTTTTGGGCTAGGACCCGAATAAGAAGTCTTCCTAGACTAGAATGAGCCCTTGGGCCGGAATGTGTTTGGGCCTGGAGTAAAGCACATGGGCTGGAATGGTCCCTAAATCACAAATGGGCCTAACTTTCTTTGGGCCATAGAAGATGGTTGCTAAGCCGAAAAAGATTTTATTTTCAGAACTTGTGAGTTATTTCAAGTTCAGGTGGATTTCTTTTTTATGGGCCTAGAACTAATTGGATAATTCAAATTGGGCCAGAAGAGAAATCACCTAAATCTAAACTTTAAGGCCGAAGCCCGAACAAATAACTCACACATTCAAATCAAGCAGGGCCTTTGGGCCGAAAACATTAAAGCCGCGATATTGGGTTGGGCTGAGTTGATGTCGGAAAAGTTCCTATCAATTTCTAGGCTGGGTAGTGGGCCGACCATGCAGGTAAACAAGGCCCACACAAATTCAACGTGTCCTCACTAGACGTTAAAATCAAACCGGGTATGGATAAATCCGGAGCGGTGCTTGGGGCATGGGCCCAGGTCGCCACAGAGGAATAGGGCTTGCACGCTATTCTCTTTGGGCTTCCCCACTTTTTTCACATCACCTGAAGGTGTGCGTCTACGGTCGGGTCTTTGACTGACCAAACAATGGGCTAGGTAAGGATACTGCCAGAAAAATGCTTGGGGCTAAAGCCCAGGTATTAAGGGGGTGTGGTTAGATGACACCCTCCTCTTTTCCCCTACTTATTCACATCACCTAAAAGTTGTGAGTCCCTGACAGGGGACCCTCAAACGGGTCCCGGGGTGAAATCGGTTTATGTGGACCCCCGCTCTCATATGATGCAAAGGTGCAGAAATTAAAGTGCGCACAAAAGTAAACAAACAAAGTAATAAAGCCATAAATAAACAATTTCGAGTTAAGCCCTCTTTCTTAAAATTAAACAAGTTAAAATTAAGAATTTTGTCCCCAGCAGAGTCGCCAGTCTGTGAGCCTCGATTTTTAAACCCTACCCTATGTTGATTTGAGTTGATTAGGATCTAGTCGGGTTTTAGGTCCACTATAACCTAAGATTAATAACTATTTCATATAACATTAATTATTAAAACCTAAGCTAGCTCACTGGAACCTATTATGAGTCGCCACCTAATTTTTACCTAGATCAAATTAGGAAAGGAGAGTTCGGGTTCGGGGGCTTGATATTCGACTTAATTAGGGTTCAATTACTTTCATTACCCCTCCTAGGTCATTTTTCTTCTACTTTGTTTATTTACGGCTTAGTACAAAGTTGTTTTTAACCTAAGTGCGCGCTTCTGTTTTTTTTGTTTTTTAACATTTTTTGATAGAAAATTAAAGTGAAATCTGAAAATACCTAAACTAGGGTTTCGGAGGTAGAATTAGGTCAAATTTTAATTACATCCGTAGCCACGGACCTAATGTCTGAGACCACGGACCCCAATTGAATTAAATGATTACGAAAACAGAACTAAAATAAAAACGTAAACTTGAAAAGTCCGTGGGCCCGAACATGTATTGACAGAAACCCTAAATTTGAAAAATTGAAAAATAAGAAATCCTGCCACCGTCCGTGGGCGTCCGTGGTCACGGACAACCCGTCCGTGGTCCCGGACCATACGTCCGAGGTCACGAACCACCCATGGACAGTGGGTTTTTGATGGTTTCCGACGGTGTTTTTAGCTCAAAATTTATGTGCTTGTAGCCTGAAAGATGTACAAGACGTTAGTGCTTAAAAGTCTTCAATTTGAAATCGAATTTAATACGAAACTTAACGAACAAGTAATTGGACATAAGCTTAAACAAACAGCAACTTAGAAGCTATGAAAGGTTAGTTTGCGCTCAAAATTTAACAGAAGACCAATGAAGTTGTAGTGAATCAAAAGAAGGAGGTCCCAACCTGTTTTACCTTCTGTGTCAATGAGATTCTTCACGTCGTGAATCTTTTGGTGCTCCGTTGAAGCCGTTTCCGAATTGGATTAGAACTGAGCTTCTGACCTCAGAGAATTGGTGATGTTCTTCACGTTTTGGTGGTGGTTTGAAGGTGTTTTGATGATTGTGGATGTGATGGGAATTGAAAAATGTGTTTCGGTGTTGATTTTGATGAGATTTCAGTATTGTTTTGATGCTTGAAGGTGCAAAAACATGGGAGGCTGGCTATGGAGAAGTGTTTTGACTGCCTAGGGTTCTGAGTGCTTGTGAGATTATGATTTAATCAAAAGATCTATCCCTTTATATAGACTTTCTTAAAGATAAAGAAAATCTAGTAAAAGTAAGATTTTTTGGCATTTTAATTAAGTGACTTCCCAAAGGAATTTTGCTGTGAAATTTTAGCCACGTGTCAAGGATGGCAATTATGATTTTTCTGAAGTGGAATCGAATTTTTTAAATGTTGGAATATTTTTAAATTCAATTTCTCGTCAGATTCAATCAAAAATTGCTAGAAAATTATTGGAAATTTGAAAAATCAAAATTCCAACGTCATTATCTTAAAATGTCATCCTCTATCATGGGTTAAAATTTCAAAACATTTCAAGCTGATTTGAGCATCTTTTCGAGGAGAGAGAAAGCCTATAGGAGGTCTTGGGAGCCTTAAAAATTACGAAAATGCCCCTGACGACGACAAAACTGCTCCCCATGTCCCAGAATGCGCCGATCGAGCTAGAATCACTCATGACTTGATTGAAGTGCCTCTCACAACACCACAGCCTTATAGACCCTAACCAGGGGGGGTCAAAATTTTGGGTATAACAACTGGTAAGTCTAAATTGCATCAAAATGTTTTGAAACCCAACAATAAGCACAAACGACAGCGTGAAAGGAAAAATTTGATTATTGACATGAATGGTAACGCGCTTTTCTTATCAATATTTGGTTTCGTGAAGGGAGATCCTCACATGGTGCTTCAAAATTTTAAATGCGTCTAGCGCTATGGGTTTTGCACGCTCTATTTCTCTCATGCACTCGACTCTCACGAATGGTTGGTGATCCTTTCATGACCTCTTCGGAGAAAATGATACAAGGGTTCGGCGACCTTTCTGATGGCTTATGTGACTTTCCTAGGATTAAAGATCGAGATACATCTCGGGGCCGGGGATATGCAGATGCAAATACAGTTAAGCTAAACCTAATGCAGATGATAATTTTTGTGTGGATGCATTTTTTTGGATTTTGAATGGATGCATTTTTTTATTTTGAATGGATGCATTTTTTTTGGATTTTGAATGGATGCACTTTTTTGGATTTTGAATGGATGCATTTTTTTTTTTGTGGTGGTTCAGACATAATATCATTTCATCCGGTCGAGATTGACAAGACTTTGAAATTCTTCTCCATCTAAATCTGTCAGTAATACAGCACCATGAGGGGTTATCTCTTTGACCAGATAAGGGCCCACCCAGTTCGGTCTGAATTTCCCTTGTGGGTCTGGTAAATCTTTTCTCAGCTCTTTTAGGACGAGATCACCCACTTGGATGTTTCGTTCTCTGACCCTTTTGTTGAACGCTCTAGCCATTCTCTTCTGGTAACCTTGGATGTGATATAATGCCTGTAGGCGTTTTTCATCAAGAAGAGCTAAACTGTCATAGCGTTGTTGTAACCAGTCACTTTCAGCAATTTTCAGTTCATTCGTGACTCGAAGGATTGGGATTTCGAGCTCGATTGGTAAAACGCATTCTGTCCCATAGACCAGGGAGTACGGGGTGGCTCCGGTGTCAGTTCTGACAGTAGTCCGGTAACCCTAGAGAGCATAATGCAGCTTTTCTGGCCAATCTCTATAGGTTTCAACCATTTTTGACAATGCGCTTTTTACAGCTTTATTGGCGGCTTCGACTGCTCCGTTGGTCTGAAGTCTGTAAGGGGATGATCTGTGGTACCGGATGTTGTATTTTTCCATGACCAGGATAGTGTCTCCATTGAATTGAGGACCGTTGTCTGATACAAACTCTGAGGGAACCCCGTATCGGCATATGATATCTCGCTCGATGAATTGGGCCATTTGCTTTGATCCGATGTTTGCGAACGACCGTGCCTCTACCCATTTGCTGAAATAGTTTATCGCCACAAGGATGTAGCGGTGTCCATTTGAAGCTTTAGGGTGAATTTCCCCAATGATGTCGATTCCCCATATAGAGAATGGCCAAGGAGCCGCCATGGTTGTCAGGGGTAGGGGAGGCAGGTGTTGCAAATTAGCATGTGTCTGACACTTGGCGCACTTTTTCACAAATGGGTGGTAGTTGGCTTCCATTGTTGTCCAGTAGTACCCTAGTCTGAGGATTTTCTGGGATAGGGAATGTCCTCCAGCATGGGTTCCATATACTCCCTCGTGGACATCCTCAATGATCTTATCAGCCTCTTTTCGGTCACACATAAGTGTTGGACTCCATTCGGCATTCTCTTGTAGACCCTGGTTCCGCAGATCACATATTGATTCGACATTCTTCTCAGTGCAATGCGGTCCTGCTTAGTGGCTTCTGGAGGGTATTCCTCTTTTCTAAGGAAATTCTCGATGTCCACGAACCACTCATCTTCGGTTTCCTCTGCTTCGATGGCTCCAACTTCGAACGAGGGTACATTGGTCATCGTTATCCACAAGGGAAAGTATAATGATCCGGTCGGTACCTGGACTACTGAGGCCATGGAAGCTAAAGAGTCAGCAAAGATATTCTGGCTCTGGTTCACATGCTTGAAAGTCGCATTTCGAAAGCACGTGATTAGGTGTGCAAGGTAGTCATGGTAGGGGATCAATCGTTCTTCCCTGATCTCCCAAGTCTGTTTGACTTGTGAAATGACGAGATTAGAGTCACCGAAGACCTCTAACTCCTCCACTTGCAATTCTAACGCCATTTCAAGTCCCAGAATGTAGGCTTCATATTCGGCCACGTTATTGGTGACAGGGTAGTTGATTTTTATTGCAGCCGGAAGAAGGTCCCCTTCAGGATGGATTAGCAGGATTCCGGCCCCTTTTCCCTTATGGTTGACGGCACCATCAAAGTACAACCTCCAACAGGTTTTTCGTAATGTCATGATTTGCTCGTCTGGGAAGTCGTCATTGCCAAAGAACTCGGACGCTACTGGGCATTCTGCTAGATGTTTGGCTATGGCACTCCCTTTGATTGATTTCTGAATTTTGAAAGTGATATCGAATTCAGATAACAATAGAGACCATCTGGATAAGAGACCATCAAGAGTTGGCTTTTCCAGAAGGTACTTTATAGGGTTCATGCGTGCAATCAGATGGACCTCTTGCCCTAACAAGTAGTGCCTTAGCTTCTTCGTAGCCCAGACCAAAGCAGCACAAAATTTATGGATGTCAGAGTATCGTGTTTCTACATCAAGACATTTTTTGCTGATATGGTAGATTGACTTCTCGCGCTGTGGGGATCCTTGCTCTTGGGCCAGCATGGCGCCCATTGACGTTTCTCGGGCAGTGAGGTAAAGGATCATTGGTTTACCCTCCCGGGGCGGTACCAAGACTGTCGGGTTCTGCAAATAGGTTTTTATCTTCTCAAATGCTTCTTGACACTGTTCATTCTAGACTTTAGACGCATATTTCTTCAACAAACGGAAGATAGGCTCACAGGTCTTGGTTAGCTACATGATGAATCTTCTGATGTACTGAACTCTGCCTAAGAAACCCCTGATTTCTTTTTTAGTTTTCGGAGGGGACATTTCTTGAATGGCTTTTATCTTATCTGGGTCTACCTCGATTCCACGGGCTGTGATCATGAAGCCCAAAAGCTTTCCTCCGGTCACTCGGAATGTACATTTCTCGGGGTTTAGTTTCATCCGGTATTTCCACATCCGATCAAAGAACTTTCTCAGGTTTATCAAGTGGTCCTCCCGTTGGGCAGCTTTGACGATCATGTCGTCTACGTATACCTCAACTTCCTTGTGAATCATATCATGCAATAATGTAGTGACAGCCCTTTGATATGTGGCTCCGGCATTTTTCAACCCAAAAGGCATGTTTACGTAACAAAAGGTTCCCCACTGTGTAATAAAAGACGCCTTTTCCTGGTCTTCTACAACCATTCGAATTTGATTGTAACCTGAAAACCCATCCATGAATGACAGTAGCGCATGTTGGGCAGTATTGTCAACAAGGATATCAATGTGAGGTAAGGGAAAGTTGTCTTTGGGGCTGGCCTCGTTTCAGTCCCGAAAGTTAATACATACTCGCACCTTTCCATTTCTCTTTGGGACGGCTACGATATTGGCCAGCCAATCGGGGTAATTGACGACCCGGATAAAGCCAACATGTAACAATTTCTCAACTTCCTCTTTCACTTTGAGTTGATGCTCAGGTTTCATTCTTCTTAAATGTTGTTTCTTAGGTTTGGCATTGGGATACAACGATACTCGGTGTTGGACAATGTCAGGGTCGATCCCCGGCATGTCTGTGTAACTCCAAGTAAAAACATCGACATATTCAGTTAACAGAGAAGTTAAGTCACGTTTTTCTGTTTCACTCATACCCAAACCGACTTGTAAAGTTTTGGGGTTATCAGGTGTTCCGACATTTATTGCTACAGTGTCCTCCACAATCTGGGTGTGGGTGTAATATTGTTCCGTGGGAGGCATACTCTCCTCATCATATTCTTTCTCTTCGACCTCAAGAATTTGCAATGAATCAAACGTTTGAGAAGACAGAATAGACGAATACTCCGAACAGACTGAATTTCCATTAATATCCGATGAGCTTGGGAGCTCTGAGATTGTTAGAAAATTGCCACCATTTTTACAAGTGGAAATAAATGGTGGCGATCCTTCCCCTAGTCTAATCCTATTTGCATTGCCAAAGTCTTCATTACACTTGTAACTGCATTCATCACATGTAACACTGTCATCACTATCACTACTGCTATCATCACTACTACTAGCTAGACTAACTACGTACGGCTCCTAGGGAATCAGCTCCTCTCTCTTGTGATAGATGACAAGACACACTCCATGGCCATCTACCGAGAGTGCGGGGTCCTTGATGACTGGTTCGATCGTGACACTGCTCTCCGCTGCCTCCTCGGGCATTCCTTGGTCGCATCCCTTGCCGTCATGGTCTTTAGGGCATGAGTTGAGGGAGAATAAAGTGGTCCACCAGCTCTCCCACTCCATTGTCTCTTGATTCCCCCGAGCTATTTTATGCTTAACACAACTCACAGACACATATGATTCAAGGTTAACTAATAAGAAATATTCCACGGGAGTTCTTATATGTGAATCTGTCAACATCATACCTGGCACCTCTGTGAACCCTAACCCGGCTCCTCGGCCTCCAGCATATGGCGTTAACGGCTCTACCTTGCCCTGTAGCTCCTTCCCTAATCCATTCCCCTGTTTGTAGCCCATCCAAGACATCATGTGCTGTGATGCAGGGCTATAGACACTAGGGTCAAAGTAGAGAGGAGTGATAGAAGAAGTTTGACTTACCTGTGAATTTGGCCTCGCCACTGTGAAGCCCCCGAGCGTCAACTCTCGACCCCCTGGTGTCTTAATCTCAAATAGTTGGGACTCAGCTCTAGCCTCACCCAAAACCTCCACGATTCGCCTCCCGTGCTTGAATTTTAGCTTCTGATAGACGACTGAGGGGACTCCCTTAATCTGATTGATGAACTCCCGCCCCAGCAGAAGGTTGAAGGTAGATGATATATCTATGACCATTGCTTCGATGGTCAGGGAGACATCCTCAATCAAGATCGACAGTGAGATGGTTCCTAAAACCTTTCTATGGTTGTTGTCATAGGCACTCAACGTCATGTCTACCGGCTTGAAGTCATTGAGTCCCATGTGACGGGATACGCGGAGCGGGCAGACATTCACTTCGGCCCCATCATCAATTAAAGTCTTTGGGACCTGGAATCCTCCAGCTTTCATTGTTATATAGAGGGCCCTTCCCCATTGACGAGGGATTTCATCATCAGTGAATGTTATGGAGAGGTCAGGTGCCCAAGATAAGTGGGCTATGATGTTTTCAACTAACACCGGCCGCTTCTTGTCCATTCCCAAATGCCGAGGTACTGCATCTTTGTGTTCTTCTGAAATCGTCAGCAAAGACCAGATTGTAATGGGTATGCTGGTAGTTTTCAATTTTCTCAGTAGTTCTTCTTCTCCCACCAACCTGTTCTCTGGCTCATTCAGAGTAAGGTCGTGAACCTTTTGTTGCAGGTTTTCGGGTTCCTCCGTAAGCTCAGTGGGTTTGAAATGCCTTCCCGAGCGGGTTAAGTGATTGATTTTTTCAAGGCCATCACAGTGTTTTTCCTCATCCACTATCAGAAGGGGTACCTTAACCGCTGTTATGGCCGGTGGACTTTCATCTTCGTCTGTGATCATGATCACATTACACATGACGGTATTTCTTTTTTTTCTGCTTCTCAAAGATTTTGTGGTTGCACCAAGCCTCAACAATTTCTAGTGCCCTCATTTTCTTGTGGAGGTCTTCAGCCTCAGAAGTCAACATCAGCAAAGTTTCTAAATCCCCTTCTATCTGTCGTCCCACGTCGTATTGGAAGAAGATCGACACCTTCCCTTGATACCTTAACTTATCGATAGCGTTCTAAGTCTGGTCCCTTTTATTCAAATTCTCCCTTAACAAAGGTAGCGTGTCCAAATGAATTTCGGGACGGGGGATTCTCAAGGTATTCAACAGTGGTGACGATACAATAGATGGGGAAGGTTTTTGACGGGTTGTTTGAGATTACTCTCCGATACCATCCAATTTCACAATCTCTTGAATGTTCGGTAGACCTTCCTCTTCTCCACTGAATCCAATCATATTCACATGTCGGGGAATTGAATTATTCTGGGTACTTGGGCCAATTTTTAGATATTCTACCTCTCCAGCGTCGATCAAATTTTGGATAGCGTGGTGCAATACCCTGTAATTATCTGCATTGTGTCCCTTGATCAGGTGGTATTCACAGAAGCTGGCAAGGTTGGTTCCCATCTGGGTAACTCCTGGTTTGGGTTTTGGGTGTCCCAGTAAAAACCCACTTTTCTTCAGCTTTTCATAGGCTTTGTCCATTGGCATTCCTAAGCTGGTGTAATTCCTTCTAGGTTGAGCTTGGTAGCTGCTTGGCGGTGGGGTTACAGAATAGTCTAGTTTTAGCCCGTTGACCTGGGCTTGGTAAACTGGAGCTTGAGATTGATTGTTTAAGGGAGTAGGGACAGACTTTCCAATTGTGTCTGCCTTGGACTGCCTGTTCTGATAATTCGTCCCTCTAGGGTTTAACCCTTGAAAATTCAAACCCTTCAGACGTTCAGCTAGAGACAGTTCCTCTACAGCAGTGGCAGTAGCTTTCAAGTGTCGGAAATCACAAATTACGAGGGACTTAAGATGGTTTAAGTAAGGGTTTTCCAGGCAATCGATAATGATTCTTATTTGCTCATTTTCGTTGGGCCGGTCTAGCATCTGTCCTGCCTTCTCTCTCCACCTGGTAATGAATTCCATCACTGTTTCATGACTTCTTGGTCTCATGGTTTCCAAATCTCTCCGGGTGATCCCTAGGTGAGTGTTATAGCTATACTGCTCCACAAAAGCTTGGTAGACTTCTTCCAACTTCTTCCCAGAGAAGTCCAACCTCGACACCCATGTTTGGGCAGACCCTTCAAGGTAGTTGGGGAAGCAGATTATCTTCATCTCATCATCTAGTCCGTGCATGGTCATGACCCGGTAAAATTGGGCAAGATGGTGCCTAGGGTCCCCGTTCCCGACGTATTTAGAGATTTCTGGCAGTTTCAGATTCTCAGGCAATTTAGAGTTTGGCCTCATTCGAAAATGATGAAAATCCAACATCTTTGCTCGCTCCCCGAGCCGTATATCTACTAGTAATTCTTCTTTTAGGGATTTCTTCATTTGACCAAAGTCAATTGGAAGGTGCTCAGCGGGTGGGGCTTTATTGTAACCGTTAATCAGATGGTTAGACGGGTGAGGTAGCAGTTGGGTATGGGGAATTGCTTCCTCGAAATGGACAATGTGTCCTGGGGTGGTATGTTGGGATGGTTTGAGCTGAATGGGGTCAGGGTGTGGTGAGTTATGATGAATGGGCTCAGATTGTTTGGCTTGATATAGACTGGCCGTTTGGGCAGCAACTCCAGCAGGTGGTAACAGTGGTAGTCTGGGGAAGGTGGTTGGTATTGTAGGAGCCATGGTCAGGATTGGAGGTGGCATGGGAGCTCCAGAAAGTAGGTCAGCTGTTTGGAACGTTGTGGTCATGGGGTGGATGATGGTACGTTCTTTCCCTGTGATCGGTTGTGGTGTGGTGGTGTTGAACATAGGGTTTTAATTGAAAATGATCCTTGGAGTGTCTTCAATATAATCATCGTCAGGGTCAGTAAGGTGTGGGTTATTGCCCTTGGCTGCCCTCTCTTGGCACAATTGTTCTTCTAGTCGCTCAAGGTCTGTTTCAGCATATTCTCATTCCTCGTTTACTGCTCTAGCATCCGATAGAGAACACTTGGATCGGGAAGACGTAAGCCACTGCCACTAGCTCCTGCACTCGCACTCGCCTCAATGGCTGAGGTGACTGGGGCACCTTCCGGGGCTGTTGGATTAATCCGGTTTGGATCCATAGTCTTTGATGAAGTTTCGGTCATGGTATCGCTAGCTAGCCTACCCCTGGAGTCTCTCTTCCAAAGTCGAGTAATGTTGGAAGACTGGTTTGGAATCAGACTCAAAAATCTTCATAATCTGCTGTCGATGGTACTGTACTGTGGAATAGCATGAAGATTATTAGTGTGAATGCACATTTTGAAAGAAGGTAGAAAGGGAGAAATTCGTCCCCATGGTTTGTGTAAAACGTTTTGCAAGAGTAGGTTTTCTATAATACTTGATTTGTGAAGAAAAGGCGCACGAGCCTAGTTTTCATTTCCAAAATAAAAGACATACTTCATTACTTAACCGCGATTGCACGTGTTGGGGAAAAGGGGGTTACATTGAGAACCATAGGGGGAAAATTTTATGTCAGTTAATAGTCATTACATAACCGAATTCCACATAATTAGGGGAATGGGGAGTTACATCCGAATTCAAAAAGGGGGAATTACACCCAGATAGCTTAAACAGTAATTACATAATCGATACATCCGACTTCAAAAAGGGGATTACATCCAGATAGTAAAGGGAGATGGGGAGTTACATTCGGATTCAAAAAAGAGGTAACATCCGCTAGTCATGAAACTAATACTAAATAGCGAGTGAAGGGCAGATCAGCCGATGATCTTCTTTCGTTTCAACTCTTCTCGCTCCTTCTTCCTCAACTGGTTCTTTGTCAGCGCAGGCTGTAAATTCACAGCAATTGAGAGGGTGGGGTCTTGATTAGTTACTGGTTGATTAAGGTAGTATGGGTACTTCTCTGTACGATCCACTCGTTTCTCCAACCAACTCTTATAAGAGTCTCTCAAACGAAGGTATGTGTCCCTCTCGTCAAAGATGGCCCATTTGAATCCTATGTCATAGGCTCAGGTTATATGATTAATCGTTGCGTCTGTAAAACGGAGATCATTGAACTTTGACATCTCTGCTCCTAGGATAGTCTGCTCTCGTCCGAACTGTCGCATCACCCTAAGTGGGAAAATAGTGATGAAGCGGTCTACACCGATTAGGACCAAACCGTTATGTTCTGCTGATCTGACAGTTCCTCCTTGGACATCCCAATCATTGAGCACCCAAAGGATGTGAGAATGGTAACGAACATCTCTAAAGAAGGCCCTTCATCCCTCTTTTGGCTTCTCAACCTCTTCCTAGTGGTCAGAAAGGTTCCCATGTTTACTGTCTCGAAGTTTGATAAGACCGGCACCCTCAAATGGTCGAAAAGCCAAATCTGTAGTAGCAATGCACTTCCTATGAAGAATGTCTCACGGGCATCTGCTTCCTTCCAACGGTCTAATCCCCTGACTATTTCAGCTACCACATAGGTCCCGATGCTGAGTCCATCTTTGTAGGCTTTTAACAAATAAATGATCTTGGGGTTCATTCTCAGACTACCCTGCCGGAAGAGATGTACCCCCATGATACAAAGATCCAACACGCGTCTCTGGGTCCTTAGCGGGTGGTATGGCTTACAGAAACGATCAAGGAGCTCTTTTAAACTCAGACTCATGCCTTCAAAATTTTGTACTTCAGCAATGTCTACCCCAAGAAACTTTGCTGCAAAAGCTGGCGTCTCTGTCCGGTCAATTGGTATACGGGGCATCCTTTGGTGAGGTTTGATCATCAAAAAAGCATCTGCTTCAGCTGGTAGCATAGTCAACTCCTCGACAGCGAATCGGTAGAGGTGATCTTCTGGGTCCCAATGCGTGACCGATTCATACAATGCCTCATAATCAATGTTCTACCTGATGCCTAAGTGAGCCAGGCTTAAAAAGAGGGGTTCTCCGATGTCCTTCATTCCCGCACATCGACTCTCCAAATTAGTGGCAAATTCTGCTTCCTGAGCACGCTCTTGCTGATAAAGGGTAATGCGGGCTTGCTCTCTCACCACTGCTTCCTTCCTTTGTTGTTCTAAGGCGTCTCTTTGTCTCTTCCTCTCTCCTGGAACTAGTACTAGGCGGTTCATCATGGTTATTCCCTGCAAAACCGAGGTAGAGGAAAAGATAAAACAAGGGGAAAGAAAGTGGTGTATGAGATTGGGGAAGTGCAATTAGGTAATGTGAATATGGCTGATATTTCAGAAATAAAAACGAAGAGAGGAACTTCTTTGAAAAAATAGTAAGGGTTTTAAAACATTTTTCTTTAGAACACCTTTCAAAATGTGTTTTCAAAAGAATGGTTTTAAAGAATGATTTCACAAGGTATTGAAAAAATTCGCAAGGTCATTGAAAGAAAGATTCCGAACGAGGTTTTAAAAGCATGGTTTTTTATTAAAAAGGGGTTGAGCACAAGTGCAGAGCGTAATGTAAATCACGGCTATGTTTGATGTGGAGCTGTAAGTGTTAGTGTTGGGATAATAACTTTCCAGGTCAATTATGATTCCGTCTCACCTGGGGAACCGTCGTCCCTTCACTATCATCTCTCGAAGTTTTTCTCTGCTATGCCCCTTGCGAGGCACGTTATAAAGAAAGTCCGGAGTGCTTAAGTTTGAAAGGTCAGGACACCTGAGATGATAAGGAAACATATGCCACGGCCAGTGATGATCCAACAACACCCCACTTTTCGTGAAACTCGGAGAAGTACTGCATGGGAACGGGTCTCTCGTCATCTGTACGGTCAGGTGTGTCTAAAGTCCAAATTATTCACCGACTACGTTGTGCCATGTATGGGTATCCGGTAAATACGGGATCCTCTATGGACGTGTAGCGTGACATTGGGCTTTAGAGACACCCGTGGTGTAGAGGAACAATGGAGAACTGAGCCCATGCAATCTTCAAGGTAAGGCAAAGAGGTGGTCAGACAAGCGACATTCAAAGGGGTGACTACCCATAAGCCCATCTTAGACACTGGATAAGGCAGCTGGACACTGAAGGCTCATGGCTCGCTATATGCTGGCTTAGACTCGGGTAATGGAGGATATTTTTGGATCATGAGCTTCAAGGCGTTAGTCGGAGACCATACCGCCTCGTGGGTTTGTTCACTGAGAGAGTGACCCAGCTCATGGGGAATCAACCGTGGACCGGTTGGGGATCCCGTGACATCGTGGATAAAACGGGTGACATAGAGGATCGCATGTCCTAAGCTACCCACCCAATGCACCCCACAATCAAATAATATGTAAATTAAGCTGAGAAGTTAGCACCGACCTAATTACTAAGAGTTTTGTCTTGAGACTAGTGATTCCAAATTGGTTGACTATTACCCTGAAGGGAAGTTAGCTTTATTTAGTCATAAGTGTCTCTTTCTAATCGTGAGCTAATTATTAACCCAATTGTTGTCATGTTTGTTGAGGATCTAACAAATCTTATCTGTCTTCATCAGATACACACTCAAAGTGTGGAGTAGAATAATCCTAAAGGCTTTGAAAAGAATCTCTTGAAGGTTTTAAAAGAAGTTGGGGAATACCGACAATTTTGAATGGAGTTCAGTCTTCCTTGAGTTTGAGAAAAACTTACTCAAGTTTTCCCCAACAGAGTCACCATTCTGTGGAGGGTGATTTTTCGGTATAAGGTGAGTCTATCTAAATATGGTATGACTGAGAAGCCTAGATCCTAGAAAATGCCATTCTACGGAGGGTGAAAACCCGTTATTCTAGCATCCCTCAAATACCTACTAAATCGTCCGTCTTTCCTAGAAAGCATAAAGGGGAGTGTAAGTGTGCACTACACCCGCTCTCGATGGGCTCCACACGGACTTATGCCTCTATAAGGTGGAGTTGACTAGAGTCGCCACCTAGTTTGACCCATGATAACTAGGAAGGAAGATCGGGTTCTAAGAACCGTTAATTGACTCTGAATTATTGCATATGGATGGGGCTTATCTAGTTGTTTGCAGAGATTCTGTTGTGAGTTCACACTGGGTTACACCCCTTGGAAGTGGCAATGACCACAACTTCGGATTAGTGCCCGAGGAAACCTCGGTCTCCAATTGTCGGGATTGCTTTCTTTCAAAATCTTTTTAGAGAGATTCAATTAAAGCCAAAGGACAGGATTGAGTGTGGACTGAGGCAAGGATGATTTCGAAGAGTTGAAGAAATAGGCCCGTCTTGAGATGTTGATTTTGAGAGGTTTTGATTATTTTTGAGAGGTTTGAGGTTATTTCGTCTTTCATGGGGCATGAGAGGATGCTGGAAGGAATTTTGGTCATTTCTGTGAAGTTCAGGGGTGTTCGGATCATTTGAGGAGTTTTTCCTGTTTGTGGAGTTTGGATCTTGAAATGGTCGGATTCTTGGGGTGTTTTGGGAAGTCGAAGGTGTTGAAGAGGAATTCGAGTTTTTAGGATGATGGGGTATGAGGGAGGATATTTGGCTTACGTGTGTTCGGGTTTTGAAGATGTCTTGAGTTTAAGGTGGCTAAGGTTGTTCGGGAACATTCGGGAATCGGAGGTCCTATGTGACTTAGAGTTTATTCAGAGGGTGATTAAGGAGTGCTTATGTGACTTGAAGCTCTAATGGAAGGGTTGGATTGGTTTATTCAGAATTGTCTCTCTTGAAGTTTTTTTTTTAAACCGAAAAAATCATTTTTGTTGTAAAAGGGCGGATAATCCCGAGGGATTACCCTATGTACCCCCTCAAACATGACACTTAGTTAATGGTAAGTGCTGAGGCTCAAAAGATGGGGCAATGAATTTATGTCGAAAAATAGGATTTAGAGAGAAACACCATGAATGAGATGTTCTCGATCAAACCCTAATAACGTCTCTAACTTCGGGGTTTTAAAACATTAAAAAACGAAAATACTGAAATTGAGCGGAAGGGAGTTAGATGATTCTAAAATCCCGGCTGCAGCTAGGAAGGCCGTTACTTCCCTAGCACCCCATCATGTAAAAAAATCTAGGCAGCAATTAGGGGAGGTTTATCACCCTAATGCCCCGCCTAAAGAGATCCAGACTGCGACAAGTGAGGTTACGACCCCAGTGCCCCGCCTCGGATTTTATTTTGGAAGGGAGACAAGCGATGTCTAACTAGGAAGAAAACGTATTGAAAGTGCTAGACATTTCCCGTTCCCCGAAAACGGTTTATTTTTGAATTTCAAAGCTGAGTTTTGAAAAGAGTTTGAAGTTGTTCGGAATCTTGATAAAGAAACACTGATTTTGGGAAATGTTTATAGGAGAAAACTTTTTGTATATGTGAGAAGAACTTTCTGCATTTGAGAAGAGTTTTCTGAGATGTGAGAAAAGTTTTTCCTTTTAAATTCCACAAAATGGTTTCCTTTGAAAACTTGAAGAAATTTGAATGAAATGATATTGTTTGAAATCTGAGAAAATAGATTTTTGGACACTGGAGTTTGAAAGGAATTTAAAAGTTGAATTCGAATTGGGTGAGTTGTATCGGGACTTGAATGGGATTGGGTTTGAATCGAATTGGGCTGAATGAATTGAGTTTGAGTTGAATTTGGGTTGGGGAGCGGGCCAGGTCAAAGCTAGGCTGGGTCAAAAGGGATTGAGTCAAAGTGGGGTCAAGGTCAAACTTGGATTGGTCAAAGCTAGGTCAGGTCAGAGTTAGGTCAAAGTCAAAGTTCAAGCCAAAATGGGGTTGGTCAATGCTTAGGTCAAAGTCAATATTTGAGTCAAAGTCTTGGGTTAAGGTCAACATTTTCAGTCAAGGTCACCGTTCTTGGTCAAGGTCAACGCCTTTGATCAAGTCAAGGATTATTTTGGACTTGGGCTGCTTTGTGGATTTCGGTTTTGCTGGAATTGGGCTGAGCTTGTGAGTTGAAGTTGGGCCAATTTTGGGCTTGGACCAGGCCAGAGGGGGACTTGGGCTTTGGGTTTTATTGGCCTTGGGCTTCGGGTTTGGGCCTTAGGCTTCGGGTTTGGGCCTTGGGCTTCGGGTTTGGGCCTTGGGCTTCGGGTTTGGGCCTTGGGCTTCAAGTTTGGGCCTTAGGCTATGGGTTTGGGCCTTAGGCTACGGGTTTGGGCCTTGGGCTTCGGGTTTGGGCCTTGGGCTTCGGGTTTAGGCCTTGGGCTTCAGGTTTGGGCCTTGAGCTTCAGGTTTGGGCCTTGGGCTTCGGGTTTGGGCGTTGGGCTTCGGGTTTGGGCTGGGTTATGATGGTGGAATTTAGGCTAGACTTGTGAGTTGAGGAAAATCGATTTTTGGTGGACCAGCTTGATTTTTGGACCGGATCAAAGGGGTTAGACTAGGTTAGTGGACTTTTGAAGTTGTGGGCCAGATTGGCTCCTTGGAGATGGGCCAGCAACCGTTTTTATAAAGTTAAAACAGACCGAGGAGGCTTGGAACTTGAAATCTGATGAAGAAATTAGGGAGACAATCCTGACTTTTGTGAGATGTTTTTTTTTTGGAAATAAGGGAAGAGATGTCTAAATCTGGACAAGATGGGATAATAAGACTTATTAATCAATTAATCTTGATTATGGGTGTGTTGAGGGTAAAGGAGGATTCCACCCACATAAAACGAATGAGAGACCGGTTAGGCATGGGGTGGTTTTACATCCTAAACCCTCCTAAATTAGCATTAAGGGCTTATTTTTAAAGCTTTTGTTCTTATATACATATAAAGGTGGTTTGAGTGTTTTCTAAAGTTATAGGAGATTATTGCCCCATGAAACGAATGAGAGACCTATTAGGTGTGGGGCGATAATACATCTGAAACTTTTCTGTTAGTTTAAAAGGTCTTATGGGTGATAACTAAGGCTTAGATAAAGCAATCAGAATACCCAAAAAAGTGAATTGAAATCTCAGGAGAAAAACAGTAAAACATGAATATGTACATCAAGGAGCAATTAGATATAAATGTATCACAGAATACAAGCAAGAGGGAAAGCAGGCTGAAATTTAACCCCAAACAATAAAACAGAATAGAAACCCAACTAAGAGCTTAGATGATAATCAGGCCAAAGCTTAAATACTTAATCCAATTTTTTTTGTTCTACTTCTGTTCACTGCTCATTAGCACGGTTCATTGATGAAATTAGAGGAAGTCTTGCTCTTAAACAAGCATTAAACAGTATCTGGGTGAGCACACTGAAGAGGTAATCAATTCAAAATTAGTTCAGAACACAATTCAAATTCTTAACATGGAACAGATTTTTCAACTGTGCGGCAGAAAAGAAAAACTAAAGCTACACATGCCAAATATCAGTGAGAAAATGTGATTTTATTATGGTAAAGTGTAGTAAGCTCCTAATCCTTTTCCTGTTTCTTATCTGATAATCAGAACTCACCACTACAATGCCATATGAGCAAAATGGCACAATAGATAAACTGTGAGAAAATTTTAAGCCTAAGATTCTCTTTCCATTTCGTAACAATCTACCTACCCAAGCAAGATTTCAGAAAGGAAAGAAGGCTGATAGACCCACTCTTCAAACATTTCGAACCAAAAAGTAATCATACTGATTAACAATTTCAGAAGCCAAACAGTACTCAAACTGCACATGCAAGTATCAAGAATCAGAATGTACAGATGATCTTAACAATAAGAAGGGTTAGAATATGGTACCAAATAAGAGCATACATAGTCCCTGAATATCTCAAAATGAAAACCAAAATCATTAAGGCATTAGTATGTAACATATGGACAGAGAAATCAAATGCACAAATTTGAACAAAAAGTCTCAAACCTGCAGATTACTGAAGAGGATGAGATTAAATCCCACGTTAGAGGAATAAAGTCTAATAAACATATGAAATGTAAACTGCATAAAAGATCAGTTCCGGGTTCATCTTGGGTTGTGACAATAAAGGTGAATCGCAGGATAGATCCAACAAGATGGGTCAGACACAGTGGGTAAAATAAAACGGGAACCATGACTGGAGAGTGACCAGTCTATGATGTTTGCATATTACTACCAGTTTGCTCGGTATTCGAATTATGATACAGTAATGATAGATAGAATTGCAACTGGAGGAGGACCAGTTTGCCTTATTGCAGAACACGGATAAAGGAGCATAAATCATTACAAACTCCACTAGTCTACTCAGAGACACTACCATGAGTACCGAGAACAAACGGGCAACAAAACTCGGAATAATCAGAGAGGCGTGAGTATGTCCGAGATAAAATGAGGAATGCCAAGAACAAATGAAACCTCCAAAACTCAAACCCTTTTTCTTCTTTTAGCAGAACCGTAAGATCAAAAATGCTAGGGTGCGCAAACGAAAGAAACGGGAAGATCATCAACATAGACACTACACGAAATAAAACTAAGATACTGACTCGCATTACATTCTCATTCTCTGTTCGTGGACTGCTTTGTCCATACCAGTTTTGGAGCGTTTCGAAATACATAAAATCGAGAAATGCGAGGGGTATAAAGCCGCACCCCGTACCCCATGTTTCCCAAAACAGAAGCATAAAAAATCAAGATTCAGAGCTCCAATTTTGGAATATAGACAAAAACGAAAACCGAAATGAATGGAAAATAAAAACAGAAAGAGAAATGGATGAGAGGTGAACTCTTTATTTGGAACCAAATTTCCGACCGAGTTTGGTTTATCCCTTACCATCATTGGAATGTTTCTCCGGTGAGGGCTTGCTTGCTTAAAAATATTGATGAAAACAACAACGAAGAAAAAAAAATGGAGTGACCCTCAGTGAAAAAACTGAGAAGCACCACTTACTCTACGCTTAGAACCGAAGATGACAGGGACGATGATAGGGAGGAGATGTTTCGGGTGAGAGGCGGTGATGATGTCGGGTACCGAAGGGTGGCAATTTCTGTCAATGGCGATTCAAGGCCGAATAGAGAAAGTAGGAAGAAGGAGAGTTATTGAAATACCCCAAATTATTAAAGCATGGATTAAATATTTAATCATATTAATTAAGGCCTAAACATGCCTTAAAAGTCAACTGAGAACAACAGTGGTCAACATAAAACAAGATGTTGCACCCTTTGACTGTTAAGGGTAAATAAATACCCAAATAAACTTCTTAGGACCTAAAAATTTGTCCTAAGCATATTAACATACTACTAAACATATTATAACCGTTGGACAACACTCCAACACAAAGAAAAAGCATTTACATGCTTCAAGGTCAAAAAGGGCAAAAAGGTGCTCTAGGAAAACCTTAAAAATCAAAGGACCTCTAAATGATATAAAATTGAATTACATGATCAAATATCATGTAAGGAACACAACAAGACTGTTGTCAAAGAAAACAGAGCTCAGAAACACCAGGCAACACAAAATGTGCGCTAAAACTCCTTAAAGCACGTTTTGTGAGATTGCCTTTTAAATTGATTTTTAATGGGCTTAAAAATTATAATTATCCTTAAATATGATATTTAATCATATTATATCATATTAGGAATTTAATTTCCAAATTTTACAGATTTTTACAAATTTAATATTAAAATATTAATAAAACCCTAAAGTGGGGCCCGCATGAGTCAATATTGACCAAGCATGGTCAATGGTCAATTAATTGACCCATTTGGACCAAGGAAAACCGGCTGGCAATAAGAGAGGAGGCAGCTTGCAATAATTGTTGGACAAATTGATACCTAACTTCAATTTGCAATAGTAACCTTTACTTTTTTCCATTATTTCAAATCTTTCCACTCTCTCCTTCCTTCCTTGTCCGATTTCCTCCTGCCCAGCCGCTCCCCCCTTCCTTTGAAGCTCTCAAGGTCTGTTCTTGAGCATGGAAGGCAAGCCTAGCTCCTAAGCTCCTAATGTAAGTGTTTTAATGTCATTTTTAGCTCTTTTTCTTCATCTTCTCACCACCAACACCTAGATTTCGTGGCTCATCAATTCCTATGGGTTATTCTCAGTGTTCTAAGGTTAGAACAAGAGCTAAACTCGGTTGAGACCAGTAGAGGGACCAAGGTTGTTCAAATCTACATTTTAAGGTAAAAATGTGCTTTAAGCTCATAACTTTTGATTCCCTTCGATTTTGGCTGTGAAACTTTGGTCATAGCCTCATCTTCTTCTCCTTTTCATGTGGAATCTGTTGGTTATCCATTTGGAGCAAGGATGGCCGAGATCCAAAGGAAATACCCTCTTTTAAGGCATTTTTCCAAGGTAAAACCTAACAACAAGGTAGCATTTCGAGATATAACTATTTCCTATGTCAATATGGTGGATCTAACACCTTGTGGTGTGTTTGGTTCAGGTCGAAACCACTTAGAACTTCCCTTGCATTTTTAAGGTGATTTTTGCCTTAAATCTTACATTAAATTACTCCTTATGGTTAGATATTTCTTGGAGACTAACTAGGCCTTGTTTGCTGTTTGAAACATGCAAGAGAAGCTTTGGAAATTTTATCTAAGGCTGGCCGAATTCAAACAAGGAATTATTCAAGCTAAATCAAGGTATAAATCACTTAAACATTAACCTTGCTAAGTTAAAATGTTCTAAGATATTTCTATATTAATTGTCGTGAGAGAACATGGTAATAAGGTCATTTTTGACCTTAAAATGTTTAAAGAAATGGCTTAGTAAATTTATCTAAGTGATTAAGTAACATAAATGTCAAATTTAAGACATTATGTGGAAGTTTGGTAATTAAATGGAAAGTGTGTGGTGAGGCCGAGAATTATAAGTGTTTTTGGGACATTTATGTGTAATTTATTTTGCAAGCCAATGTTTGTAATAAGGCCATGTATTTTAGGCCATTTTATTTATGCATTTACAAGCTTTTAATTAAGTTTAAGTAGTATAAATGCATTACCGAAAATAAATGGGGTATTAGGTGTAATTAAATTAAATTTGGGGGCTTTAGAATAATAAGGCTGAAAATGAGAGGTAAAATGGAGTTAAAATAAAGTTTATAAGATTTTGTAAAGTTTTGGGGTTAAATGGTGATTTCTAGAAAGTATGGGTACTAAACCGTAATTATAAGGAATTGTTGGTCAAGGAAATATTAAGGTGGTCAACCTTGACCATAGGCTAGGTTTTGACCAAAATAAATAAGTTAGATAACTTATTTAAGGTTTTATAATAAGTTATGTATTTAACGGTAATATTTTTATAACATATGTGGTAAATATGTTATTACCGAAAATTAAGGGTGTACAATGGTATTTTAAACACCCATGGGCTATTAGGAATTTTTAGGAATTATTTGGTGGATTTTGGAATTAAAATAAACTATATATGAATAATATATAGTTAATATGTCATTATGAAACTTTGGAGAAAAATAGATGGTGGAATGGTAAATATCAAAAGTATATGGGTTAATAAGGATATTTATAACCCTTTGGTGGAATTTGGTGATTTTTAGAATTATATAAGAGTATTTGTTGAGATATGTATAATTATAGTTTTAATGATATTATCAAACTATATGTTATAAATTGGGCCTAATGACAATATAAAATGTATATTGAGGTCTGTTCTGAATTTACAAAAAATAACCATAGGTTATGCTCTTTTATAAGTTAGAAATGTTATATTAAATGGGATATATAACATGGTAAAAGAAAGGGGTGATTTTGTAAATAAAGGAAATTATGGTTTAAGGAAAAGTATAAGGTTTAATATGTGCCTATGAGGCAATACACAATAGTCTTGTATAAAAACTATAGATTATAAGTTAAAGGAAATAAAAATATCATAGCAAATGATATTAGTATTTTGGTATAACATTACATAATGTTTGTGGCCAAAAAGGGAATTTAATAAATTCAAGGGCTATACCGAAAATATAAAGGTTGGAAAATGAATTTTAGACTAAGGTCTATAATGTTATAAATGTTATAACAATTATTTGGTATTAAGGTGGTTTAATGAAATTAATACAAATAAGGTATTCACATTAAATGGTGTGACAAACTATAAGTGAATGGGATTTATAAACTAAGGTATTTATGGAATAAACCTTAGGAGTTGTAAATGTACAACATAAAATGTTACATAATATTAGGATAACAATCTTATATAAGTTGTATAATATGATGCAACTAATGGGAATAATCATCTAATAAAAGATGATGAAATGTAACACAAAATATAAGAGTTTATGAAACTCATGAGAATTACCTACGTGGTAAAAATATATATACACAAGAATAATGTATATAAGGTGGATAAATATATTTTGGTTGAACACCTTATGAGTTAATGGTGGTGGTTTATTTAAAGAAAATATAGTTACGAACATAAGTCATGAGTTTTGGAAGCAAATATTATTTGCTAAAGAAAAGGGATTATACAACATGTCGATTATGAAGGATGGTGGGAAATAAAACAATATGAAAGAGAATACAATAAAATAAATGATACAATAAGAAAAAATATAATATAATATCATGCATGCATACATGCAACTATGGGTTACGCACCTAAACTGGAGGGTGGATAAGATTAAAAAGGAAATAGTGAATTAACTTAACAGTTGGGATAGTTTTGACGTACGCGTTTTAATAACAAAACCGACTGTTTTAGAGAAACCCGTAACAACAACTGTAGAAAACGGAGGTGAACTGTCGGGGTTACTTATTATTCGGATATACCGGATGTTTAGTCATGGAGACTGACGTATAGTTTTAATACCGTTTAGATTATACTTCTGACAAGGACGCTTGACAAGCTAGCGGACTACATGGAGCATAGGATCTCGAAGATTCATACTCCACCGTAATACAATCAGGTGAACGGTATGTAAAGGGGTTTGCCGAGTTGACCTAAGGTTGCTCCTTGGGCTCGGATTTGGTTGATATAACTTGTGTTTATATGTGTGGTTCATGTATGTTTAAGTGTTGATGCATTAATTATTTATGCACGGGCGTCCTACGGGACTAACACTACGTCGACTATAGATCGACTTATATAAACATACTATGCGTTGATGACATGACGGTTACTTGATATAATACCATGATATTAAATTAGGATGGTAACCTAAGTAAAACACTTAGGGACGAGTCACGACATTGTCGGTCTCTAGAGCATGGATCTCTAACATAAATATCACCTAGCTGACTTCTAGGTATGCGTGACCCATTGGGCCGCTGGTTAATAATATTCTCCATAAGACTAAGAGCAGATCTTAACTTATGAGAGTGATGGTATGAGATTGAGGTGAGGAATCCCGGTAGTTTACGAACTACTTGGTTGCGCATTTGTGATCACTGAGGGGTTTCCTATTTGGATTCCGCTCCATGTTATATCCAACGAGCCCAAATAGGTTCGTGGATCAGGTGGCTACGGACTTTTTATGGACGTCTTACGAGACATAAGTGAGTCAGGGGCCTCCGGACCTCTGGCGAAATGAGCACCTTTATGTGTACGGGGGACTACTGTCCATGGTGAGGTTATCGGGTTGTCCTAATATGACGCCCTACTGACATTAATTAAACATGGTTGGATGGAGCCTACAAGGCTAAGGTAAATTAACTATGGGAACTGTACGCTACGGCGAATGTACATTGTACATATGGACGGGGCTTGAAAGCCAAACTAAATAAATTGACAGTGGATGGTGAACACTACGGCGATTGTACATTGTACAAAATATTGTTGTTATTGCTCGATACGTTCGATATACAAATGTTGTTTGAGATATTCTATGAATGTTTGGTTTGGATGGATGACTAATGTTTATGAATATTTGGATGGATGATTAATGTTTATGAATATTTGGATGGTTGATTATGTATATTATACATTTAGGCTTCAGTTTTGATTATAACTGTAAAAAGGAAAAAGCATGAAACCAATCTAATAATAAGATGGTTAAAATGACAAGTGACCAATAGGGTCCAGGCCCGGCATACTCAGCGTCTATCGCTGATACTACACCATTTCAGGTTGTTGATCATTGTCGGAGCTGAAGAGCAGGAACAGGGTAGTTGGAGATGTTGTATGGTAATGAAGATGGTGTATGGTCTTATGGTAAGGTTATGTATTTTTCAGGATTGGGTAGACGCTCACTTGTCAATGTTTATGGTTATGGACTTAGTTTGATGTATAGGAGTTTCTCGTTATCACTGCGGTTAGCAGTTTGTTTATTTTGGAAGTTGGATGTGGTATGGCTACGTTGCTCGCATGGGCGAGTAATGGCCGGTGACACCCGTGTGAGTTTTGTAATTGTTATTTATTTTCCCGCTGCGAGATGTTTTATTTATTGCTACGTGAGGGATTATATCGTGATTATGGAGAGGGGTGTTACAGTTATTCTCGTGCTTATGTTTTTTTCGTGTTCCTCGGATTTGAATGAGGAAGAGCAAAAGGACAGAGAATTCGAATAATGGGGATTGGTGTCTGCTGATTAGAAAACGTCTGTTCACTGTAGGTTTTGAGAATGTTGTATAATGTTGGAATAGGGTTTCCATGGGGAATGTCTGATGGCTTGTGGGCTGCTTACTACATGGGTTTTATTTGGGTAAAGAGACAAAATGGACCCAGACATAATTGGGCCATATTTGATTTGGTTGACTGAAAAGAAAACGAAGGGAAAACAAAATCTTGATACTACCGGGGATCAAACTCAGCACCCCCTCCCGCGCCTTTAACCAGTTGAGCCGTAGTGACTTTTAGTTCATAACCGTGGATAGTAAAACACAAGTCCCATCGCAAGCTGGACGAAAATAGAAGAAACGTCGTAGCTCAGAGTCGAACCCGAGACCACCTGGTTACTCAAAGAGCATGCCAACCGGCTATACTAAGTTGGAAAGCAGTATCTTCCCGAAAAAAATAATAGTAGAGTTTTAGCCCAGACCGGGATAACTCTTCTAAAAATGCTACGATTCAAAAGGAAAGTATATAATAAAATGAGAGCAATAACATAGTGACAAGAAATTATGGAATACAATTAAAAATAAGATTCAAAACGTAATGATATAAATAAAAAGAATAGCACATGTACAATGAAATAATGAAAATTAATGCTCATATAAAAAAATGAAAAATGATAGTAGTAAAAAAAAGACACATAAAATAATAAAAATAGCAACGATAAAACAATGAGAAAAGTCAAAAGGAAATAAATAATAATAATAAAGGAAGAGTAGGAACCAATCGAGTACATAAAATAATGCAACGTAATAACAAAACAATGAAAGAGTTTAAAAACAAAAGTAACAAAATAAGTATACAAAATGAAATAGGTTAAAACGGATTACAAAAAAAGCTCGTGCTCCTTTTCCATAGGAATGTGAGATTTAAATGTTGGGAAAAAAGAAATTCCTTTGGTTGAAAACGGGGACAACCGCCCTGTTTCTAGAAGCATGTTTATTTTTGTTTCAATATAAAACGGGTGAGAATTCTTGGTGTCTACAGGAAAGTTTCCTTTAGTCACTACCGTCCAGAGTTGTTGATTGAGTGACTGGAGGTGCGACTCCATCTCATTCTTCCACATATTGTAGTTTGTGGAGGTTAGCTTTGGGTTCGCCACCTGCATCCTGTTGTTATTGTTGGAGTTTGAGATTTCCACCATTTTGAGAGATTTGTCAGCTAACGCAGGCTCTGATACCACTTAATAAGATCGGGGTATTGACCGAGTAGGTCTGAGGTGTTAGTCTCAGACCAACCCTACTTGTAGAACAAGTATTTGTAAAAGATAATGACGCGGAAGCTTTTGTTTAAAATTGATAAGATAGGGATCTGCTTGTATTGAAATTTAATGTGAATTACAACCTAGCTTCCTATCTTGGGATTCGACAGAAGTATTCTGTCTCATCCAACACTGGCTCTACTCTCGGCTTTGATCAATGCGTAACAAGGAGTAAAGGGGAGTGTTCTATGTGTGCTCTCTAGGTAATAAATACCTAAGCTGATTGACTAAGTCTCACTAAGATTTCCCAAATGCTTTCTCTCTCAAACAATCTTTTTCTCTCTCTCTAATGGATAGTCTCATATGTGTTACTTAATGTCATTACAAATTTGAGCTTATATACAACTTAAACGCGCCTAGAATATCAGAAGTGAAGTCATGGGGCAAAGACTTGAATCTGGTGCGCAAGTATCGGAGGCACTAGCTACTCCATGATCTTCAAGGAGTTTGTCGCGCATGTCGTCCACGTCTTCCATGAAAGTCGGAGTCGACCGGTTCTTCAATGTAAGTTCACGCCATCAGAAGTAGACGTCCAAGTGTGGGTGCAGAGCTACTCGAGCTGAAAGATTCTTAAGGGCTAGTTGTTCTGCAGCGTGACTCTGACTGAGGAGGCAATCATCTGCAAAACCAAGTCTTCAACATAATCTGACGAGAAACTGAATTTAAAAACATTCCATTATCTGAAAATTCTAATTTCTCACTATAAAAATCATAAATATCTTCCTCTGCACATGGTTTAAATTTCATAGCCAAACTCACTCCAAAAATCACTTGTCAAAATCTCGGTAAACTTCGATTTTTACAAAGTTTAATCTCTCTTTAGAGATGCCTATATAAGAGACCTTAACCCTTGAGCAAACATAGCTCTGAGAACCCTAACCATTCAGAAAACACAGCCGTCTCGACTCCCTCACGATTTTCAACTCCCGAGAACTGAAATTTCACCAAAATCACCACATAAACACGTTTTTTCAACTCTCACCACATCAAAAATTGTCAAACGACCACCATATTAACACCAAAACTTGAAGAACATCGTCAATTCATAAAGGTAGGAATCCGGGTTCAAAATTAACTCAGAACCGATTCCGACAAAGCACCGAAAGATTCCCGACGAGAAGAATCGTGTCAATTTTGAAGATAAAACAGGTTGAAATCCTATTTTTCTGACTCTCTTTGAATTCATTAGTATTCTGTCAAACTTTGAGCGTAAACCGGTCCTTTCCGGCTTCTGTATTGCTATTTGTTTTAGCTTCTACCCAATAACTTGTTTATTAAGTTTTGACATTAATTCGAATTCAAACTAAAATCTTTTAATCACTAATATATTGGAAATCTTTCAGGCTATATTCCCTTAAGTTTTTAGCCGAAAACACTGCCGGGAATGCACGAACGCCACTATATGTGGCTAGTTTGTGCCCTCGAACGGCCCTTCCAGACGGCCTGTCCGTGGCCACAGACAGCCTCGGACGGTGGTGAGAATTAATTTCGTAAATGTTTTTAGGTTTTCCAATTCAAGTCCGGGCATGTAAACACCATGTCCGTGGGTTTAGACATCAAGTCTGTAGCTATGAACGAAACTAAAATTTGACCTAATTCGGCCTCCGAAACCCTAGTTTAGGTAATTTCAATTTTCACTTTAATTTTCTGTCAAAAAATGCTAAAAATACAAAAAAATCTTAAGCTTACGCATTTAGGTTAAAATGACCTCGAAATAAGCTGTAAATAATCTAGTAGAGGAAAATGACCTAGAGGGGTAATGAAAGTAATTTGAACCCTGATAAGTCGAATACCAAGCCCCCGAACATGAACTCTCCTTTCCTAATCTACCATAGGTTAAAATAAGGTGGCAACTCTTAATCAGCCCGAATCAACATTGGATAGTGGCTCAAAAACCAAGGCTCACAGGGGTGTGCACACTAAAGGCTAGAGCGGGATAGAACTCTCATGGAGAGAGTATGGCTAGGGATCTGGGCAAGCTCTCATTGGTTAAACTTGTATTGTTTGTGGACTTCTTGGTGTGATGTGTACATTTTTGGATTGTCTTGACACTAATTGATGGATTGAACATTGATACCATATCTGGTTGTGAAGTGTGGAAAGGTGTTAGCAACTGTAAGTCATATCTTTCATATATACAATTTGTATATGTTGTCTCATGATGCTAGTGTTACTCAGCTTTGCTGATGGTTGATTCCATTGTGTTTTCTTAATGTGGTGTTGAACAGATGAACTATCAAGATTGAGAGCGTGGGCATGGGGAGTGGTCATCTAGTATCTTAGATGTTAGATTCATTAGGGATTAATACTTTTATCAATTTAGAACACAAGTTTGGTTTGGAACTGATTTCAAAACATTACCGGTTTACATATAGTTTTTGCTTGGTTTGTCTTGGATTTATATCTTCAGAACATGTTTGATTAGTTGTTAATATGGGCATCATTAATTCCTTTTATAATGAAAATTTATCCTTGGATCAGTTTGTTAATAAGACGGTATTCCTCAACTTTGTTAATAAGATGGCATTCCTTAACTTCTAGCCTTAGCGCTCTTTTGAGCATGACAGTAACACTCAAGCTAATAATGTCTTCCACTGTCATAAATTGAACTTGAACTTAGGGGTGTTACATATATTCATGAAACAGGTATGCCCCTCTCAAAAAGGGATGGATTATGGAACATTCTAAAGGAAACTCTAGCAAAAAATCTCCCCAAGGATCTCTGTCTCCTAATGCCGACGGCAGACCTCAACGACCCTGGACACTAGCAAGTGTGGGAGAAACTACTTACAATTCGTACATTATCAAGGGAGTACTACTTTCTTTACCTTTTTCCCTTCACACGATACAACTCATACTTCTTTTGTTATATCACTCTATGTTTCAGGCTCTAACAAGGTTTAGTCGTGGAACAATGAGGACATTGTCCCACTTCAGTGTGGGGAAAGAGACCTTTTCTTTTTGTGGACTGCTTAGTTCCACATGCTTATCTATTGCTTCCGCTTATGAGTTACATTTATAGGAAACAAGTTTTTCTATGAATTATTGGGATTTTACATCAAAAAATCAAAAATTCTCTCTTGGTGAGCATTAAATATGCGGTGCAACAATATCACCTTATCTTTGATGAATTTGTATTGCTTATGGGTTCTTTCTATCTTCTCGTCTAGGCATTGCTAAAAGGTGTTTTCTTGTAAAATTTTAAAAAGGGACTTGAGAGACACCATTGGTAACCAACAAAAATGAGAGTTAAGTTTTCTTGAATACAAAGGCAAAATGCCTAAATCTCTTTTCCTCACCTCTTATGTAAAAGTGAAACAAATGTATAAATCTATCTTTCTTTTTCCTCTTGGGCAAAAGTGAAACAAATGCCCATTCTTGAGAGAAGTTGGTCAAGGTAAAAGTTCTTCAAGTTACCTTATCTTTAGAACATTGAATCACTCTAGATCATACCTAAAAATTCTATATTTTTTTATTTGCCCTAAGCCCACCCATATCACAATGAAAAGGTTCGTTTGCACTCCTCAAGAGTTTTTCACCCTTTTTGGTCATTATGACCCAAGAATTCATTTAAGCACTTGTTTGCTATAAATATCTCTCATTTATGTGGGTTCATATTTTTGCTTGAGGACAAGCAAAAATATCAGTGTGGGGGAGTTGATAAGTGGTTAAAATATGCAATCATAAGGTTTATATTCACCTACATTTCACTTGGTTTGTAATCTATTTTCACCACTTTATAGAGTATTTCATCATTATTTGTGAACTTATACTTTGGGTACAATTTAAGAAAAATATCAATGGATCATGGATTAATGGTACAAAAAAATCTACTCAGGTGCCTGGGTGAAATCGTCATTGCTCAAGGTTTACGACACAACAAACAGAAAGAAAATCCAAGTTGAAACGAAGAAGTTATGCCAGTTTAAGGCGTGTCCAAATAGAGGTAAGGGACCAATTCTAGGGTCTAGGAAAGTGTCATTCGGGGTTTCAAAGAAAAATTATCCACGTCTAGACATACGTCCTCACATGGATGTCCAAACAACCCTCAAGAGTCAATCTTTGACAGCTATAGTAGTATGGACAACTGTCCCGGTGAGATAAGTCCAGACAAGACTCGCGCGGACGCATCTCAGCTGTGTCCAGGCATACGTACGGACTTGTATGTCCGGAAAGTTCACTTACTGCAGCTAATCGGGTGAACTTAAAAGGGGAGAAGTGAGAAAACATTTCTCATTCATTCATTTGCAGCTCCAGACCATCGTACAGAGCAGAGAAAAAGGAAAGAAAAGGGGAAAAGAAGAAGAAGGTGGAAGGGATTCTCATCTCTATCAAAGCTCAACCACCTCATTAATAACTATTTATTCCTCTTTTACCTTTCAATGCTTGAGTAGACTTGTATTTTATCTTACGATGGGGGTTTGACCCCAAATGTCACAAACATGCTTGTAGTACTACACTCCATTTAATATAGTAGTTTTTTTCTCTCTTGAAGTCCATTAAATGTTGTAGATTGTCCACCTTCAGCATTTATGGCGGTTCCTATCAATATTTAGCTTTGAGTTAGGGGTTATGACCAAAGTGAGAGAGAAAACCAAAATTTTACCTTCTAGCTTAGTTGGTGAATCCTAAGGCTATTACCATACTAAGTAAGATTGAAAATTCTATGGTTTAGAGAGTCATTATATTAATTCTAATATGAAACTAGAGTGGAGTGGTACTAAGGCAATGCTTGGGTGGATTTAGGTAATAACAACCATCCTATGGTACATTTCCATCCATTCCATTGAAACACCCATTTAATTTACTTGTTTACCTCTTTTATTGTGTTGAATCAAACAATCAAGCTTGCCTTCGACTGAACCCCCCCAATTTACTGTTTTCATTACACTAAATACCGAGACTAGGGAGATATAACCAATTTCCTTGTGGATACGACACTTATTGTACTACATCAATTCGGTACAATTGTCTACTCTTTACATATATATATACATATCTTTATAGAGATTTTGCACAACAACTCCTACATTTCTTTTATGTGATTGTTTGTTGATCGTAGGTACTTTTGTTGTTGTTTGATGTAGTGAGACTAGGTTGGGAAGATGACTTCACACTAGGACTATTAGTCGAGACTTGAATTAGTTTTGGATTAGATTGAGCATTCATTATGGTTTGGCATAAATGGGTGGCTTCTGTGTGGGTCCCTCGTGGGTCATACGCTCTACTTCAATAATATGCTACGACATATAAAACAACTACAAAACAGCCATACCAAAACAACTGCAAATCAGGCATACCGAACAGAGCCTTCTAGAAGGTGGGTTTCGGGTTTAGGTTGAGATGGGTATCAGGTTTCAAGAGATGGGGTAGTTTTGTCATTTACATTACCTCTCACAAGTGTACCCTCTCATATCCTGCAACCTCTCTTTTCTCTTTTTTACCTTTCCAATTCTCATTGCTTCGTAAGGTTTCCAACTGTGAATCGCGATGACTGGAGAGGAGGAGGTGGAGGTCGCCACACTAGCAGTGGAGGAAGAGACTGGATCGAACAAGCAAAATTAAGTATATTACCTCATTCACTGTGCCAGTTATGAAACTCAGATTGCTGAAATTTACACTGCTTCCGATATAGTTGAAGATCTTACCAAGGATGAACAACGTCAGAGGCAAGGTCAATCCATCCCCTACGACACCGATTGCACCGAACACCATCTACAACATATCCATGGCATCGGTGTGCACGAAGACACTTTGGAACGACCCGGGACTACCCACATCCTGTTTCTTTTATCCATTACTCATCATCATCATCAGAATCGAACTTCTGATTTTCTCACCATCTCCAGGTTGCTTCTCTTCTGATGAAAACCTAGAATATGGAGGAAGAGGGGGAGCTGAAATTTTCTTCAATGAAAATAAGTCAATCTTACGCAGCTCATCTTTGTGTGAATTGGCGGGAGGAGGAGAAAGGTAGTAGTAAACCCAGAAAGTAGGACTGCAATTAAAGCATAAAAGGTGTACTATAGGAGCTTCTTCGGGAGTAGGAAATGGTGGTTCTCTTTCAACAAGCTACTACTACTACTACTACTTTTCAACGATCTTCTTTCTTTAAATCAGTCAGAGTTTACTTTGAATTCACTTCAACCAATCGGTCTGTTTACTTATCCCGGCCACAACAACTATATCTATACGTGTTCCTTCCTTCCTCTCTTTCTTCTGGTCATAGGTAGTGATGATCCTTTCCTATTGCACTAACACTTCACAATGTATAGGAAACTTTTTATAATCTAAAACTAAATTTTATACCAGCACAAAATTCACTTTTATACCACTGCTGATTCATTTTACGTAAATATATTATTCACTTTTGTAACACTACTGATTCAATTTGTGTAACACATAAGATTCACTTTGCACAAACACATCATAATGCATGAGAAACTTCTATAATCTAAAACTAAATTTTATAGCAGAAAATAATTCACTTTTATAACATTATTGATTCATTTTAAGTAAACATAAGATTCACTTTTGTAACACTACTGATTCCTTTTGCATAACACATAAGATTCACTTTAAACACAAACACATCACAATGTATAGGAATTTTTTATAACATAAAACTGAATTTTATAGCAGAAAATAATTCACTTTTATAACACTATTGATTCATTTTACATAAACATAAGATTCCCTTTTGTAACACGGTTGATTCATTTTGCGTAACACATAAGATTCACTTTGCACTAACACATCACAATGTGTAAGAAATTTTCATAATCTGAAACTGAATTTTATAGCAAAAAGTAATTCACTTTTATAATACTACTTTTTCATTTTACGTAGATGTAAGATTCACTTCTGTAACACTACAAATTCATTTCGTGTAACACATATGATTCACTTTGCACTTACACATCACAATGTATATGAAACTTTTATAATCTGAAACTAAATTTTATAGCATAAAATAGTTCACCTTTATAACACTATTGATTCATTTTACGTAAACATAAGATTCATTTTGCACTAACACATCATAATGTATAGGAAACTTTTATAATCCAAAACTGAATTTTATAGCAGAAAATAATTCAAACTTTATAACACTATTGATTCATTTCACGTACACATAAGATTCACTTCTGTAACACTACTAATTCATTTTACCAAAACATAAGATTCACTTTGCACTAACACGTCACAATGTCTAGGAAACTTTTATAATCTGAAACTAAATTTTATAGTAGAAAATAATTTACTTTTATAACACTACTGATTCATTTTACGTAAACATAAGATTCACTTTGATAACATTACAATAACTATAATTGTCATACTGGTAGATTGCTATCAAACAATACTTATAGCAGTAACTATAATTTTATACCAGCAAATAGTTCACTTTTATAACACCTGATTCTATTTACGTAACATAAGATTCATCTTGCACTAACACATCAAAATGTATAGGAAACATATTATATGCTCATTCAAAAAAACATAAAATTTAAAGTGTACCAAATATATTCATGGTGTATCTTATTTTGAAAAACACGAATTATGATGATTAATGGTACAATTTTTTTAAAGTTTTTACACATTTATTTTGTATGATATAACACTTTTAAATTTTAATATACATAATAATGTATACTCACCCAATCAAATTGTAGCACATGACACAGAAAAAACCCCATCAAACTCTTCACATTTCACGCGTATGCATCGTAGCTATTATATATATATTCAAGTTATAATTAGGTTCAGATACGAAATGGGTTGAGTGATTAGGTCAAGTCAAATTTGCAGTTTTTGGAGGTGATCCGAGTCAAACAAACGAGTTTAATCTGATTAAAGTATTGGGTGCATTTGTGAACCACTTCTCGGCCTAGTTTCGATTAGGTTTTCAAACAATTTGATATTTTCTCCATTCTAGTGACACAACCGACAAAATAACTATCACTAAGCAAACCTATTATTAAATTCAAATCAAGTCATGATTTAATCATTTTTATAAAACATTTGGACTTAAAAATAATCGTGTTCCTATTGTATTACATGGAATATTTCTAATAACAAGAATAATAATACTCCCTTTTGTTTTAAATATATGACTTTTTAACTTTGGACACAAGAATTAAGGAGGGACAAAGATGGACAGTTTTACACTTACTTTTTGTATTGGAATTGGAGTAAACTGAAAGTAGAGTTGTGAGTGAAAAAATAGGGGTAGAGTTAGAAAGTAAAAGACAAAAAAGCTAAAATATCTTATATTTAAAAAAAATGTGAAGAGCCAAAAAATCATTTATTAAGAATAAGAGGGAGTAGTTTTCAAAGTTTCAAAATTTTAGTTTGAACATTTTGAATAGGTTTGGGCAGTGATTCTTGAATAGGTTAGGTTCGTCCGTGCATGTGACTTACAAAAATAAGAGAAATATCATAATATATCCTGAGGTTTACATGTTTGTTACAAAATACCTCTAAACTTTATAAATTACTATCATATACTCCTTAGGTTAATTTTAATCTATTATATATTTCTCAGACTTATTTTACTATACAATATACCTCTTAAGTTTATTTTAATCTATAATATACCATATGCGTGTAACAAATATATTTTTTTCACGATATATCCCTGCATAGTGTACCATATACCCCTTCAAAAGCAAAAGAAATGTCACTTCACCTGGTAACCGAAGCAATATGATGGAACCTGGTTTTACTCGATGTACCCACTAAAAGTAGCACAAATACTAGCAAGATTGCAGCACCAGCGCATCATGAGCTACATTATTTATTTCACATAAGAATTTCATAGCTTAGATAAACTTGATTGATGTACGTGAAAAAAAAAGATACAAAACGTAGATCGATCCTTTATGTAGCATGATGGAACAACAATGAAAGTGACAATTATCCGTAGAAAATGATAAAGATTTTTCCAGAGCTAGACGCAGGTTCAAGTGACTGGTCTTACATATAAGAAAAGATGACCATACTTACCAAACAGAGCTTGTCCAATATCCAGATATGTAATGATCTGTTTGTCCTTATCTAAAAGAGACTGTAAGAGAAGTAACTAATAACTACAAATAGAACTAGCAATAGAACATTGACCTAACCCTTCTTGCATGGTTGAAGGCATACAGAAAAGTCAAATGTCCACATATGCATCAACTTCTAATAAAATAAATAGGGAAAATTCATGATATACCCCTGTTTTCTTTCGTAATTCACAATATACCCCTATGTTTTTGTAATTCAACTTTAAACATGCTTCAATGTTGTCCAAAATTGATGAAACTTTACATACACGATGCTAAAGTGTTATATTTTGGTCCAATTCCAAATTTGAAGTTTTTTTAAGCTCGCGTGTGACTTGTGGGACCCAATAAACATGTGGCATATTCATTGGATCCCACATGTCACATGTGAGCTTTAAAAACTCCGTATTTGATATTGAACAAAATATAACACTTTAGCATCGTCCATGTAAAGTTTCATCAATTTTGGACAACATTAAGCATGTTTAAAGTTGAATTACGAAAAACACAGGGGTATATTGTGAATTACGAAAGAAAATAGGGGTATATTGTGAATTTTCCCAAATAAATATCATAATAAGATTAGTAAGTGCAATTTAAGAATATAGAATAATCTAGACATTAATCTTAGAGGCCCACTTTACGCTGTCTACAAAGTCCAACATGGTTGATCATATTTCTCTTTACCAAAAAAGAATAATTTGACATTACTCTTAAATTATATCATTGAACATTATTTGTGAGACACTACACCTATTTGTTAGTTATAATATTTAATGGTCAAAACTAACGGCTACATCGTACATGAGTATATTATGAAAAAAGTAGTCATTACACTGTGCAGGGATATATCGTGAAATAAATCATTATACTTCACAAGAATATATCGTGAAAATATAATTGATACTCCCTCTGTCCCACCTTGACCGTCCTATTTACTGTTTGGACATGTCGTTTGACTTCAATTTTTAACATAAAGATAAATTAATTTTGAAAATTTAAGTTTTGCATATGATTCCTTATATGATAAACTATATAATACAAAATTTAGTTTTATAAAATTATTTTATCTTATATGTTTAATATTGAGGTGGAAAAACGTGCCAAAAAGCAAACAGGACACTTATGACGGGACGGAGGTAGTATATATTATGAAAAAAAAATCTTTGTTATACTTAAAAGGGATATATTGTAGAGTATAATAACTCTAGTGATTTGTGACATTTAGGATATATTTTAAAAACCATTTTGAAATTCCAAAGAATAAAACGAGTTTGGTTGTATTAGTGAAGCTACCGGAGGCGGATGCGAGCGGGATCACGTGGGGTCACGTGACCCCATGTTTTTAGAAGAATGCAGAGATTTCTATATGTATAATAATTAGATTTTATATGTATATAATATAATGACCTCATATATTAAAGTTGGTGATGTAGTGATAAAAGAAATAAATATTAAATGAGTTATCCTATGTTCAAATCTAACTAATATTTTTTTTCTTCGAAGAATAGTGTCGCATATAATTTACCTTATATCAGCCCTAGAAGCTGCTATGAAGGTGGGTTGCATGTGCCATTCGACCTGGCATCATCTGGCAGTGATCGGTACAGCTAACCATATCTTTTCTGAGTCAATAAAGGCGTAACTCATACGTAACTTCCAAGCAATAGAACTCCACTTAAATATTCAAAACACGAAGCCAAATTGACTATCGTTAAGACGACGATGACTGGCTGTACTTGATTTAATAATATGACGTTAAGATAACTTTAAAAAAAAACAGTGAAGATAATTATTTTTATTTTATGAAAAAATCAAAAAGTAACAAAAGAAGAGGGTCACTACGTTCAGTCGGATTTTCATTTCGCTCAGTCGAAAAAAGACTATTTTGCCCCTACTATAATAATTTTCAATTATTACTATGTTTACTCATAATTTGTGATATATTACAAGGTGACCCCAAATTTCATTATTTAAAGAAATTGAATATGATATGAAATCATATTCAAATTCATAAATCCTAAAGTTAGACAGATAAAGAGAGGAAATGGTTTCTTTCGGAAGTTTAAAGAAAAAACTGTTCGGTAAGAAGAGTAAAAAAGATGGAGGAAATGCTGAAGGTGGTGTTCCTGAAATGAAAGACGAGTATGCAGATGATGTTAGGAGCGAGGGGTACTCACGAGGAGCTCATTCTGAGGTACTTTCTGTTATTATTTTAGCAATTTATGTACAAATGTAGATAGAATATATACAAAACTGAACGAAAAAAGCAAGAAAAGACGTCGGGAAAGGCAGACGCTGGCGCGCCCCCATCATTAGCGGCGCCAGCGCCGCCCCAGGCAACCGCGCGCCCACGCCCACCCCTTCAAACACGCGCCTGCGCGCCTCCCTTGCTGCGGACGCCGACGCCGGCGTCTTTATGTCGGCGCTTGCGCCGGTGCCCGTTTTTCAAACCATTGTATCTTCTTCGTTATTACTCCGTTTTTCAAACCGTTTGTGCCGTTGCGTTTGTCTTTTCGTGTACCTTACGATGATATACTTTGTTGATTATTTTCATGCCTTATGTGTGATTTATTCTAAAGTACGTAGTATTAGGGTTTACGAGTAGCACTTCGTGAGTAACGATGTTTTTCTGCTTAGGGTGAAAACGATGATGAATTCGAGGATGCGAACGTAGATACAAGTCATGTATTTAATACTAGCCTAATCTATGGCGATAAAGAGGAGGCGGTTAGTTATGTGTTTCGCACCGCAGAGGCTAATAATATTTATCTAATCAGACAGACTAAGCGAGACGACGGTGAAGTAATACTAACGTGTGAGAGGTACGGCAAGCATAGGCCACGGGTTAGCACAGGAGAATCGTCATCGTCGAGTCAAAGGCCATGGCGTGCCACGAAGAAATGCAACTGCCCCTTCCGCCTAAGCATCAGGGGTGGGGGACAGACGGGCTGGTCTATCTTGGTGATGGTCCCGACGCACACCACGCGTTAGCTAGTAACCCGCAATCTCACTTCGTCCGGCCTCGCTTTAGTGTCGACGAAAGGGCAAGCATGAAAAGTTTGTACAGGAGTGGTGTTGTGCCTAGGCAGATGTGGGCCCATTTGCATGACAAGAACCCTGAAAGTACTGCAGACAAGACATCGATTCATAACCTAGTTACGAAATTCAGAAAAGAAGATCGTGGCGGACGTACAGATGTAGCGTCCTTCATGCACTCGCTAGATGAACATAATTATAGTTGGTGGTCCGAGAAAGATGCAAGTAAGTGTCGGCACATCTGTTTAGTGTTGGTTTATTTGTATGTTAATCACTTTAAATGTTTGTTCTAATTAAATGTCCATTTTGCAGGGAATGCATCTAGGCTGGGTCTTGTCTTGTTTGCGCACCCTTTTTCGCTGACGCTCGTTAAGATGTTTCCTTATGTAGTGCTCATTGATAGCCCTTACAAGACGAACATGTACAAGCTGCCTCTAGTGGAGTTCATCGGAGTCACGTCGTGCGGCAAGAACTTCTGTATAGCGTTCTATTTTGCGGTCAGAGAGGATGAGTCTGCATACACATGGATGCATAATAAGCTGAAGAAGGTGTTGATCTATCCTCCAAATGTGTTTGTCACTGACAATGAAAAGGCGCTAGTGAAAGCACTTTCAGTGGTATATCCTTTTGTACCACATCTTCTATGTCGTTGGCATATATGCAAGAACGTGGCTGCCAATGCGCTCAAGATAATGCATGTTGAGCGTGAGAGAGTCGATTTAGTAGTGTACCGGTGGAAGCGACTAGTTTACGCCTCAACTATTGCGAAGTACGATGAACAGTACGAAAAATTAGTACACTCTTACGGCGCCAACAATCCTTTCGTTGCGTACTTGAACAACACATGGCTATGTCAGCGTGAGAAATTTTGTGAGGTATGGGTTAAGAGATTCATGCATTTCGGCAACACATCTACCAACAGGTTAGCTTAACTTCAATTGTCAACATGTTCTGTTGTTTGTATTGGTATGTTTCCCATTTATCTGCTACTAATTGACTTCCAATCTATAGGGCGGGCAGCGCCCACTCAGCTCTAAAGTGTTGGCTTCATACATCCACCGGATCTCTAGACACATGCTTCGACAGCATACTGTAACACCCCATCTCAATCCAAATGTGGTTTCTCAACTTAACAACATATATATAAAAGTCACAGCGGAATTCAATACCCTCCAGGACCTTGCCACGGTCTGATTGACAGAATATACCGAACATTAGTACATACAAATCTTAACCAAATACATGTCCCTCTTACAATCCCCTCACATCCTATACATCTTACTAACTCAAATTGCCATACGAGTGTACATGCACAACTCGCAGGCCACACTTAACCCGTAACGCTTGTACCCCTTCTTACTCTCGCGGCGGCCGCCTCCTGACGTTCACCTGTGTAGTAAAAACAGGCCCCAAAGGGGGTCAGCACGAATGCTGGTACGATCCTCTCATGGCCCCCAAGCTAACGTGGCTACGACGACTAATTGTCGATAGCATGGAGGTTGATTAGATGCACAACATAATAGAAAGTGCAATAAACAACAAACCAATTATGAACAATCAAAGTTCAAACATAATGAACGACTTAAATGTGTTCCCTTAATTAGAGAGTTATTTATTTAACTCCTTAAGTTATGTTTCCTCTTAATCTTAGTCCATCCTTATCTTACCTCAATCTTAGTCTTATCTTAGTCTTAGAAACAACCATCCTTTAAAAAGGAATGGATGTAGCTTATCTTAGTCTTATAATACAAACCATCCTTTAAATAGGAATGGTTGCAACTTATCTCAAACCTTATCTCATATATGCCAACCGTTCTCTCATTGGGAACTAGTTAACCCTTAGTTTGTTGTTTATTTTTATAGGGCTTGGTTAACCCTAGCCAGCAGCAGGACACTTACCAGCAATAAACAACATTCTTAAATTGTTGGGGATGTAGGCTAGATCCCCCCACGCCATCTTAAAGCCACCTACCTTTGACTGGATGTCCAATGTAGCTGAGCCGGCCAACCGACCCTAGGCTACAAGTCCGAAGACAAGTCCTTAAGCGGAAGTCGGATCTGCTATAGATACCGACCCCCTTTCCTTAGCATGCATGACCGGAGTCAGTCTCGGGTTCCTTACTCCCCCCAAGTACCAGTTAGTAAAAGTCTTAAGACCATGTTTGTTGGTTAACCTCTTTCGGTTCTTAACAAACTAATATTAGGGAGTGTTCCTTAGTCTCACACAATTCCTTACTAAACGTTAGTTAGTAGGTTCTTACGGTAAGTTGTGTTAGTTTTCAAACATCACACAACAATGCAATAAACATAATATTCCGGTTGCATGCTTTATCTTGTTTAGTGAGCACACAAAAACAAATAGCACACAAGCCGAGGGACACCTCGTTAGCAAGCAGGTCACAAGAAGAACTGTACCGTTCACCGTTGGTCGTTTGGTTGCTTACTCTCCTCCGGAGTCCAAACTCTCAAGTCCTAAAACATTGATTCAGTTTTAGGTTGTTAATCACTTAACTTAGTTCAACTTCATTAACTTACTTAACCCATAATGATTCCCCACCTAACACCTCTTAAGTTTTACAACTTATTCTTACAACCTAAACTTAAACTTTTAAGTTCATACTTAACTTAATCCCTTAGGTCTTTATACCTCTAATCATCAATGCCCTCTTAATGGGGTACCATTAATACCTCTAAACCTCTTTAGGGTTTCTTTCTTCTTCTTTTTTCATCTTTAGGTTCGACCGACCTTACCCAAGGTCGGTCCATACCAGAACTTATTACCATTTGAAAATTTTACCCCGACCAACCTTGCAAGTCCGGTCCCAAGGTCGGTCCATTCCCGAGAGTTTTTCCCGTGGGAAATTTAAGCCCGACCGAACTTGCCAAGGTCGGTCCCAAGTTCAGTCGATTCCAGGGACTCAATTCATACACAAAATACAAGCCCGACCGAACTTGTAAGTCTGGTCCCCAAGTTCGGTCGATTCCATAAACTCTTTCCGGTAGTGTAAACTGAGCTCGACCGACCTTGCAGGTCCGGTCCCTAAGGTCGGTCGGCTCCAGAACCTTGTTTCTAAATTCCCATTTGACTCCAAACTTCTCCACAAGTTCCCCCACGTGTCCTAATACCACTTAGGCACTTAACTCACCTTAGAACTTCCACCAACCTCTCCAAAAAAATTTCCAAAGATCTTCTTAACATTCACTCAATCCTTTTAAAACTCCTAACACTTAGGACTTATTTACTTACATTTCCAACTTGTAACCTTACCAAAACTTCAACCAACCCAAGTGTTCCCTCCTTGGCAGTTGGAGCACTTCATAGACATCATCTTTTCCCATCTTCAGCTCATTTACCAAAACTTCCTCAAGTCACCTTGCATATCCATGCACCAATTCCTCTCTCTTCCTTTTATTACTCATCATTCCTAAACTCTTGGACATACCTAAACATTTCTTGCCATCCTCTTAGCACCTTAACCTTGTTCTTCTTTGCCTTGACCTTCCTACACCCTCCTTAGACATCTACATCTCTTTTACTCGGTTTACTCACCGTTCTTATGATCTTACGCTCTTATACATTCCTAGTCAGCTTCCTCAACATTCTTCAACATTCTCCTTCAATTTTCACTTCCATCACCTAAGTCCACTCATTACCATCTAAACTAAAACCTTATTGTTCCACTACTAGCATCATCACTACTTACACAAGCTTCCCAAAACTTTCATTGATATATTCCCTAGTTCGTACCTAAATCACCTTAAAGCATTATACACCTTCTCCTCCAAATTTGCACAAGTCTTACCATTCCTCATACTGTGACTTTGGTGTGTTCAATACACCCATCTAAACTCTAATTTCCTCATTAGACCCTTCTAGGTCATTCTAAACCTCAAGAACTACTTAGTTAACTCATTTCCACTCAAATTCCTCTTAATGATCCCTAGTAAATCCTAGGGCATATTAATTCACCACCACCACTTAAACACTTTGTTTTCTACTCAAATTTCGCCATAGCTTCCCTAGTATGTTATCATGCCCACAAAAATTGTTTTCCTCATTCACCCATCTCACACACATCAAGTCCTTTCTCATCTTGTTTCCTCACCCAAGTCAACTCATACATAATAAACTCAATATAGTGCAATAATCTTAAATTGCATAGCACTAAGGCTCTTAAATGACATGGCTCTTAGACCCTTAAATGACTTAAACTTAAACACTGAATTTACCATATATGAAAGCTTTCAACCTGCAAATAAACCCATCAATCTCATAGTAGTTATAATGCTCTTAAAATCCATCTTAAACTTATATTACTAACTCATTCCCATTGGCTCCTTAGTCACAAGTTCATAAGCTTGTTTAAATTCTTTTTCCTAGGTTATATAACCCATTACCTAATGTAAGCCCTAGGCTACATTGGTACTCATCTAAAACTCATTCCTTAAACCTTAAACCACCATTAGGTAAGCAATTTACCTTGTTTTCTCAAGCTTATCTTAACTTCCTCCTTAGACCTTTTTCCCTTGGGAATCTTGGCCACCATCTTAACTTCCCTTGCCAATGTGCTAATCAATACACAATGACTCTCATGAGTGCTTAATAATACACTAACCTTAAGGAGTAAACCCTAGGATGAAAATGTGTTTCAAGGTATAAAAGTGGATGATTACCTTTGAAGATCTCAAGGTAGACTTAGGCATGAATCAAGAGGACCACCACTAGTCCTTGGTGATCAAAACAAGCTAGAACAAGGCATAAAAACAAGGTGTCATAAGAGGCAATTTTTCGGCCATGTAGAAATATTAAGGGAAGTTGATTTTTCTTCCACTTTCATTACCTTGGATGAATGGAGAACCAAAAGAGCTCTTCAAACTTGACTTTCCTCCATCAATGGAGTTTCCTCTTGGCACCGAAATGGAGCTTTGAAGGATTTGAAAAGATAGAAAGCTAGAGCTTGAGCTAACTAAGAATAATATGTGTTTAGTTTTTGATTTGGAGCTAAAATGAGTAAGTTGTAGACAAGGCAAGGTGAGGCAACAATGGAGCTGGTTCTCACGGTTTGAGAGGGTGAAGAAAATGAAGAAAACCGTGGAAGAAGAGAATGAATGGAGAAGAGGAGAGAAGATAGGCTAAAAGGTAAGATATTTACCTTAAAAGCAAATAGTAACCTTTTCCTTATTTCTCTTTTCTTTTCTTATTTGATGAAGTCTTTAATGAATCATCCCTTAGAAACCGGCCCCCTCATTAGATAAGGCTAACATGGTCTTTGTTGACCAACTAATTGACTTATGTTGACTTAAGCTTAATTTGGGTACTATTTGGCACTATTCACTAATTAGTGCACATATTCGTGAAATTTTTGGTTTCCCATTGATTTAGGCTTCCTAATGTGATACTAATTAGTACACATGTTGATTAAGATGTAATCATGGGCATTTAGCCACTCAAAACTCATTTCTAAGACAATTTCTCAAAAAGGTGCTTTAAGGAGTCTTAAAGCACATTTTGTGTTTAAGCTTGTTTTTGAGTTTGGTTTTCTTTGATAATTGATTTAAAATGTCCATTAGCATATTACTAAAGTCTTATAATGGTATTTGGATGCTAATCAAAGCCACTCCAAGCTTAGAGCACATTTTTGCCTTAATTGCCCTTAAGGCATTTTCTTGTGTTTTCCTTGGTTAAAATTGTCTACCAATCTTTCTAAGGCATATTTTAGCCTTACCACATCATAATTTGATGTTTACTTAGTATACTTAGGTTTGGGGTATTTCAATCTACCCCCCTTAAAAGAACTTTGTCCCCAAAGTTCCCATGCATCTATCTTATTAGAATACATGACTTACCTCATTCCATAGATCAGATAGATCATACTTATGTATACTTAAACTCATTGAATCATTAGATCCACCATATGCTTATACTTAAATATCACACAACATGCTTAAGCATGTATAGCACTCAAAATTCTCTTTGTTTCTTTTGATGATTAAAACAATCACATAATTTTCCAACTTATTCTCCCATGTCACCGGTCCGTAGACAATGGCTCGTTCGTCCTCGTCACCCTGGGCCAGAATACAAAACACTCTGCTCTCCCCATGTCACCGGTCCGAAGACAAAGGCTCGTGCGTCCTCGACTTCATGGGCGAGACTCAGTAAAAAGGTAATCCTTTTACGAGGTCATGTAAGGAATAATTCCTTAATTAAAATACAATCAACTCCAATTTCGTTTTATACTAACGCCTCCATCCTTAGCGTGATTTAATTGTGACCACTGGTAGGGAGTTTCAGGAATCATCCAACCCTGATGTGATCAGCATCAGGTTGAACTATCCTTCCACCCCAATTTGTGTTTGATTTCCCTTGATCCCTAGAAAATCAAGTTCCACCCACGTCATTTTCAAACATCCAAATAATTCACTCATGTCCAATTTTCTATCTTTTTAGTTCTTCTAATCATAATCAATACATCTCCAAGGTGTGGACTCAGTCCATCCATCATTCCCAATTCATCTGTTAATACTTACCTCAGGACTTAAATTCCTATTAAGTTCTATAACCGTCTCTTACCAATTCTCACCATCTTATATCTTATAGCATTACTATCTTCTTCCTTATATTCATATCGAATAGTATCCCATAGTGTTATCTTATTCTTATCTCACACATAGTCTCATATCGACTCATACCTCATATATTCCTTATTTCTTAAGTCTCCTTAATCCTCTTCCTTAATTCTCTTAACTTGTACCCACACCGGAGTTAACAAGATAGGTACTTAATATGTATGGTATTCACATCTTCTGTGTGCAATAGCCATGATTTATCTCAAAATGTTTATGTAAAACATATTCTCAAATTCTTTTGTGCTATGCACACCGTAGTTTATGTACTCAGTACACAAACATACGCTAAGCGGTTTTCGCTCTACCCCCCTTAAAATGGATTACGCCCACGTAATCAACATTATATCATCCTTGAACATAAGTTCAAGATGTCTAATTCTCACCAGGCATTCTAGCTTCCATGTCATCTATTTCACTTACGATTCGATCAGAGGGTCATAACTATGCTAATGACTTAGTCTCTGTATCAAGGATTCTTAACGGTACTTATACCATTTTCTTAACTTAGTTTGGTCTAATCTCAAAGGTAGTGGTCTGCTAGCTTCAGCTGCGTGACTTTGATAATCTTAGGCTTAACTGCCTTTCTAATCGTTCATAGTATTGTATATCCTTCTGCCTCCTTACAGTTTAGGAATATTGGTTTCTCAGTGGACACGTGTTATCTTTTTATATACACGGCCTTAATGAGTTGTAACTCGTCTATCCATTTTCCTTGAAGATCTTATGTTCATACTCTTAGTGTTTTCTCGAATGTCTAAATTGTTCTCTCCAACTGACCTTTGGTCTGAGGATGACCCTTAATCTGAAACTACTGTTTAGTGCTTATAAGACATGTCCAATGTCTGAGCTTATCAATCCGTGCTCTTCACACTTCATAGTCCTTAATTATTTGTTCTCTGATTCCTTTGTGTTGTTGGTTCAACTGAATTCTTCTCTTCGACTGTTTGTGGTAGTAGCTGCTCTTGTCTGATCTTGCGTCGTTGTCCGTGGTACGGAGTCGACTACTTCCCGTGTTCCTTACACCACTCGTCTACATGCATGGGGTACCTTACTGGTACATTACTACTTACCCGACTAACTCATAGATGAGCCTGTCAGGCCTGCAAGCCCCTGTGGGGTGCAGTCGTCCCACATCTCGTTTTAGTAAACTCGTAGTGTCCGTCACACGTTTAACCATTGCTAACTATGAAGTATTCTGTTGTCGATCTCCTCTTTCATCGTTCCATAATAACACTTATTGTTCTTCTTGAACTTAATCAAGGAAAATCCATTTACTATGTTCTTGGGTATTGTATGCTCTAGTTCTTTCTGTATCCCGTACTGACTCGGTCTCTTAGTGACTGAGGTCTCTTTCCATAGAGCCTCTTATCTTCTTTCTCATATTTGTTCTACTAGGAATGCACTTCCAGTTCCTTAAGGAGTGGGTAGTGTGCTTCCTATGAAATCTTACCTAACAAGGTCCAGACTACTGGCATCAGTGCACAGTTCGTCTACCATCTTATTCCCTTACTTATATCGGTCTTAGCTTATAAATTTAATTGCCTCAGTGTCAATATTTGACAGCTTATACATAACGGTCGCTTTACCGCTCACCATGACTTAATCCCCTTATATAAATATTGTACTCACGACCACTACTAACGTGGTAGCTGGCCTTTACCATGTTGCCCATTGATGGCGCAACTACTTACTCATTTACTCTAACATCTTATCTTACATTCAATCCCTTCATGGTGTGAACACACTGGGGGTTCTCTCATTTCGGTGTATGGCGGTTGCTGTATCGTGTTGTAAAATGGTCATCTCTTAATACGAAGGTGTTCTGCTTCAATCTCAGGTTCATAAGTAGGCTAATTTTTTTCCTCACATTCTTTCATCCTTTATGATGTTATCTACCGTGTAATTTTACCGGTTACTGAAGAAGTCATCCGTTTACTCACAAGCCCTTCTGAGCGTTGGTCTCTTGACGTGCCATTCTGTGCACTCACCATGTTTATCTCTGATGATTACTGATTCTTACATCCTGGGTGTTGGATATGGGGTCTATCTCTGCAGTCTTCCTTATTACTCAAGTGTATCTGGTATGTTTAAAGGTAATCTCAAGGTTTACAGTTTCCATTCTCTAACAAAAGTGTATTACATCTCTAATAAGTGAAAGCCCTTTTTGAGGGGTTTATTCCCACTCATGGCCTCACAACAAGGAGAGGTATCCCCACCCTAAAAGGCATGGTTCATTCTCCGCCCCTGCCAATGTGCTATCTCATTATTCTCATTGGTGACTTTTCCTGGCAATATTTTCCACAATCTAAGTTATAGGTTTGGTAACCGTTCATATCTACGAATTGTAGTTCCTTCGTGGCTTAAATAAGCTCTCTTACAACTTACTGCGCCTCGGGCTCTGATGTGGTTAACATCCTTGGCTCGTAGGCTCTTAGTGCTTAATGCCTCAGTCCATTACTTGTACTCTTATTCATCTGTAGGTCATCCTTATATGTTTCTGTTTCTTTGAACATTATCCACCGTTAGGTTACATATTGAATGTAGTATCGGGTTTCATGGTAAGTTGCTGCATCCTGCTTCCTGCTATGGAAGTTTATTCAGGTGATCTGAGGTTACTTAGTGTCCTCGAAAATACTGTCATTTAACTAGACTTATGTCTTTTAGCAATCAAGGTTAGGTTCGTATTAGGCGTTTGCCTTACGGTGTCCAAGTTGGATATTATCCTATCATCTTATACTTCCATCTCAACGCTTCGTTCAACTTCCGTTGACTACGCCACCCGTTGATGATCAATCATACCTGGGTGTTAATGAGTTAGACAAATAGTATTAACTGTTATTCATCAGTTGGTTCGGCTCGACTATGCCCGCTCTGTGGGGGTAGTCCTCTGAGCTTTCCTTTTCCAGGGTTGTACGACTTTAATCCTTAGTAGGTTATAGCTTACGTTTATTTCTTTTATCCTTGTTTTCTGGGTTTTCCAACATCTTCATTGAAGAACGTTGTTATTGGTATTCTTAATGGTCACTCTGGGAGTCTTATCTCGTTTTGGTTGGAAGTCGTTGCTTCAACAGTCTCAATCGTATCTTATAATACATCCCTTGTATGTTATTGCTTACATAGTGTTTTGCTCGGATTATTGAGCGATCTCTTAAGTTTTCCTCTCGGGGTTTGGGATTGATGTTCTTACCGCACTGTCAGTTGTTGTTGTAGTAGGTTGTACCGTTGCTAATATTTATATCGTTTAGTATTCTGTCCAAGTTCAACTCCCTGCTAACTGGTGTATCCGCTCATCTCATCATGGTCAGGCCGTCAGGCCCTTCCAAGGTCTCATTCTCCCGTTCTTATAGATTTACAATCCGGTATTAGTGTGTACTACTATTGTAGCATTCTGTTACCTCGCCATGATGGCTCTCTGTGTAGCTTAATCGTGGTAGCACTTGCTATGGCAAGTGCGCCATGCAAGATGAGCTTCCGGTACTGGGTGCGTCTGTAGTGGTACTTCCACCTAGTTTCCATATCTTTGGTAGTCCTCGGGACTCCTTCGACGTTCTCCTATTTAGGATAACTAGCCATCCGGCAATTTCCTTGTTGTTTTGACCGTACTGTCACTTATCCGGGCGTTCCTCTTTCTGAGGGAACCCCTTATTATTTTTCTTATGTCTTAATCCTCGCTCCCGTTCCCACACATTTTGTCGTGGTTACTAAGTAATGATTCTCCTTTAGGTACTACATCGTAGTCCTATCCCGGTATTCAGTTTGTACATGTCTTCATCGACACCAGTGCTATGTCGGCCAGGTTTCGTAACCTTCTCATTGTATGGGGTTTGGAGTTCCCGTTTCTAACTGGACCTTCCAGTAATCTCAACTCTCATGCCTGGTATAATCCCACTGTTAAGCTCACTCGGACCACTGTCTGGTACTCATGTCGCTTATCCTTTCTTATCCATTGCACTTATAGTGATTTCCTTATTGTTGGTATGGCGGGTTATTTCGACTGCGTAGCATGTCGACCCATGTTGCCGGTAATTTCCGTCCTCTTACTGGTAAAATTCTGTTGGCAGTGCCTGTTTCTCCGCTGCGCCCCAGTTAAAACGTTAAAGTTCGCATAAACTGTTGTTCAACAAGATGTTTCTCGTATTGCTTACTGTTAGCTAACTGCCAGATCGGGTCTTTCCCGAGTAAGAGAAGGCTTTCTTCTCTCTAGCGTTTGTTCCCCATATCCAGGGTTAGGGTTATGGGGGGCGGGTCTAGGTACTATGGATATCCGGTAAACACCGGGAAGTCCTGACTAACGCACCTCTCACTCTATCACTCAACCCTTAACCTATAACTCAAACTCAACCTGAGTATTCACCTAAGTTCGGTATTTCTTGTCTTCAGAGCGTAACTACGCTCTGATACCACTTTTTGTAACACCTCATCTCAATCCAAATGTGGTTTCTCAACTTAACAACATATATATAAAAGTCACAGCGGAATTCAATGCCCTCCAGGACCTTGCCACGGTCTGATTGACAGAATATACCGAACATTAGTACATACAAATCTTAACCAAATACATGTCCCTCTTACAATCCTCTCACATCCTATACATCTTACTAACTCAAATTGCCATACGAGTGTACATGCACAACTCGTAGGCCACACTTAACCCGTAACGCTTGTACCCCTTCTTACTCTCGCGGCGGCCGCCTCCTAACGTTCACCTGTGTAGTAAAAACAGGCCCCAAAGGGGGTCAGCACGAATGCTGGTACGATCCTCTCATGGCCCCCAAGCTAACGTGGCTACGACGACTAATTGTCGATAGCATGGAGGTTGATTAGATGCACAACATAATAGAAAGTGCAATAAACAACAGACCAATTATGAACAATCAAAGTTCAAACATAATGAACGACTTAAATGCGTTCCCTTAATTAGAGAGTTATTTATTTAACTCCTTAAGTTATGTTTCCTCTTAATCTTAGTCCATCCTTATCTTACCTCAATCTTAGTCTTATCTTAGTCTTAGAAACAACCATCCTTTAAAAAGGAATGGATGTAGCTTATCTTAGTCTTATAATACAAACCATCCTTTAAATAGGAATGGTTGCAACTTATCTCAAACCTTATCTCATATATGCCAACCGTTCTCTCATTGGGAACTAGTTAACCCTTAGTTTGTTGTTTATTTTTGTAGGGCTTGGTTAACCCTAGCCAGCAGCAAGACACTTACCAGCAATAAACAACATTCTTAAATTGTTGGGGATGTAGGCTAGATCCCCCCACGCCATCTTAAAGCCACCTACCTTGGACTGGATGTCCAATGTAGCTGAGCCGGCCAACCAACCCTAGGCTACAAGTCCGAAGACAAGTCCTTAAGCGGAAGTCGGATCTGCTATAGATACCGACCCCCTTTCCTTAGCATGCATGACCGGAGTCAGTCCCGGGTTCCTCACTCCCCCCAAGTACCAGTTAGTAAAAGTCTTAAGACCATGTTTGTTGGTTAACCTCTTTCGGTTCTTAACAAACTAATATTAGGGAGTGTTCCTTAGTCTCACACAATTCCTTACTAAACGTTAGTTAGTAGGTTCTTACGGTAAGTTGTGTTAGTTTTCAAACATCACACAACAATGCAATAAACATAATATTCTGGTTGCATGCTTTATCTTGTTTAGTGAGCACACAAAAACAAATAGCACACAAGCCGAGGGACACCTCGTTAGCAAGCAGGTCACAAGAAGAACTGTACCGTTCACCGTTGGTCGTTTGGTTGCTTACTCTCCTCCGGAGTCCAAACTCTCAAGTCCTAAAACATTGATTCAGTTTTAGGTTGTTAATCACTTAACTTAGTTCAACTTCATTAACTTACTTAACCCATAATGATTCCCCACCTAACACCTCTTAAGTTTTACAACTTATTCTTACAACCTAAACTTAAACTTTTAAGTTCATACTTAACTTAATCCCTTAGGTCTTTATACCTCTAATCATCAATGCCCTCTTAATGGGGTACCATTAATACCTCTAAACCTCTTTAGGGTTTCTTTCTTCTTCTTTTTTTCATCTTTAGGTTCGACCGACCTTACCCAAGGTCGGTCCATACCAGAACTTATTACCGTTTGAAAATTTTACCCCGACCAACCTTGCAAGTCCGGTCCCCAAGGTCAGTCCATTCCCGAGAGTTTTTCCCGTGGGAAATTTAAGCCCGACCGAACTTGCCAAGGTCGGTCCCAAGTTCGGTCGATTCCAGAGACTCGATTCGTACACAAAATACAAGCCCGACCGAACTTGTAAGTCCGGTCCCCAAGTTCAGTCGATTCCAGAAACTCTTTCCGGTAGTGTAAACTGAGCTCGACCGACCTTGCAGGTCCAGTCCCTAAGGTCGGTCGGCTCCAGAACCTTGTTTCTAAATTCCCATTTGACTCCAAACTTCTCCACAAGTTCCCCCATGTGTCCTAATACCACTTAGGCACTTAACTCACCTTAGAACTTCCACCAACCTCTCCAAAACAATTTCCAAAGATCTTCTTAACATTCACTCAATCCTTTTTAAACTCCTAACACTTAGGACTTATTTACTTACATTTCCAACTTGTAACCTTACCAAAACTTCAACCAACCCAAGTGTTCCCTCCTTGGCAGTTGGAGCACTTCATAGACATCATCTTTTCCCATCTTCAGCTCATTTACCAAAACTTCCTCAAGTCACCTTGCATATCCATGCACCAATTCCTCTCTATTCCTTTTATTACTCATCATTCCTAAACTCTTGGACATACCTAAACATTTCTTGCCATCCTCTTAGCACCTTAACCTTGTTCTTCTTTTCCTTGACCTTCCTACACCCTCCTTAGACATCTACATCTCTTTTACTCGGTTTACTCACCGTTCTTATGATCTTACGCTCTTATACATTCCTAGTCAACTTCCTCGACATTCGACAACATTCTCCTTCAATTTTCACTTCCATCACCTAAGTCCACTCATTACCATCTAAACTAAAACCTTATTGTTCCACTACTAGCATCATCACTACTTACACAAGCTTCCCAAAACTTTCATTGATATATTCCCTAGTTCGTACCTAAATCACCTTAAAGCATTATACACCTTCTCCTCCAAATTTGCACAAGTCTTACCATTCCTCATACCGTGACTTTGGTGTGTTCAATACACCCATCTAAACTCTAATTTCCTCATAGACCCTTCTAGGTCATTCTAAACCTCAAGAACTACTTAGTTAACTCATTTCCACTCAAATTCCTCTTAATGATCCCTAGTAAATCCTAGGGCATATTAACTCACCACCACCACTTAAAGACTTTGTTTTCTACTCAAATTTCGCCATAGCTTCCCTAGTATGTTATCATGCCCACAAGCATTGTTTTCCTCATTCACCCATCTCATACACATCAAGTCCTTTCTCATCTTGTTTCCTCACCCAAGTCAACTCATATATAATAAACTCAATATAGTGCAATAATCTTAAATTGCATAGCACTATGGCTCTTAGGCCCTTAAATGACTTAAACTTAAACACTGAATTTCCCACATATGAAAGCTTTCAACCTGCAAATACACCCATTAATCTCATAGTAGTTATAATGCTCTTAAAATCCATCTTAAACTTATATTACTAACTCATTCCCATTGGCTCCTTAGTCACAAGTTCATAAGCTTGTTTAAATTCTTTTTCCTAGGTTATATAACCCATTACCTAATGTAAGCCCTAGGCTACATTGGTACTCATCTAAAACTCATTCCTTAAACCTTAAACCACCATTAGGTAAGTAATTTACCTTGTTTTCTCAAGCTTATCTTAACTTCCTCCTTAGACCTTTTTCCCTTGGGAATCTCGGCCACCATCTTAACTTCCCTTGCCAATGTGCTAATCAATACACAATGACTCTCATGAGTGCTAAATAATACACTAACCTTAAGGAGTAAACCCTAGGATGAAAATGTGTTTCAAGGTATAAAAGTGGATGATTACCTTTGAAGATCTCAAGGTAGACTTGGGCATGAATCAAGAGGACCACCACTAGTCCTTGGTGATCAAAACAAGCTAGAACAAGGCATAAAAACAAGGTGTCTTAAGAGGCAATTTTTCGGCCATGTAGAAAAATGAAGGGAAGTTGATTTTTCTTCCACTTTCATTACCTTGGATGAATGGAGAACCAAAAGAGCTCTTCAAACTTGACTTTCCTCCATCAATGGAGTTTCCTCTTGGCACCGAAATGGAGCTTTGAAGGATTTGAAAAGATAGAAAGCTAGAGCTTGAGCTAACTAAGAATAATATGTGTTTAGTTTTTTATTTGGAGCTAAAATGAGTAAGTTGTAGACAAGGCAAGGTGAGGCAACAATGGAGCTGGTTCTCACGGTTTGAGAGGGTGAAGAAAATGAAGAAAACCATGGAAGAAGAGAATGGATGGAGAAGAGGAGAGAAGATAGGCTAAAAGGTAAGATATTTACCTTAAAAGCAAATAGTAACCTTTTCCTTATTTCTCTTTTCTTTTCTTATTTGATGAAGTCTTTAATGACTCATCCCTTAGAAACCGGCCCCCTCATTAGATAAGGCTAACATGGTCTTTGTTGACCAACTAATTGACTTATGTTGACTTAAGCTTAATTTGGGCACTATTTGGCACTATTCGCTAATTAGTGCACATATTCGTGAAACTTTTGGTTTCCCGTTGATTTAGGCTTCCTAATGTGATACTAATTAGTACACATGTTTATTAAGATGTAATCATGGGAATTTAGCCACTCAAAACTCATTTCTAAGACAATTTCTCAAAAAGGTGCTTTAAGGAGTCTTAAAGCACATTTTGTGTTTAAGCTTGTTTTTGAGCTTGGTTTTCTTTGATAATTGATTTAAAATGTCCATTAGCATATTACTAAAGTCTTATAATGGTATTTGGGTGCTAATCAAAGCCACTCCAAGCTTAGAGCACATTTTTGCCTTAATTGCCCTTAAGGCATTTTCTTGTGTTTTCCTTGGTTAAAATTGTCTACCAATCTTTCTAAGGCATATTTTAGCCTTACTACATCATAATTTGATGTTTACTTAGCATACTTAGGTTTGGGGTATTTCACATACATAGATTCATCGAAGGGAAACATTTCCACATTAAACAAGACTTTGAGTTCTCCATTGACAGAAGGGTTTCGGAAGACCAGCAAGTCCCATTTTTGTTTCTGGTCAATCAAGTGAGCCTCAAATGTTTGGAAATACTCCAGGATCAGCTGAGAAGCGGTCGTTGCGATATTGACCACACAACATCGTACGAAGATGTTTGTGCGTTTACTTCGACCATGGGATTACCGTGCGCGTTTCGTATGTTTCAGTACATTCAAGCCGGTCTAAATATACCAGTTGAAGAAGTGCATATCTTCTGGCGAACACTCAGATATGACGCACAGCAAGAATTTGAAGCACAACGCCAAACATACGATGAGTCGTATAGCATAGAGGAACAACTCTCATGTGTAGGTTTATGGTATAATGATCTGTCTCAGCGGTATGATCCTACGACGATCGAATAAGCGTTCAACACGTGGAAGCCAATATGGGAGCCCGAGGATGATCACACTGGTTTACAGCCACCAGAGGTGAAGGTGCCTAAGGGTCGGCCCACTACCAAAAAAAAAAAGAGGCCAAACACTAGGGACAAGTCCGAGCACGAGCATTTAGGTCTTGGAAACTGTGGCCCGGCCCTACGACATTCGCAGTCTCAGCGACGCCCGACAGCCCCCGAAAGTACAAGTGATCGTGGGTCGTCAATGCAACACAATCAATCACAGTGTTGGCCATCTGAGGGAATGAGTCAAACTGGAGAAGGACCGACAATGCAACACAATCCACCTCAACAACATGCACCATGTCCGACATACTGGAGCCCCTGGAAATTCTCGCCGTATTGGAGTGACCTCGATCCGCAATTAGCTAATTATATATAGGTTAGAGGGAGATAGTGGGTGATGGAAACTGTGGGTTTCGAGCTATTGCTGATGCCGTGTACAACGATGAAGGCCAATGGAAATAGGTTAGACGTGCATGCTTGGATGAGCTGGAGGGTAAAAGAGATTGATGGTTATCAAAATGTGAACCTGTTTGGTACGATAGACAGTATCGTCGACTGAATTGGTTTGAAGACACATTTGCACCACCGCAATACTGGATTGAAATTCTAGATCTTGGTGTCATCTTGTGCACTGCATACCACATTGCGCTTATCAGTTTTTCAAAAGCATACAATGGTAAGGCTAGTGGGTTGGTCGCACTGCCGCTACGTGATGATCGGGGGTTAGGTCGTCCAACAGCAGAGGTCAGTATTGCATGTATCGCTGAGCAGTCTCATTTCATTAGACTCCAAACAGTCGAAAATTGTCCAGTCCCAATCATGAATCCGATGTGGCGATGTTGGCATGAGCCCTCAGTTACAGCTTATATTGAGCCGTACTTACCGCGCAATGCAGAGTGGTACAGATTGTTTCCCCCAACTAGTGGATCAGGACAGTTGATTATAGAAGATTAGAGTTTCTAAAATTTTGTTGAATTCCTGTATGTCATTAATATATTCAAGAAGTCTTGTAATGTTTTGCAAGATGAATGTATTTAAAAAGGACACTTAAATTTTTGAATATTGTAGTGTCTCATGTTGATACAGTGGATTATACTTTATCTAATAAAAGCAAATTCATCGTAGATACAATGCGTTCTAATACTACTGCTGTTAGCGACTCAACGGCCAACAAAGAATTTAGACCACCCAGATTGGCATTGATCTTAAGAAGCACATTTGACACCTAATTTACCAAAAAAAAGTTGTAGAATATTTCATCCATCACTAATGATCGAATTTTGGCTCATCTGTGTTTCTAACCACTGGACAAGATGCTGATCCTTACTTGGTCTACCAAGGGTAACTTTTCAAGTATACCTTCGTTCACAACATCAGGAAGGTTCTTGTAATGTTTTGCAAGATGGATGTATTGAAAAAGTACACTTAAATTTTTGAATATTGTAGTGTCTCATGTTGATACAGTGGATCATACTTTATCTAATAAAAGCAAATTCATCGTAGATACAATGCGTTCTAATACTACTGCTGTTAGCGACTCAACGGCCAACAAAGAATTTAGACCACCCAGATTGGCATTGATCTTAAGAAGCACATTTGACACCTAATTTACCAAAAAAAAGTTGTAGAATATTTCATCCATCACTAATGATCGAATTTTGGCCCATCTGTGTTTCTAACCACTGGACAAGATGTTGATCCTTACTTGGTCTACCAAGGGTAACTTTTCAAGTATACCTTCGTTCACAACATCAGGAAGGTTACTGTTAATGAATTCATTTTGGCCATCAGTAATCGTAGGTTGAATACCATACTGATAGTGAATACGTATAGTGACTTCATGTTGAGTGGATGCTTTTATCCCATTAGTGAACAACTAAAGTTAAGGAACTAAGATTGGTTTCTTGTCAAACAGCTAATACTAGAATTTGGGAGTTCGTTAACACCTTGTCAAAGAAAGGACTTTTAGCGGCCAAAATCAATGAGATTACGTTTAGACTATTTACTCTATATTCTACTAGACTGCAATAGTGATGAGGAAATCATGGAAGGTGAGAGGAAAAAAAACAAGCAGTATTGCTATGGAGGAAAATATCACGACCATTCTCGACGTATTTGGAGCCGACGATTGTTGAAAAAAATGTTTATTTTTTACAAATGAAATTGAATACATATTTGAAACATATTTTCAGGACTTCAAAAGCGAGATCAGTTTGTCGTCGAAGATTATTGAAAAAAATGTTTTTTTTACTAATAAATTTTATACATATTTGAAACATATTTTCAGGACTTCGAAAGCAAGATCGGTTTGTCGTCGGAGATTGCTCAAAAAATGTTTTTTTTACTAATTAAATGTAATTGTACACATATTTGAAACATATTTTCAAGACTTCAAAAGCGATTCTATTTTAGAGTTTCATTTTCAATCAACATTGTTCACACGTCATTTCTCATAATGTTACAACTTATTCCACACACACATCATTTTAAATCTTAAAACAAATAACAATTCTGATGACTATCAGTACATGAAAGCCAAATGTGGTTGCATTGATCAAGCGGGAGGAGGTCGTCTCCTCGTACTAGCCCTGTAGCGTGAATTGTGTTCCCTACGGTCCGCCTTAGCCCTGCTTCGTATTACATCTGGGTCTTCGAAGTCTGAATCATCTTCATACTTCACAAGAATCCTAACTCTTTCCATTATTTCTCCAAGGTCTAAGTAGTTCTGCAACATCATGCGTACGTCCGCATCGGTCAGTATATCGACGATAGAGTCGTTGTACAGATCTTGGTCCATCCTAAGGTAGACAATGGAAAAGACGTTGAGTTGCTGATTATCAAAATGTGGTCTGACAATTTGATTTAATGAAGCTGTTAGGTTGTTAACACTTCTCGGAGTTCTAATTTCTGTATTGATCACTGCCCATCCCGGAGCACGTTGGAACCGTGCCCCGTATTCATTGAGTGCGGTGTAATGGTTCACGTGAATTGCAAAGGGAATTGACATCCTAATGACATAAACAAGAATGAATTATTTAAAAACCAAATAAACATAAATTAAAATTACAACAAACACACCAGTTTAAGCATCAGTATAGAATGTTTAAAAAACATAAACTAATAAGTCTACTAATATCCAAACCCACCACCACTATACCCACCCCTACCATACCCACCACCACCATACCCACCCCCACCATACTCACCCGCCCCAGCCCCAGAACCACCACCAGCATGTCCTCCCCTGCCATCACCACGCCCTCCCCCCTCCCATCACCCGGTCCCCTGCATCATCACCGCGCCCACCATCACCCCCATACGACGCGCCTGCTCCATGTGCCTACGGTGCATACCCTCCCCTCTAGGCTAAGGCCTCTGGTGCGACGCCCCGCGATGTACCACTCCATGCCAGCACGAGGCTGGTTAGGGTTCCTGTGTGTGGGCGAATCAGGGGTGGTCGGGACATTAAGCCGGCAGTACTCAAAGGCCATCTCCAGCGTATCAGCCGCCCAGGCGGGGAAGCCTGTGGGCCAGCCCGGGTTGTTCTCCGGTGCGAGACTCATGATAAGCGGCGTTGTCTCATCCCAATACTGTAGTAAGGTATAAATGTGAAGTTAGTATTTAAAAACAATCAAACAACAAAAAAATTTAACAAGACAAAGTATTTACCTGGAGCTAATCCTCTCGTCGTGTACTGGGCCCACCATCCACTCCTAGTGGACGCACCTGAACATGAGAAAGGCGCTGGAACCACCGGATGTAATCCGGGGCCACGGCCCATGCCATCTGCACACGCGTCAGAGGAAACCTCCACCTGCTGGACCCTGTCGTGTTGTCCCACACGGTTGTCCCGTAGTCGTACGTAGCAAGGTACGTCTTCCCATGTCTGGACGATAATGGCTGTCGGGTCTGATAGGTTGAGGGGGGATAGTCTGCACGTATCCAAACTGGCGCAGACACCGCTCCGGCATATACGGCTCAGCAATATCCAAGAACTGTATGGTGCCATAGTACCGGGAGTGCGCCTGTGATACGAGGGCACCCTCTGCCTCAAATGGCAGCCAAGTAACCTACGTTTCATTTAATGGAAAACAATTAACAACTTAAATGAGAAACAATGTTTGACAATACGTTAAATGTCAACTTTTTATTACTACAATCGCTAAGCAACTCGTACCTCAGTAGAGGACATCGTGTCCAGCCGTCCCCTCACGAAACGTAGCCTCTCATCATCCATCAAATTCCTCGTGTAACGAGGCCACCTCGCCGCCGTCGGGAGCAACCATCCCAGTCTGAAAGGGGCTCCGGTCTGAACATGGGGAAGTACTCGTAGATCCAGCACTGCGGTGATCATCCGAAAACATTAGCCAAGATAGTCAAACAATAAGTTTACAATAATTAAGTCGTGAGCTCGCAATCAAGTTCTCACCTGAAACAACGTCAGGCAACCAGCCAGCTGACGTGTATCCGCCCGGGAAGCGATGCCGAGCTGTCGGTACAGGTATGCCAGTGTCCCGGTCCCCCACGCATACAAGTGGACCCTACTAGGGTCACGGATGGGCCAGTAGGACGAGGGCATAACACGATCCCCGCCCTTGTCGATGATCAATGAGTGGGACACCAGCCACCAGAGGAACACCGTCGTCTCCTGAAGTGGGGTACAGTATGGACCGCCACAAGTATCATGAAGAGCTCGGTAACGTACCTGGCTCTTCTCCAGGAACCTACAGTTTATCAGCTCCTGCTGGTCCGCCGCGCCAAACAGCCGTAGGAAGTGGGGGATGAGAACATGTAACGGTGGGGCCGCTATACTGACGGGCGCCATCCTCGGGCTGGTACGAAATCGCCATGCCAGTGATGGGGATACCCAAAATGTGGTAGACGTCGTGGAGAGTAATAGTCATCTCTCCAAATGGCATGTGAAAGGAGTTCGTGTCAGGCTGCCATCTCTCCACGAACGCTGAGAGGAGCGCGAGGTCAAAACAACCATGCGCTATGTCAACAAGATGCGCAAGTCCGCTATCCTCGACCGCTGCTAGACTCTGGGTGCCTCAATGTACTCGAGTCCACGCCTCCAAATACTTCGTCCTAGGCTTGAAGCTAAGACATCCCTTCTCCTGTTGAATATTTATAATTGAGTTCACACTATATTAACCATTTCCCTAAACAATCTAAAATTTTATGGAATCTATTACCAGACGGGAAACATACCACTCCTCGCCACACGTCTAACGCGACGTGACCACCGAAACTCGGGATCAAACTCATATCCTGAGGGCCTCCGGGCACTGGAGCCTGCCCAAGCAACCAAGCATCAGCAGCCGGCATCTGCGCCACCCCCTCTGCCGGACCATGTACTGGGGACCGGCGACGACGGCGCACCTGTGTGCCCTCATGCTCAGCACCCGGCTCATCTATATCCTCGTCATCAGCGTCAGCCTCGCCATGACGTGCGTCTCCGGTCCCCCTCTGTGGAGGAGTAGGCCAAGCAGGACTATCAGACCTCACGACCAGCGTCTCATCGCCGATCAATGAGTCCAGATCCACACCATGCAGCTGGTCCACCTCCTGCTCCTCCCCCTGCTCCTCCTCATCCGCATACTCCTCCTCCTCCCCCTCCCCCTGATCCAGCTCATACTCCGCCCGCAACCTCTCCTCACGGGCTCGTAGAAACTCAAGCTCCCTACGCTTCCTCGACGAAGCTGTAGCGTACTGTGTACGCCTCCTCTCTACAGCAGCAGCATCAGGCCCGGACACACGAGGGTGTGATGAGCTCTCGCCTCGGTCGGAAATCGTCTTACCCTTACCCAGACCGAACCTACCAAGCAAACCCTTGCCTTTTCCTCCCGCCATCTGTTGTTTACCGTAGAATTTAGTCATACTATTTTTACAGTTAGTCAAGACCGGTCGAGGTTAGTCAATACCGGTCATACATGCATCTCAGTAGTTCAACGTCAAAACAAATTCATACAAATCCTGGAACTGATTAAACACGGATAATAGAGGTATACAATGTAAAAAACGACCAATTATATAACAAAACAGCAAAAAACGACCAATTATATAACAAAACAGCAAAAAACAAGCCCCGAGCGTTCCCAACAGCGCGCGCCCGCGCGCAGCTTTCTTCCCCGGCGCCAGCGCCGTCCCAGTCACACGCGCGCCAGCGCCGTCCCCGTTCCCCACGCGCCCGCGCCGCTGCTTCCACCCGCGCGCCAGCGTCGCCGCATCCACCCGCACGCTAGCGCCCACGCTTCCACCCTCGCGCCAGCGCGGCCTTTTCCACCCGCGCCCAGCGCGGCCGCTTCCACCCGCGCGCCAGCGCTCCCCGGTCTGGTCTCCCCGTTTCTGAATTCGTCTACGTTTTTTGCTAATTTTACTACTTTTACTGCTATACTATGCTAAAAAACTGTAAATTATGACAGAAAAGAACCTGGTTTTGCAGATCGAATTAGCAGAAATGATGAGCACTGGCTTTCCTCCTGCTCTCGCTCCGGTTACCGCTTCTAGAGAGAAGTCAGAGAGAATTCTAGAGAGATAGAGAGTTTTAGAGTTTGAAATTTTGTGGAGAGATAATAGAGGGTAAAGGTGTATATATAGGAGAGTTTAAGGGTAAGGGCAAAAGCGTAAATTTTTTTAAATTTCTGACTGTGCGAAGTGAAAACCCGACTGAGCGAACGAGTTCAGCAAAAGTGCCGAAAATCCATACGATTCTTTTTTTAAAAAAAAATCACGAGATATCCTTATTTTCTTTCGTAATTCACAATATATCCTTGTGGTTTTAGTAATTCAACTTTAAATATGTTTAAATGTTGTCCAAAATTGATGAAACTTTACATGGACGATGCTAAAATGTTATATTTTGGTCCAATATCAAATTTGAAGTTTTTTAAGCTCACATGTGGCTTGTGGGACCCAATGTGCAGTCACATGTTCATTGGGTCCCACAGGTCACATGTGAGCTTAAAAAACTTCTAATTTGATATTGGACCAAAATATAACACTTTAGCATCGTCCATGTAAAGTTTCATCAATTTTAGACAACATTTAAGTATGTTTAAAGTTAAATTACGAAAATCACAGGAGTATATTGTGAATTACGAAAGAAAACAGGGGTATATCATGAATTTCCCCTTTTTTTTATCATAAGCGAAAATGTTGTGCCACAAATCTATCCTCCCCCTATCCCTAATTAACTTTTTTCTTTATTATTTACATATATCGTTTAACTTCAATATTTAACAAGTAAGATAACATAATTTTATAAATCTAAGTTTTGCAATGGAATAGTTATGTGAAAAACTTGTAGAAATTTATTTTATATGTTTAATATTGAAGTGAAAAACATGCTAAAAAATAAACAGGACGGAGGTAATATAATTCAGGGTACATTGCACTCTTTATTGCCGCGCATAGTTCCTTCACACTTGTTTCTTCTCTTATGGGGTACCATGCTTTAAAAAAAATTCAAGTATTATATACTGACAGCTGAAATTTTATTATAATTTACCGTTTTTATGTAATAATCAACAACCGGGGAAATTTATCGCTGCAGGTTTGTATAAAGGCATGGAATTTGTCTTTACCTAAAGGCATTATTCTAGTCCATTGGATTAACTAAATTAATCTAATTCTTGATGAGTACCTAAAGGCATTATTCTAGTCCATTGAATTAACTAAATTAATAAGGGATTATTAGCCGTACATATACATTATAATCTGTAAAATTTTAACCAACCCAATATATGCTTAGCTTCATTAAAGACAATTGATTTGTTGAAGTAAGCAATGAATATTGAGTATTTTTGTATATTAACGATTTACATTCGTGGCAAATATTACATAAGTCAGTGGCATATATATTTGTACACACATGACATATATTGTTTAATGCCTATGGCTAATATTTGTCTGTATCTAAAACTATAGTCAATAGTCGTAGATGTACAGTATACATTGTTAACTTTTATTCAATATACACATAGTGTCATTAAATACAATTGATCTGTTGAATTAAGCAATGAATATTGAGTAGTTTTGGTATATTAACGATATACACTCATGGCAAATATTTCATATCTATGGCACATATATTTGTGAAAACATGGCATATATTGTTTGAAGCAATGGCTAACATTAATCTGTATCTAAAACTTAAGCTAGTAAGGGATTATTAGCCGTACATGTACATTATAAGCTGTAAAATTTTAGCCAACCCAATATATAATAAGCTTCATTAAAGACAATTGATTTTTTTGAAGTAAGCAATGAATATTGAGTACTTTTTGTATATTAACGACATACATGCAGGACAAATATTTCATAAGTCTGTGGCATATATATTTGTACACACATGTCATATATTTTTTAATGTCTATGGTTAACATTTGTCTGTATCTAAAACTTAATCTAATAGCCGTACATGTACTGTATAAGGTGTAAAATTTTATTCAGTATACACATAACGTCATTAAAGATGATTGATTGTTGAATTAATCAATGGATATTAAGTAGTTTTTGTATATTAATGACCCTAAACCCTAAAAATGCCTTCGGTGTTTTTAGCTTTCCTAGGGTGGTTTAGGGTTTAGGGTGTGTGGTGTAGGGTAATCTTTTTTGAAGTCATTTTATACTTTATAATTTCGCCACTGACTCGGCAGGTTTTTAGGCTTTGTGATATAGGGTTAAGGGACGTTAGACCCTAAACCCTACACCACAAACCCTAAAATACCTTCGGTGTTTTTAGCTTTCCTAGGGTTTAGGGTGTGTAAGTAATGTTTTTTGAAGTTTTATACTTTATAATGTCGCCACTGACTTGACAGGTTTTTAAGGTTTATGGTTAGGATTTAGGATCGTTAGACCCAATGATATCATATTTTTGTTAATATTTTAAAATTACATAGTTCATTTTGTTATAGATTTAAATTAATTTATTAAACTCATATAATCAATTTACTATTATAGACATTATTTTAATTAGTATTTTCGGTTGTCCCTGTACATATTAGGAGTGGACATGCAAAATTAATTACATGAGTAAAACATTCTAATCTAATAATTTTAATATGTTAAATCCAAGGGTTAATATAAAAGCCTTTGCATAATGGCAAAATATTTGCCTTTATGCAATCCACGCCCTCTATTTAAATATTAAAACATTAAAAATAAATAACAAATTAAACCATAGTCGTCTTAAATTTGAGACCAGGATGGAGTTAAGTGACACAAATGAGCAACTAATTTTAAGAGTGATTTTTTGGGTAAAATATGAAAAGAATATTCATGCCGCTAATAGCCTATCCAGGTAAATTCTTGGATATCCTTTCAATTAGAGGGGGCATGGTATCCTTTCTATTTAGACCAATTATATTTTGACATGTGAAAAATTAAGAGTTAAAATTTAATGTATTTCCTTTAAATATACTCCCCTCCTTTAGTTAACTTCAACTATAGTCAATCCCTCATATCCATTATAAAAAAATCTCGTACGTAGTTGAATGTAAAATCTTTTTTTGTCTTATTAGATTACACTTTTTTTTCTTTCTAAAACTATTCTATTTTATTTAAATACTAAAGCAAAATTTTATTTTTAGACAAAATGAAATAATGCAAACTATAAATATCATTCTAAAAGAAAATTTACATTAAGTTAACATTTCAAGCACACAAATAGACATATACCATGAGTATAGTATTGTCCAATAATTATTGGTTAATTTTTTTTGAAAAAATATTATTTTAAAATAAAGTAATGATTTCTATAATTTCAAATAAAATTTAAAAGTTATGTGAAACTATTTAATTAAACATGCAGATAGATTTTACATCTATTGCCCATTCAATTATATTTTTCTACTTTAATATTAAAAATTTAATAGCACAAATTCAAAGATCTATAAATATAGTAACTCACTATATTATAGATAAAAAGTAATAATAAATAACTCATCTGACTTGATGAAAATTTAGATTTTGTCATAATGAAATGATGACTTGAAATATTATATTAGAAAATTATTGAATTAAAAAATATCAAAAGTGAATATTAAGAATGTATTTGATACCAGAAAATATGAAGATAACTAAATTGTAACCAGGAAAGAAGATATTGTACCATGAAATCAAATTATGAACAAAATTAATATAATTAAAAATATGGCAGTATAAAATACACAAAACTTATGGAATGACAATGATATGGGATAAGAAAAATATAAATGGTGTATTTGTAGAATGAACACAATATTTTATTTAAGTGCTTGTAGTATAAAAAACCGTAAATCCTCATCTCACTTGATTTCTTTAGGACTGTTGATGGAAAAAGAGTAAATAGAGGGTACAATTTCAAAAAATATAATATCTTGCTTATATTGAGGTAAAGTTCATTTGTTTATAACAAAAGTACTGTATTTACATGCACAAACCAAACTTAACAGAAAATAGTGTTCTATTACAAAACAAGAATGTATGGATAGTGTTAAGTAGTGCACCTCGATATCGGTAAAAAAAAACATTTTGTAGGATTAATCTTGTATAGGTTTTGTGAGGATCGATAATCAAATGCAGTGGAAATAGGACCATTAAGAGTATGTCTTTGAACAGAATATACTAGATCATATAGGTTATACCAGAACAACTTTTCTCCTTAATTATTTTTTATTGTCATACCAATTATTATTAATAGTGGGCATAACTTAAAGTGAAGACTTTGGACATTAGTGATTTGCTTCATACCCAATATTAGAAAATATGTTAGGTCGGTATAATTTCTTGTTTTCACCTCCATGAGGAAAAGTAATTACAATTTCATATTAGTCTTAATCAAAGGGAAATTTCATATAGTACTATTTAGGTTTCCAAAAGCATTATAGTATACCACTTTATGTAATGAGATGTTATTCCTTATCAATAATTAGTGACCAACTCCTAAATCCCAAAGTTCAAGATATAATATTTAGACAATCCTAAACTCGCAAATCATCTATCCTTTAAATTTAAAGTCATTAAAATCTAAACCCTAGAGTTTTGTCACAAAACCCTCGAAAACTTTGAATCTTCGATTTTAAGCCTTTGAAATAAGGTTGAGATTTAATGCAGTACATACGTGTATGTGCTATAAATTTTGGAATCTCGCTGGTATATTATGAAGTATCCATTTATTAACTTAAAATTGATTATAAAATATTCCTTCGACCAAAACCATTGGAAATGTAGAATACAACGGCGTCCGTGATAACCCAAATGATTGTGCTGAGTGGTACAAGACCCCATGATCCATACAAGGTGGATGAATGAGAAGGCGTAAGAGTCATTAAGAATTATAAAAGAGTAAAACTACGTAAACTAAAGATTCCAAAGAAGCTGGAGGATCGGAATTATTGATAGGCTCTTGATATGTAAGTAGATCCTTAATAGAGTCCATAATAAATTTTGATTTATTATTTTCATCAATCACCAACTTTCATACAATTTTTAGTTTAGTCTCATCATATAGCTAGTTATTGAATATAAATTTGGTTTAGTGAAAATGAAAAAACATCACTAATTCATATCTTACCCTACTATCACTTACATCTTGTTGAAGGTAGATGTTTCATTTTTTTTTTTTCATATGTCATAGCCAAAATACCATAGTCATATATACAAAGCATAGAGTAGCAACAAAAAAATATAAAAGTAATCAACTTATAAAAATCTCTCAATGTTGTTATATAAAATAATTATGAATTTATAAGGTGAACTTTTAGAGTTATGTAGTTGGGCCTAAAATTTCATATGATAACATACAAGTTTTATTTTATATAAGATTTGTCAAAAATGCAAACCAACAATATTTCTTTAAAATGAGTGCTATGGTAGAACAATCTATCTCAATCCTTTCCCTTTAACCTAATATTACACTTTGACACAAATTGTGGATCTAGCAACAAATTTCAAACCTGAAAAAAATATTGTAAATGTGTGTACCTTTTTGCTACAAGTCATTAGGTAAAAAAAAACACTTGGACACTTCAACTAAGTACTTGTACTTATAACCAGCGTAAATAATGTATATTAATATACTTTTATGACATTTCCTTCATATTTCATTGTTTTTCAATCTAACTCAATTTGTAAATTATATATGTTATACACCTAGAGTATAAATCATTTTACAAATTTATGATATAAAAGAAATGATTGAATAAGATAGAGTATGAAATATAAATAAAAACATGAAAATAGGTAGAATTTATTTTTTTCATTGAATATAGAAACATTGTTTTAAATATTTTATATTAATTTTGCTTGATAGACAAGATATGAAGATTTAATCATTCTTTTTATTTTAATGATACATTGAGGAAATTAATCATATTTCATGATTATGAATCATGATATAAATTAGTTAAATTAATTAATAAAATATATACAGTTTGTTTTAAAATTATTATTTATGAAATTCACCACCTAAGCAAAATTAGGCATTAATTCCTAAAAATTGAGTTGAATAAATCCTATTAAATATGAACTAAAATAAAGATAAAAAGCATTAGACTAATTAGTCATTTGAAATTGATTTTACAAGGAAAATTTATAGATTTATTAAAGAAAAATAAATATCTATTATTTAAGCTATGTATTTTATATTAAAATTTACCTAATATATATTTTTTATAAAAAGATTTTTTTCAATTAACAGTAATTTGACAAACAAATTTAGTCTTAATTTATTTAAAAAATTGTATTTAACCAAATGTCATATTAAATAGTAAAAAGAAGAAAAATTAAAAAAAAAAGTGGAGCACATTGTTGAAAAGTTACCAGTTAGCACATATTAAATAAGTGTTTTTGTTTTTAATTAGTGTCTTCCAATTGAGTTAACTATGGTTTAACTTAAAAAAATTATTTAAAATCTTAAACATCTATATTCCACTTGTATAATTGGATTAGAAAAAGAGGGCATGGTCCTCTCAACATAAGGGTACCAAGCATGCACCTTTTTAAAAACCTAGCAAAGTGACTTTTATGTGATTTTTCTAATATTAAGCCCCTAATTCAAACAGCTCTGCGGAACAAATCGTTGTGTTGTCAAGCAAGTGATGTTGCTTTGAGACTCGTCTGTAGATAAAACTGGATATGTTAACATAACAGCGTTAGTGAAGCCATTTGCAACTCAGAACCATGTTTAACTAGACAACGTTCACTGCCAAACAAAATCGCAATCACCTATCACAATTACAGTCATCAATCACCAGTAAACAATCACAACATTAAGTAAGAATCTCAACAACTGGGCCTAAGTAAGTCGGTTACGTGAAATGAGTAAACTATGGGATGATGGACAAGATGACTCACAGCTACCGAAGATATGTCTATCAATTATCAAATGTTGTTCACACAGTTTACAAGGGGGCTCTTACTTACGGTGCACAACAGTCTGCATGATTGTAAGCACGAATGCAAATAGCAGAAGCTACGCCAACAGATCCAAGAAAAACTATAGGGGAAGAGGCAGAGAGAAGAAAACCCTAGGGCGGTTTCACCCAGGGATAAAAGAATGAATATTTGAAGGTGAAAACACAAAGAATAATGATCCCAGCTTGACTTACAAAATTCTGTCCCAAACCATCCTTGTTTACTGTGTATGTCAACCCACCTTCTGGTGGAGTACACACAGCAACATCCATCCCAACTTACAAAATCTTCTCCTTCGGGTTCTGAGCGTACACAAAGTTACACCGCAATTGGATCCTGCGTAGCGCACAGAATAACAAGAGAGGAAAAGGATCAACACACACATTCTCAAATGTTGAAAAACTCCTAGACTCCTATCCCGTGAGTGAAGAACACTAGTGCCAGTGAAAATATTTCTATAATACCAAGTAATCACAGGATAATATCCACCCATTGCATTCAAATGCTGAGAATTTTTAGCTCTTGCTCTAAATGGTAAGTTTTGGTATCATATGCAGAATCGAACTATACGATTTACCCCCCTCCAATTCATTCTCCATTTTATCCATCTACGTTGACTGCCGAAACTTGAAGGAAAAGAAACCAACCTTTGTAGTGGTAAGATTAGAAACTGCCATGCTGAACTTCTCTCTAGTCTTTGAACCCGCAACTTGACCAACCTTTGCCACTCTGCTAAAAGCACCATTCAGCCAAGCTGTTCCAGCAGACACATACCTAAAAAGGACACAAATTTATTTATGTTGATCACTTCTAACATCAATCAATGAATTACACATATCCAAGCAAGAATATCTCATCAATCCAGAGTAAGTAATTCTACTTCTTTTCCCACTCCAAATTTTTTATCTTTGTTTAACAAAATTAACACGATTTTGTATCAACTAATCTAGTCTCTCTTTACTCCCCCTGTTAACCTGTTCTGTTCTGTTTCTTCAACGTAGTTATTGTCATCTCCTTTCTTCCCTCCTAAAATGTACCCCACATGCCCTTTTTCAATAACCTTGTACTTTCAAATGTATTATTTATGTGAACAATGATTAATAAAATTCAGACAGAAAAGAGATGAAATATGAGTGATCAATGAAGCATAAACAAATACCACAGACCTGCTAGACTTGACAGCAGAACCTGTGTTGTTTAACTTCCTCTCCGCTGCAAATATAGCAGCCATCGTTTTATCTGACACCTGAAGCCTTTGGTCCACAGACTTCACCTTCTCATTGACCACACAGATTCCAGCAGTCAACTTCTCTGTCAGACCAACTCTCTGGTCAAAAGACTTAACCTTAGCAGATGCATTGGCTCTGAATTGATGCTTCTCATCAAATACCTTTGCCTTATTCACAGCATCTTGTCTGATAGCTGAGCCTTTGGCAATCACACTGGAAACAACTTCTTGTGCTTTATTTACATATATTCTTCCACTACCTTGAGAATTAGATTTAGGTAGATCCTGAAATGGATTAAAAAAATCAATCATACTACTGAAGACAATGTGCGTGTTTGTATGTCCATACACCATCACTCATCCAGATAACGATTCATTACTTGAAAAAGGTCAATGATCTACCACAAAAGCACTTAATCAAAATTTAAATATAGAAAATATGACATATGGTAAACAGTTTGAGAAGAACTCAAAAATGGATGTCAAAGCAGCATGATAGAACTTATGACTTTGAGCAGTGGCAATCACCTCAACACCCGATGAACTGTCTTCAGAATGAGCTAAGCTCAGAGCATTGTCCACTGTTCTTACTTCCTGAAAAATTGCAATTACTCATAACGCTGAACTGTTGAATGCATAAAAACATTGGAACTTTTGCAAGTACCTCTTGTTCCACTACATAATCATGTACAGCTGAAATGGTTACAATTTGATCCACTAATGTCGCTCCCTGAAACATATATAAAACAGAACCAAAAACAATTGAATTGAACAACGGTATTGCTGTTTCAAAGAAAGGGAATGACAAATTCACCTACTACAAGGATAGTATAAGACTTTTGCACTATGCTTAGTATCATCAAGTCCTACATGCAAAATTCCCTTCATTCATGTATGTACCAGAAATGTCACCTCAGAGCCGATTAGATATCTATCGTGAAACAAGATAAAATGATTCTAGTGAACCTAAACAACCATAAAGTTTTGCAGTCATAGACCGTCAGGTCTCCTTGCTTGATTGACGATTATTTGGACGTGATTAGATTACAACGAAAAATTTACTTCTAAAGATATGTAGTTTATACTTTAGAAAAGCATACATGCAGGCTCTAGTTTTAAAGAAGCGGAAAATGAAAGGAAGAATAGCTACCGATAACAGTAAAGCGATTTCAAGCGCCCTGGTTTCTTTAAACGTAACAAAAGCAGTCTTTGACTCCCCTGATTCTCTGCAAAAACCACATCATTCAAAAACAAACCGTTCCGTACATCAACACTTAAAAAAAAAAACACTTTCCGAACTCAAACAACTTCCAACAACCTAGAGTGCACTTCACCTTCTTGTTGACACAACACAAGCAAGTCGAACTAAAAAGATAAACGAGTAGAGAGGCTAACCGGCGGATCTGAATATAGTCGATGTCGCCGGTGAACGAGAAAAACTCGTGAATTTCTCTCTCGGTTGCCAGATCTGATAGGTTGCTAACTTTAATTGTTCTGGTCTGTCATAAACCAAACACAATTCACAAAAGAGGAAACTTGCCACTATTCACGGTACGAAGGAAAAATAAGAAGTGATTAAAGCAGACAAGGAAGGATAAGACAGAGTCTGAGGATAAACCTGCATTATCGACTCGAGGGGAAGTAGGACAAGAAGAAGATTTGAGCCTGCTGCAACGGTACTCTTTCTCTTTCTTCTTCTCTCCCTTTACAACGTTTCGTGCAGATTCGAATATCTCTTGCGGCCGCTAGTTCTTCGTCGGTAGACAGGGAGGACAGGAGTGAGAAGGGAAGGGAGAGGATAGACAAAGACAGGCAAAAGGGGCTGCTGACGGCTGGTGCTTGACATCTACGTTTTTATTTGTGTGCTTATTTAATCATATTGTTGAAAAGGATGTTGTGACGGACAGCTCGGATGAATGAATTATGGAAGAGCGTTTTTTCTCATTTTCCCGAAAACATGATAGAACGTTTGGAAACATGCCGTTATCCTTGAAATATTTATCCCAATTTTACTATTAGCTCATTTTTATTATATTCAAATGAATCAAGAGAACGGCCGAGGATTATCACCACTTACTATCGTTTTAGATACCCACCCGACCTGTCATCCGTTTTTCACCCGCATCATCCGACCCGACCCGTCACCCGAAAAATTTTCATCCGTCACCTGTTTCACCCGTCACCCGTTTTTCATTTTTTTTCCAGTAAACATTTTAGTCTTTAACATTAATATAAGCATAGTTTTTGGCTAAAAACACCCATATTGACTCAACAGATTGATTTATATAATTTCAGCAAATGCAATGACAGTCACACTGAATCTGAATGTGATATAATGCAATGCATTATAATGAAATGCATTTGTTGATTGTTCTGTATCTTTATGCCTTTTACTCGGACTGATGAGCTTGAAGATATGGTTAATGCCTAATTCAACCCATCACCAAATTAATAGCTAATTTGCATGTACCAGATTAAAAAAAAAGAATATTGTTGTTTTAATCAACCGACAGTTGGAGCTCCTTTGCAAGGCTGGCATGGATAAAGAATCAATCAAGAGAAATTAAAATAAATTAGTAGTCATCATAAAAGTATTACCATCAAAAACTAATTTAATTTATAGTAAAAAAAATACTATTACATTTGACATGTTCTTCTTGCAACCATATCTTTGATAACTTTGGATCCCACTCTTTCGGCTCATCTGGTGCTACTATACTTCCATCAATCTAATTATAAATTAATAAGCCATGGATCCAGCAATAATAATCACTATAAGTATATTTGTAATTAACTCCCATTATCAATCAATCACGCAAAATCCGATTCACACAATCACGCAATATTTTAGGATAGATTATTACTTGCACGAGATGCAAACCCCTTGTTCTTGTTCAGCGACGCCCTCTGTTTGGACTTTGGACGGTGGTGGTGAGTGAATTCGTCACTAACTGTACTGACGCTCTTCTGGTGGTAGTGAGCGAGATGCAAGAGTGAAAGATGCAGGCCTCCGTTTGGATTTGGACGGTGGTGGTGAGTGATTCAATATTGAAATTTCGTGATATGCAGGCGTGAGTGAAAGATGCAGGTGTGTGAGTACTGGTTGAGACTTGAGAGTATGGTGGAATGAAAATTTTTGATTTTCATGTGGAGTCTGGCCGCCGCGTGAATACTGAACTGAAGAGAAGGAGAAGCAAAAGAAACGAGAGTTAGGGTTGGTGCATTGACCGGTCACATTACTAATTAACCATAAAATAATTTTTTTTAATATATATGCGGGTGACGGGTCGGGTGATCGGGTGAAAAATTTTCACCCGACCCGACCCGTCACTCGAACCTGTTTCACCCGTCACCCGTTTTTTTCGGGTTTTTCACCCATTTTAACGGGTCGGGTGATCGGGTGAAACGGGCACCCGTCACCCATTGCCATCCCTACTTATATCTAGTATATTTAGAAGAATAAAATCGGATACTATTTTTTTTATTAACACTTGAGATCATCATATAGAAGTAAACCAGAATACATAACAACCTATAGTCAAGATGAGAAGTTATACCACCCTCTCATCCTGCTTGATCCAGATCTAGCTTACACGCCGTACTAATACTTAGGGGAAATAAGTTCCCCCATCCAGAAGATAGTACTATCTACCTGAGGATTATTTATATTACAAACTAGCTTAACCGGATAATTATCATACATGGTAGCATTTCCTTTAACAATACTAGCAAATAGAGGAAGCAATTCTTTAACTCTACTAATATCCTCCCAACTAGCATTATCCATTCTAATTCCTCCCAACTTTAGGACATCGTCCAAATATTTTTCTACTGAATCCAAGCAAATGTTATGGCTGCCCACTGAGATAGCGAGCTCTATAGCAATTCTTTTTGGTTTGATATCAACCTAAGCCACCTTGAAGGTGCTAGAGATTCTTCGATTGAAAACCGCTACGGGAATACCAAGGTCATTACGAATCAGGCCTCCTAACACCCGATCCTCATAACGACTAATATGCGTATCTGTACAGATGTTGCTGTATCCACTGGGGGGAGAGACCAATGACTCTGAGCAATAAGAGGAGAAGAGATCTTCATCACCTGGATATAAGCTTCAATAAAGGAGCCATTACCCTCGACTTCCTTCCACCATGATAGCTCAGGATTATGTTTGACTTGTTCCTCGAAGCATAGATAACCTAGAGATTGTTGGCGATGTGGGAGAGTTTCTTCGCACTTCAAACATTCGTCATTCGAAAGAACCAATCCAGAAGGCCCACCTCATTCGTAGGAACACAACTACTGTCAATCAGATCCTTCAATGTCTCACTCACTGCACAATAGTGGAAAAAACAATGAGCTAGGTTATCCTTAGCTCCACAGAAAAAACATTTGGAGGAACCTCCAATCTGCTTAGCCAGATTATCCTGGCAAGGGATGATGTTGCCCAGGAATTTTCGTAGATTCAGCTTAGCCCTAGGGCTACAAATAGAGGAGATGGTCTTCTTACAGACTCTGCTAATATAATGGGACTGATTGGAAGAGCTCTCAACAATTGGCTCATTCACCAGGAAGTTATAAGCGAATTTGACCGAGAACTTTTTGTCTTTCGTGAGATTCCAAATCCATCTGTTACTACCATCATCATTTTGAGTCATACCAAGGCTGGCCTCTGGAGCCGCCTACTGCCGGGTACCACCTCTAAGAAGATTTAGCACTGAGGAGATAGATTTCTAAATGGAATACCTTTGTTATCAGGATGGTAATCTCTGATAATTTTATTAGGATAATAGAGATGTTTCATAACTTGGGCAACCAAAGAGGTTGGTTCCTTCAGTAATCTCAACAACTGTTTCACAAGAAGAGCTTTGTTAAAGTTCTCAACTTCTCTAAATCCTAAACTTCCCTGATCCACACTATCACACATCTTTGACCATTTGATCCAATGAAGGGATTTTTTTATCAACTTTACCACTCCATCAAAAGGAGGAGAAAGCTGAATTAAGCTTAATAATGATACCTTTGGGAAGGGAAAACAAGGACATGGTATAATTGGGTATGGACTGATGACGCTAGATACCATGATGGATCTGGCTGCCTGGGCCATCGGTTTAGTCCAACTGGAGATCCTTTTATGAACAGAGTCTATAAGATAGGTAAAGAGATCATATTTCCTCCTACCTATCTTAAGAGGAAGCCCTAGATATTTGGAGAAACAGGGTACCTCTTGGACATTGAGAAATATGGCTAGGCTCTCTTTGATGGATGGGGATAATTTTTTGCTAAAAACCAATTCTGATTTGTGGTGGTTAATTTTGTGGCCTGAAGCTTGGAGGAATTTGGAGAGGATATAATTTAGATGAGATATATTTGTGGAGCTAGCTTTCCCAAAGAGGAGGATATCATCCGCAAAGGCTAAGTGAGAAATTGACGGACACAGAGGAGATAACTTAATCCCATGGTAGTCTCCCATACTTTCAAACTTATTAAGAAAGCTGAAAAGGGCTTCCTGAGCCAAAATAAATAGGAAGGGGAAAAGAGGATCACCTTGCCTAATACCCCTAGTCTGAGGGAAAGAGGTACCTGGTTTGCCGTTGATGAGGATGGAGCATCTCACTGATCGGACATAATTCATGACAGGGATGGTCCAGTTGGTTGGGAAGCCCATCGACGAAAGCACATCTTGAAGAAAAGACCACTCTAATTTGTCATAAGCCTTGACCAGATCCAGTTTGATTGCAAAAAAATCATTCTTGATAGCTTGATTCTTGTCTAAGAAGTGCTGAAGTTCACCCGCTAAAATGATATTATCCGTGATATGTCTACCCTTTACAAAGCCTGATTGGTTATGTAAGATAATTTGAGATAGAATATGCTGGATTCTATTAGCCAAGGTCTTGGAGGCGATCTTATACACAAAATTACAGAGGGCGACAGGTCTGAATTTATCAATCTCAGCAGCTCCCGCCATCTTGGGAATAAGAGTGATAAAGTGGTCATTCAGTGTATCCGGGATAGGAAGGCCTCTAAGGATATGCATAACCGCCTCAATAACCTGATTGCCAATAATGTCTAGTATGTGATGTAGAATTTGCCATTGAAGCCATCGGGGCCTGGATCTTTGTTGGCTCCTAGTTGCTTAACAGCCAAACCGATTTCATCCTTATTATAAGGACTAGCAAGCTCCATAACAAAATTGGCGTTGAGTTTACCCTCCACTGCCAAAGAGAGATCCCTATCTGCATGGGGGTGAGAAGAGGCAAACAAGGACTGAAAATACTCCCTGGCTATGGTTTCAATGTTGTGCCAAGAATACTTCATACATTGTCCTGGATCCATAAGACCAAATATCTCTTTGGATCTTTTAATGGAGGAGACCTTAGCATGAAAGAAACCCGTATTCTTGTCTCCTTCTTTAATCCACTTATCTCTCGATCTTTGTTTCCACCATATTTCTTCCCGATAAGCTAACAACTCAATTTCCATGAGCAATATTTTTCTATTATTAATATCTCCCACAGAGCTATCACTTATAGAGATACTACCGAGCTCTTTCTTCTTGTTGTTGATTTTCCATTCGATTTTTGAGATAGACCAGCCCTTCCATTCACTCAACTTCCTAGCTGTTATACCCAAAATTTCAACCCCCCGGAGGAAAGTCTCTACTAATAGGCTAGTAGCAAGGGTTCCCAGTTCGATCGGCACGTTTCAGAGTACTAGGGACAGCTTAGTCATCTCCAGGGGCATTTTCGTAATTTTTCAAGGCTCCTAAGCCCCCTATAGGCTTTCTCTCTCCTCCAAATAAGGGTCAAATCAATTCAAAATGCTTTGAAATTTTAACCCATGATAAAGGATGACATTTGAAGCATAATGGCGTTGGAATTTTGATTTTTCGAATTTCCAATAATTTTCTAGCAATTTCTGATTGAATCTGACGGGAAATTGAATTTAAAAATATCCCAATATCCAAAAAATTCGATTCCACTTTAGAAAAATCAGAAATATCATCCTTTACCCATGTGTAAAATTTTATAATCAAATTCCTTTTGGAAGCCCTTGAGCTAAAACGTCGGTAAATCTCGGTTTTTACCGGATTTTTCTATCTTTAAGGAAGCCTATATAAGGAACCTTATCCCATGATCAAATCAGAACCTCAAGAACCCTAAGCAACCAGAAAACCTAGCCGTCTCATTCTCCTCACGTTTTTACACATCCAAGCACCAAAATCACATCAAAAATCTCTCGAAATCACCACCTAAACACACTTTTCAACTCCTAACACATCAACAATCATCAAACATCAACCAAACCACCTCCAAATCGTGAAGAACATCATCAACAATCAACAACCAGAAGCCCGGGTCGAACTCAATCCGGAACCGGCATCATCGGAGCCTCCGAAGAATCCCAACGTGAAGAATCATCTTGAATTCGAAGGTAAAACAGGTTACAATCCCACTTTTCTGATTCCCCACGACCTTGTTAACTCTCTGTCAAAGTTTGGGTTCAAACCAACCTGTTTACGCTTCTGTATTGACGTTTGTTTAAGCTTCTGTCCAATAACTTGTTTACAAAGTTTCGTGCTTAATTCGAGTTCAAATTGAAAACCTTCAATCACTAACGACTTGTAAATCTTTCAGGCTACACACCCATAAAATTTGAGCTCAAAACACCCTCGGGAACCTTCTGAAAACCCCTGTCCGTGGGTGGTCCGTGACCTCGGACCTATGGTCCGGGACCTCGGACGCGTTGTCCGAGACCACGGACACCCACGGACGGCGGCGGGATTTTAAAAATTCAAAACTTAGGTTTTTCTAACGATGTCCGGGCCCACGGACAGCCTGTCCGTGGCCCCGGACTTTGCAAATTTTTGTTTTCCTTCAATTTCGACTTTTCTGCATATTTAGGTTAACTGGGGTCCGTGGTCTCGGACTTTTGGTCCGTGGCTACGGACGTAAGCAAAATTTGACCTAATTCTGCCTCCGAAACCCTAGTTTAGGTAGCTTTCAATTTCACTTTAATTTTCTGTCAAAAAACGCAAAAACACAAAAAAAACAGAAGCTTGCGCACTTAGGTTAAAACGACTCGTAATAAGCCGTAAATAAACTAAGTAGAGGAAAAACGACTCTGAGGGTAATGAAAGTAATTGAACCCTAAATAAGTCGAATACCAAGCCCCCGAACCAGAACTTTTCCTTTCCTAATTTATCCTAGGTTAAAATTAGGTGGCGACTCATAATAGGTTCCAGTGAGCTAGCTTAGGTTTTAATAATTATTGTTATATGACATAGTTATTAATCTTAGGTTATAAGTGGACCTAAAACCCGGTTAGATCCTAATCAATTTAATCAACATAGGATAGGGTTTAAAATCGAGGCTCACAGACTGGCGACTCTGCTGGGGACAAACTTCTTAATATTAACTTGTTTAATTTTAAGAAAGAGGGCTTAACTCGAAAATGTTTATGGCTTTTATTACATTGTTTGTTTACCTTTGTGCGCAATTTAAATTCCCTGCACCTCTGCATCATATGAGAGCGAGGGTCCACACAAACCGATTTCACCCCGGGACCCATCTGGGGTCCCCTGTCAGGGACTCACACCTTTTAGGTGATGTGAATAAGCGGGGGAAAAGAGGAGGATGTCGTCTAACCACATCCCCTTAATACCTGGGCCTTAGCCCCAAGCGTTTTCCTGACAGTGCCCTTACCTAGCCCATTGTTTGGTCAGTCAAAGACCCGACCGTAGACGCACACCTTTAGGTGATGTGAAAAGAGTGGGGAAGCCCAAAGAGAATAGCGCGCAAGCCCTATTCCTTTGTGGTGACCTGGGCCCATGCCCCAAGCATCTCTCCGGATCGATCCATACCCGAATTGGATAAGCGTCAAGTGAGGACATGTTGAACTTGCGTGGGCTTGTTGCTTGTATGATCGGCCCACTACCGGCCTAGGAACTGATAGGAACTTTTCCTATATCAACTCAGCCCATCCCGAACTTACGGTTTATTGTTGGCGGCCCAAAGGCCCTGTTTGGTTTGAATGAATGAATTGTTTGTTCGGGCTTCGGCCCAAAAGTTTAGACTTAGGTGATTTCTCTCTTTCGGCCCAATTCGAATTATCAATTTAGTTCTTGGCCCAGGAAAAAACAAATCCACCTAAAGCAGTTCATGAAAATCCATCGGGCCTTTCCATTTCAAGGTTTATTCTAGTCTAGGAAGACTTTCCACTTGGGCTTTGGCCCAAAATCCTAGATATAGGTACCATCTTTTAGGCCCAATCAGAATTACTCGGCCCAAATTCCAATTCACATCTAGGACATGGTTTAAAAATCATTTCGGCCCATGCGCCCTATTTCTAGCCCAAACACATTCTAGCGATCAGGTACCAAATTCTCAAAAAATTCCGGGTAGTACCACACTCACAACTCATTTCATCTGGGCCCACAGGCCAATTCATAGTTTTGGCCCACGGATTTCACTTTCATTCCAGAATTTCGGCCCATAGCATAAAACATTTGAATTCAAGATAGTTTGTATAATTCATTCCAGCTTCTGGCCTTAGGGCCCCAACAAGAACGTCAAACGAATCTTAGGCTTCAAGATTTCTCCCTCAGCCCAGTGGCCCATCCATAGTCCATGAGGCTTCCTTCGGCCTGTTTGCTTCGCTACCAGATTAAGCGCATTCAGGCCCGTACATCCATTCTAGTGAAGAAGTCCCTCTGGCCCATATGTCTTACTTCAACCCCAAATCATTTTGGCCCAAGAGCCACATTCCCAAATCATTCCGACCCAAGTGCCACCTTCCCAAGCACATTCTGGCCCAAGCGCCACATCCTCAAACACTTTTTGGCCCAAGCGCCACGCTTTCAAATACTTTCTGGCCCAAGTGCCACATATTCTAAACATTCCGGCCCAAGTGCCACAGTCTCGCAACATGTTCTGGCCCCAGTGCCGCATCCTCATTCCGGCCCGAGTGCCTATCCACATCCATAAAAATCATCCAGGCCCGAGTGCCTAATCCACATTCATGAAACCGTTTCAACCCATGCACCTCACATCCAGGCCCAAGTGTCTCATGCGTCATTCATAGGCATTCCTAGGAGCCTACTAAGAGTCCAAGAAGAAGACGATCACAGTCATCTTAGCGACATCCCAGCGGTCAAGAGCTCGAGTCTTCAGCATGCCGACTTCAGACGGTTCAGCAGGATTTCGATTCAACAGAAATTTTAGGGTTCCTATGCATTCTACTGCATAACCTGCCATAACACTCATCTTTCAAATGCACCTCTCATGTTTTTCAAAGAATGATCGTTTTCAAACCACTAATAAGAAGCATCGATCTTGTTAAATCATCTTCCCCCTCATGTTCGCAAATGGATGACTTTTTCAAGTCTAAATGATAACACAAAAAAAGAGAGAAGGTTTTGTTGAAAATGGTTCATGAATTAATTATCTCCCGACAATGGAATACAAAGACTTGTATTTTGTTTCTGAAGTTTTGAGCATGCCTTACCAAACCCCACAGCTTATCCCAAAACATCCAAATAACCCCCAAAGAGGTTCAAGGTCCACATCTATTGAATTGTTGTCACAAACCCCAAAATCAATACTAGGGGCAATCTAAGTTTAAGTTCGTCATCATTTATCTTTTGTTTAAATGTGCGAACGAGTTTCGGAGTGAAAATCTCACGAGAATGTCTTGAGGAAAAACCATGAGCGAACGAGCGTGTCATTTTTACACGACTCCGGTGAGACCACATTCAAAGGTGAGGTAAACGGCGTAACTCCGACCGAAGGAGATAATTTGTAGATTTACACTTAGACCTGCGAAAAGTAACAAAGAAAGGATACACAACTATTAGGGATGACGAAGCACCTAGGTACATCACCACACATCCAAAAGCTTGTGAACCCTGACATCACACCCTAGGCACCCCCGCTGAGCTTTTGATATATGACCTCTTTTACAACACTTCAAACTCCACAGAATAGGCCAGCCAATGATGAATACCCGACCCGTGACCAAGGATGCAAGGAGCCGACTCCCGAACAGCAACTTCACAAGTCCAAAGAAGCAAACTGCTACCAGCGTGACGGAGCGATCCGCAAATGGCCCCAAAGTGGCACAGGATCCAAATGAGCTAACATCAAAAACAGCTCTCAAAGTTCAAAACCGGGAAACACAAGAACCCCGAAGGAAAAGAGATTCAAAGAAAGGCAAACCTGGAAAGCCTCGAAGTAATCCAAAATCAGAAGAAAGAGAGGAGGTGCAAGGAACAATTCAAAGGTCCAAAATTCCAAGCTCACAAGCGAAGTCATCACGAAGTAGCCAAACGACTTCAAGACAAAAAAAGCAAGTCCGGGAGAAGGTGCAAGTTGCAGCTTTGGTCACCCTTATAGCTCCACATATCCTAAACACTCCTCCGTCGTCCTGTTGTCATTCATCACACCCCATAGCCACATTATAAGCTTTAAAGACTTCCGACTTGATAGTTGTGTGTCCAATTACGTGAAAGTAACAGGTCGAATGCGTAAATTCATCAAATATCGAATTCAATGGTCTAGAAGTTGTGACCGTAGGTGAGGAACGAGTGCAAACGCCAAACACGCCGAGTGTAGGTTAGGAAGCACCACATAAAAACATAAGCCTTGACCCTGTGAGGACGAGACTCGTTTGCACGTTTAATAAAAGAAAATACTGGGGGCAATCGATCGTTCCGATCGATTGCCATGAACTCTAGCTCAGATTGTCTTAAAGGAAAAATACTGGGGGCAATTGTTGGTTCCAACAATTGCTATGACAACACCAACTGGAACCCAAAGCCCAAACATCACCACCACCATCCCACCACAGGCACACATAAGCCCTTACCACCACATCAAACACCTCAGGCCCACATAAGCCCTTACCACCACATCAAACACCTCAGGCCCACATAAGCCCTTACCTTCACTTCATACACCTCAGGCCCACATAAGCCCTTACCTTCACTTCATACACCACACAGGCCCACATAAGCCCTTACCTCCACACCACCACTACACAGGCCCACATAAGCCCTTACCTGCACATCAAACACCACAGGCCCACATAAGCCCTTACTTTCACATCATACACCATACCCCACCGGCGGCATGTTCATCTCGTAGGAGATAAATTACAAGTCCGAAGTCTATAGTTAGGAAATGATAATTCACTTTCCTTTTCACTAAACAGAATTTTCTTCAAACACTGCCACATTTGGCACCTCTTTCAACAATTTCTTGTCTTGAACAACTTTCCCTCAAACACTTCGGTTTCATAAACCTCATCATGGCCACATTTGGCACACTTTCTAGCAATGTCTTGCTTTGGACAATTTTTGACCCTTAATGTTGCCATGTTTGGCACATTTTCCAACGATTTCTTGTTTTGGACAAGTTTCCTACATACACTTTGATTGTATTTTGACATGCATATCATCTTGCCACGTTTGGCACTTTCATAATCAACTTTCATCATGATCATTTGCATAAAGTTTACCTTGCATTCGTCTGTACGAAACTCCTCATCATAGACCAGAGATACAGATTCTCAGCCGAAGGTACAAATTCTTCAGAGATGCAGATTCTCAGCCAAAGATTCAGATTCACCAGAATAGAAGAACTCAACCTCAGGCTCGTCGTGAACCCAATTTCCTACCATCCACTTAGGCACCCATAGGTCCTACTTTACATTCGTCAATTTAGGCACACATCACATCAACCTCATTACATCTCTTCTCAATTCCAGGTTCCCGACACCTTATAATGCTCGGCGTAATCTATTCAACTTCAGGTTCCCGACACCTTATAATGCTCGGCGCATTCCAGGTTCCCGACACCTTATAATGCTCGGCGCATTCCAGGTTCCCGACACCTTATAATGCTCGGCGCATTCCAGGTTCCCGACACCTTATAATGCTCGGCGCATTCCAGGTTCCCGACACCTTATAATGCTCGGCGCATTCCAGGTTCCCGACACCTTATAATGCTCGGCGCATTCCAGGTTCCCGACACCTTATAATGCTCGGCGCATTCCAGGTTCCCGACACCTTATAATGCTCGGCGCATTCCAGGTTCCCGACACCTTATAATGCTCGGCGTATTCCAGGTTCCCGATACCTTATAATGCTCGGCGTATTTCATTCGCTTTCAGGTTCCCGACACCTTAGAATGCTCGGCGTACTTCATTCCATTTAAAGGTAGTCAACGCTTAGAATAGTGACATCATATCATCCTTTTAGGTTGTCAACCCTTAGAATCGCTTGACATCTCATTTCCACGTTTTAGGTAGTCAACGCCTTAGAATAGCTTGACATCATTTTCATCACTTAAGGTAGTCAGCGCCTTAGAATAGCTCGACAGCATATCATCACTTTAGGTAGTCAGCGCCTTAGAATAGCTCGACAACATATCATCCTTATAGGTAGTCAACACCTTAGAATAGCTTGACATCATATCATCCTTATAGGTAGTCGACGCCTTAGATAGTCTGACATTACTTCATCATTACCTTTAGGTGGTCGACGCCTTAGAACCACTCGACACCCTTCCACTTTACTCATAGGTAGTCAGCGCCTTAGAATAGCTCGACACAACTTGTCGGATTTCAGTTGCACGAGGGGCCTTTTAAGATCCAAATTTTGGGGTATCACTCAAGCATCAACTAGCCTTTTCATTTCCATTACAAAGTCTAGTTGACGGGGGGCAATCTGTTTACCCAAAATTTCAACCCCCCGGAGGAGAGTCTCTACTAATAGGCTAGTAGCAAGGGTTCCCAGTTCGATCGGCACATTTCAGAGTACTAGGGACAGCTTAGTCATCTCCAGGGGCATTTTCGTAATTTTTCAAGGCTCCTAAGCCCCCTATAGGCTTTCTCTCTCCTCCAATAAGGGTCAAATCAACTTGAAATGCTTTGATATTTTAACCCATGATAGAGGATGACATTTTCATAATGGCGTTGGAATTTTGATTTTTCGAATTCCAATAATTTTCTAGCAATTTCTGATTGAATCTGACGAGAAATTGAATTTAAAAATATTCCAATACCCAAAAAATTCGATCTCACTTTAGAAAAATCAGAATTATCATCCTTTACCCATGTGTGAAATTTCATAATCAAATTCCTTTTGGAAGCCCTTGAGCTAAAACGCCGGTAAATCTCGGTTTTTACCAGATTTTTCTATCTTTAAGGAAGTCTATATAAGGAACCTTATCCCATGATCAAAGAAAAACCTCAAGAACCCTAAGCAACCAGAAAACCTAGCCGTCTCATTCCCCTCACGTTTTTACACATCCAAGCACCAAAATCACATCAAAATCTCTCGAAATCACCACCTAACACACTTTTCAACTCCTAACACATCAACAATCATCAAACATCAACCAAACCACCTCCAAAACGTGAAGAACATCATCAACAATCAACAACCAGAAGCCCGGGTCGAACTCAATCCGGAACCGGCATCATCGGAGCTTCCGAAGAATCCCAACGTGAAGAATCATCTTGAATTCGAAGGTAAAACAGGTTACAATCCAACTTTTCTGATTCCCCACGACCTTATTAACTCTCTGTCAAATTTTGGGTTCAAACTAACCGTTTTACGCTTCTGTACTGCTGTTTGATTAAGCTTCTGTCCAATAACTTGTTCACCAAGTTTTGTGCTTAATTCGAATTCAAATTGAGAACTTTAATCACTAACATCTTGTACATCCTTCAGGCTACACACCCATAAAATTTGAGCTCAAAACGCCCTCGGGAACCTTCTGAAAACCCCTGTCCGTGGGTGGTCCGTGACCTCGGACCTATGGTCCGGGACCTCGACGCGTTGTCCGAGACCACGGACACCCACGGACGGCGGCGGGATTTTAAAAATTCAAAACTTAGGTTTTTTCTAACGATGTCCGGGCCCACGGACAGCCTGTCCGTGGCCCCGGACTTTGCAAATTTTTGTTTTCCTTCAATTTTGACTTTTCTGTATATTTAGGTTAACTGGGGTCCGTGGTCTCGGACCTTTGGTCCGTGGCTACGGACGTAAGCAAAATTTGACCTAATTCTGCCTCCGAAACCCTAGTTTAGGTAGCTTTTAATTTCACTTTAATTTTCTGTCAAAAAATGCCAAAAACACAAAAAAAAACAGAAGCTCGCGCACTTAGGTTAAAACGACTCGTAATAAGCCGTAAATAAACTAAGTAGAGGAAAAACGACCTAGGAGGGGTAATGAAAGTAATTGAACCCTAAATAAGTCGTATACCAAGCCCCCGAACCCGAACCCTCCTTTCCTAATTTGATCTAGGTTAAAATTAGGTGGCGACTCATAATAGGTTCCAGTGAGCTAGCTTAGGTTTTAATAATTTTTGTTATATGACATAGTTATTAATCTTAGGTTATAAGTGGACCTAAAACCCGGTTAGATCCTAATCAACTTTAATCAACATAGGATAGGGTTTAAAATCGAGGCTCACACTAGCACATTGGCTCAGGCTAGTAGTGATGTCAAGATTATGAGAGCTCCAAACATTGGTGACTATCTCCGCGCACTTAGCATCCAAGCACCACTCATTTTCAAATCTGAAAACTTTTGCTGGTATTTTGTATTTACCAAACAATCGAATAAATAGGGGACAATGATCAGAAGCACGAGGCATATGTTCCTGTAACACCCCTACCATTAATACAATGCTTACCGTCCAATCTCCTTACATATCAGATACACGCAGCGGATACTTACTTATATACAGTGGGTGATACAATGCTGTTAACCACCCACGTGGCTAACAAGGCTACTACTACTACTTACAGCATCGGTCTGATGGACCAGAATCCCGAGTACTACACTTCCACAACACATACTCCATTCATCAAACGAATACTACAAGATTCCATTCAATACTTTACTCCTTTGTAAACCATACAATGCAAAGTACATAACCGAGTTTACTAGGTTCCCAATACAATTACAATGCTTCTTCCAAGTTCATACATACTCACTAAGAGACTACTTACTACCCGTTCCTCACAAACTACTTGCTTCTAATTACAAGGGTGTGCCTCCGGTCTCTTCCTTGACCATATTCGCTTCGGTACATGCACACTAAAAATGGTCCCCCGAAGGGGTCAGCTTTCGCCGAGCATGATAACCGCATACCCCGCGTACTAGTGAGGGTACGCCGACCACTTGGTCGAATACATGCGGTTCGTTTTCATACAAACATACATGCATACATCTCTTATACACAATATTACAGTACATTACGCAAGGCATACACACATACATACACTTCATTGCACAAGAAGTACAACATAAACCATCCAATACATACTTACCTTTTTCCGAATTCCGCATACACATTACATACTCAACATGCAATACTTGTTAGCTTCATTGGTCCACCCGGGTTAATCGGGTGGAGATTACTCTTTTACTCGTTACTTCATACATACGCATACATACTCATACTCATACATACTTACGGATCCATACTTACTTACTTTTACTCTTACTCAAGTTAAGTCGTCGGGACCTCCGGCCCTGGGGACTACTCCGTCCCACCTCCGGGATTTACTTGACTCACCAATCCGGGATGCTACCCATTTAAGGGATTTGGGCCGCGGACCAGTTTAAGAGTCAGGAATTGCAGCCAACCTCTTGTGACTCCGCATCCTCACGCGTGGCCGAAGCTATATCGGACTTCTACTCATTCCGGTTTACTCACTTAAGTTAGGAGTTAGGTAGTTAGGAATTAGCAGAAGTCAACATTCAAGCCACAATAATACAATACCCATATACACATACATATAAATACATTACAATGTACAAGTACACTACAAAATACAATACACCTCATCATCATTCATATGTTTCATGAATTATACAAACTATTGTTCAAAACAAATATCAAGAACAATGTAAACAAACACAAGTAGGTGCAATATAGTCCGATTCATGCATTTATCTTATTAGGTGATCAAATAAGCACACAAATCGGGGTAACCAGATTAGGATACAGGGCATGAAGAAATCAACCTTTCACCATTGTACTTGTATCCCAACGTTCTTCCGGTATTCACATTTCACATCCTATGATATACATACAACCGAATAATTAATCTAACTATCATTAATTTAATTCGGTTACCCTTACGCTTCCTAACTCATACTTATTAAGTCTTCACATTCTTATACTTACATTTTATTTACTTACTTTTCATCACTTAACAATGGTATACTTACATATATATGCACGTATGTATAGGTGGGTATACATACACATACATACATATACTAACCATAGTCTTATAGTTTTTTTTTTGTAAGTTTTGACCCGACCGAACTTGCGACCGACCTTGCAAGTTCGGTCCAAGTCAGTAGGCTACATCGGGTGAAAATTCCAGGGCCGACCGACCTTGTAAGTCCGGTCCCAAGGTCGGTCCATTCCAGTGAGTCACTTAACGGAAAATTTTAGCCCGACCGACCTTGCAAGTCCGGTCGCAAGGTCGGTCCATTCCAGTAGCTTACAAGACGGAAAATTTTAGCTCGACCGACCTTGCAAGTCCGGTCGCAAGGTCGGTCCATTCCAGTAAGTTACAAGACGGAAAAATTTTGCGTCGACCGACCTTGCAAGTCCGGTCGCAAGGTCGGTCCATTCCAGTAGGTTACAGACGGGAGAATTTCTCTGGTCCGACCGAACTTGCAAGTCCGGTCGCAAGTTCGGTCCATTCCAGAAGCTTTCCCGTCTTTGTAAATCTGGGCTCGACCGACCTTGCAAGTTCGGTCCCAAGGTCGGTCCGGCCCAGTATTTGCATTTTTGTTTCTGTTTTCAGTTCTATACTTTGCCCATTGTTTCCCAATCTTCCTACATGTAATCCCACATGTTTAAACACTACCTAGGCCCTCCAAATTGCCTTAGTTCATCCACCAAATTCCTTACTCAATCCATCAATCAACTTACCCAATTTCCTCACTTCCTTTCCACACTTACAACAGTTTTTCATCCTCCAATGCTACAGATTTTTGTTCTAACTTCCTACACTCGATACTCCTACTACCAATACCATCCTTTGCATCCCAAATACATTCCCAAGCCTTTACATTACCTACACCCAAGTCCAACACTCTTTTTACCGATTCTTGCACATTTCTCTTTCCTAGTTCCGCAACGCAATTTGATACCTCTTTGCCTCAGATTTTGGTTTCCACTATCATGCTACAGATTTATCACTCAACTTTTAACCTCCATTACTTCCTCGACTAATACTACTCCTAGCATCCAAATACATTACTCACAACCTAATTCCATCCCATTTACAACCTCATATCCAAATCTGTTACAAGCTACTAAACCACTCATTTTTACTTTCCAAAATCTGTTCCAAATGTATCTAAGTCCTCAAATTCCTAGGTAAAATTCGACATAGTCTCCCCTATAATTCTTACTTGCTCACACACCATTTCAGCTCACAATTTCCCATTCTCACAACCTGTTTATACATCACATTATACTCTCATTTCAATACTACTACAATCAGCATAAATTTCTTGCACACATACACATACTACTCAAGGTTTTCTAAAGCTTTTAAACATCTTTTAAGAACTTCAAAACTGTTACAACATCATTCCTCATTACACCACCACATACTTACTACTCATTACTCAATCCCTTACACATTTTGACTACACAAAATCTGTTACATTGCATAATACAAAACTAGTCCAAGGTAAGAGCAATTACCTTGTCTTGTTAGTTTTTCTTTTCCTCCTCCTCTTTTCCTCTTTCCTTCTTCCCTTGTTCTCGGTTTTTGTTCAAGAATGGCAATGCTACAGCAAGCCACACATACCCATACTAGTTTAGCACCTTAACTTAAACTAACCCTAGAATTTAGATGTTTTAGGGTCTAGAAAAGAGTATTACCTTCCAACCAATGTGTGGAGTCGTTGTCTAGCAAATGAACAAGATTCCTAGCCCAAATGAGTAGCCAAAACCGGCTGGAATGCAAGGAGTAAAACAAGACTCACTTTGTATTTTCGTTTTGAATATAAGGGCTAGAAAATGATAGGTTTTCAAGAATATTTTTACCTCAAAATGACAAGGAGAAGAAGGTGGTTCTAATGGTGGTCTTGAAGCTCCAAATGGGGCATACCCATGAAAACGAAAATGTTTCTTTTCGGTTTTTGAAAAGATAGAAATGTTGCTCTTGATGAGAGGATTCCATTGGTACAAGTTTTGTAATTTTTGGAGGAGATTTGAGGTAGTAACAAGAGGAGAGAAGCTAGAGTTTTTGTGTGTTTGCTCTTTCCTCCATGGATGTCCGGTTGGGGAAGAAGAAGAAAAGAGAGTGAGGGGAAGGGTGTGCATAGGTGAGTGAAGAGAATGTGAGGGGAACAGGAGAGAGAATAGGTGAGTGGGGTAGTAAAGTAGTGTTTACTTTTTGATTTTTATTTGTTTGTCCTTTTGCTCATAAGAAGGGAATTAAAGGGGTGTGAATGGGGGCTCAAAATCGGACACACTCACACAGCCCATGTGGGTTTTAAAATTTTATTTACAATATTGGACACACTAGTTTGAGTTATTTGTGCTTTTACCCCACAACTTTCCGTTTTTGACAGTTTTTACTAATTTCTCGTTTTCGATTTTATTGGTTCTAAAGCTTCACTAATATTTATTAATGATTATTTAGTTGACCAAAATTGTTACGAGTCTATTTGACCCGCTTAAAGTCACGTTTTCCCGGTTACCTCGAAAAACACGCTTTAATGTTCATTAGTGTTTTTAATCCATTTTAAGGATCCGTTTTCTTCAGGATTTGTTCCCATATATTATTTAGGCCTTATTAACCCTTAGGAATCCACCTAATACTCTAACCGAGGTCTCGTACCTCCTATGGTTATTTAATGCTTATTTAGCGTTTTTCACTTTTTAAGTGTTTCCTCATTTCTTTTGGATTTATTTTTCCTTACAAATATTAATTAGGCATTGTTAGGCCCTTAAATACATATTAGAATTATTTTAATCCCTATATTTAAGTTCGGGGTATTTCAATATTCGGAAAGATATTCAGTCCCGAGGAAGAGCAAAACACTCAATCCAATCTACTATGAGAATTAAACTCACCTTCCTTGCAATTAGTATAGGTAAAGCTTTCTCCGAAGAAAGCAATATCATGAAGATCACACTTAGCAATAACATCTCTAAAAGGGGCTATATGAACCTCTTGCCTACATCTTCCCTCAATCTTCTCTGAGGAAAACATGATCTGATTGAAATCCCCGGCTACCACCCAAGGCAGGTGCAGTTGTTTGCTAATCAGAAGAAGAAGGCGTTTCCAAGATAAATGTTTTAGGGACCAGTTGGACCACCCATAGAAGCCAGTGAAGACAAACTGGAGATCACCCAGGAGAGAAATCACTGCTGACATGTGGTGCTTGGATTGGGATAGAATCGAACACCCTAATAAGCTTTTCCACATGAGGTAGAGTCCACCACTCCTATCTCTACTAGCTACTGCTAACCCCTGATAGTTAGGAAATTTGCTGAAAAACCCATCCATATCATCCAAAGATTTATGGGTTTCACTAAAGAAGATAATATTCGGGTTGAGTTTAACTATCAAACTCTTCATCCAATGGGCATCTTTAGGTTTCCCCAGTCCCCTACAGTTAAGCGAGAGACAGCTCATCAGGAAAAGCTTCCCGTGGAAAAATAGAAAATCACCAATCGGACCACCTAGCTTGATCTCCACAACCCTCACACAAAACCGGCTAATAGCAGAAACCTGCTAACAGCCCAAAGCTTAATCAGAAAGAGACGAACTCAACACCAGCTCACACAATATACTGATCAGAAGCAACCTCCACGTAGGGGAAACCAAAACAGAAATTGCAAACAAACTGACACTACCAACTCAGACTCGAACTCATCCACACAACTTGCTGACAGGGGCGGAAAAATATACCACTGAAGAGCTGGTCCTCCCGGATAACCCACCACTATCGGAAACCTCAGAGACCCAAACGGCAGAAGAAAGTGGCACAACCCCTCACCCAAACGAATCACACAGGGAAAACCCAATCACCCTCCTAGAGATTAACGAAGAAGAAAATGCACCTACCTCCGATTAGCCTAGCCACCAACCACACGGGAAAAGACCGGGGAAGGGAACCCCGAATACTAGCCCCAGAGAGAGCGTCAAGAAGAAACAACAAAGCCCTGCTTCCCAAACCTGGAGGACAACCCTTACTGGTCGACAAAGATGACAAAGCCTGAAGAAACACTGCTCACGAGAAGGAGCCTGGAGAGCAAGGAAAATACTACCGGACTGGAAGGGTAGAAATGGCGGAAGACAATCTCACTAACTCAATAGATGAGAAAAAAAGAGAACGACGCCAGTCGTCTATGAAATCGCCTCAGAGGAGAGCGATAAAGGGGTTTTTTCCGCAGTTGCAGCTTTCGTGCACCCGGGTTTGGATACTATGTTTTTTTAATCTATATACTACTTATTTATTATATTGAAAGAATTATTTATATATTTTAACGTACTTGGAGTAGTGAATATATGATGTACCTTAAGAAATGTTTCAAGTTTATTAATGTAAACAATAGTAGTAGACAGAATGCAAACTTTTTGTGTATTGAATAATTCAAACCGCAGAATCTACACTATCAGGAGTCGAATAAACTTTATCTACTTTGTGGGTGCTCACATATCCAATTAATATTCAACTCCACACAATGCTATAAATATATGGCAATTTGGTGTTGAAACCAGAAGCTTGTCAACGGGGTGCAATATAGTTGAAAGAAGAATTTGTAGTAGTCAAAAGAGTTGAGATCATTCAGGAATTATCTAAGGATATCAGCTAAGATTTAAGAACTAACCTGCTGAAGTCGTTCAAAGTCATTCAAGATATGCCCAACTCTAGGAATTGTCCCGATGAAATCACAAAAATAGAAACAACTCCTACAATAATGAATGTGACTAATTAGTTGTAAATGACCGTAAATATCTAGAAATATAGTTTAAGTGACATTACGTGTATATATTACATCCTATAAATAGAGGAACTTAATCAAGCATATAAATAGGCGAGGTGAGCATTACTGAAGATAATTTGTGAAGAAATAGTTACAAGATAGTGAGGATAGATCTGGAACTAACTGTTCAATGATTATAAGTTGTATGTAATCACATAAAAACTCATTAGTCCATCTCTAGAGTGAAAGTAGCTGATTAGGTTGAGTTTTGTTGAGCAAACAGGTGTGTTTGATCAACGAGAGTTATTGTTGTACAACAGCAGGTGTGCCTTGCTAATGTGTGTTTGAAATTGATGACTAATTCAAAGTGTGTCATAATGGAGATATGTTTATAAGAGGTTTTTCAAATAAATAAAGATAGAATTTTCCTCTTGATTTGGTGTATCTACTTATCTTTCATTACATTTTGCTCTTAAGTTATCATAAGTATATTTCTTAGCATTCTCTTGTCATAGAAACGTTCTTCCCTTCCATAAAGGTGGTCAATTTTATGAGCCAGACATCCTTTGTCTGATGTTTATTAATAATGTTAATGCATTAAGACAAAAATGAGACTTAAATGGTTAAGGTTTACCTACAAAGTAACATGAGACATTCTTCTCATTATGTCAAGACTAATTAACTTTATATAAGTACCTCATAAGAATTTTAAGTTTCTTTTGAGTCGTCTTAGGAACTAGAGAATTACCATGTGTATCATGACTAATTGTATTAGTAGACGTTCCTGTTTTCTTGTTATCCCCATGTTTCCGACCATTGAGATACCAGTGCTTCTCATAACAATTATCTTCATTATGACCTTGCTTGTCACAATAAGTACAATTTTCCTTGTACTTCTTTCCTTTCCCTTTTCCTTCATTGTCATTTTGTTGACATTTCAGTTGTTGTTAAGGTCTATTTGAACCACTAATAACTAGGCCTATCAATCTTGACACAAACCCAAAATCCGACCCGAAACTGACATGTTAAAATGGGTTTGGGCTGTAATTTTCAACCCGAAAATATTTTCAGGTCCAGTTTGGGTTCGGTTTGGGTAGCTAAAAACCCGGGTCGGTTTTGGGTTTGACTTGCCAACCCGATTTCAACTCGTAACCCGAAAACATTTTTAAAAAGGAAAAGAGAAAATAGATTCTTATAGTTATGCTACATAACCCTAAATATATTAATTAAGTAACCATTTATGTTTGATAGTTTTATATGTTATGTTATGTTTTCTTGGGTCTTTTGTATGTAATTTATGATAGTACAATGCTTTTACATTTTGGTTGATTTTAGGTCAATTTCGGGTCATCTGGTCGGTTTTGGGTTGAAAAATCATAACCTGTTTCGGGTTCGGGTCAGTTTCAGGTTGAGGTGAAACATGAGCAGGTGGGGTTTGGGTTGAGGTCAACCCGACCCAAAACTTGAAATTGACAACCCTATTAACAACGTTGCCAAAGGTTCTTGAGTCTGGATCACCTTTTTTTTTCTTACTACTCTCTTTGTCTCTCCTAAAACAAGATTAAAGAGTAAGTATTCTAGAGACTTGGAAGAAGAGTTAATAAGAAGATGTTACTTCAGAAGTTGACACAACAATCATTTAAACCCATTAGGAAGTCCAGAACCTTATCTTCCTCTAATAATTTCCATACCTTCTCTACATAACCACGGTAACATAAGTAAGCTCATCCCACAATCGTTTAAACTTAATGATATGTATACTAACATACTCATTTCCCTGCTCTAAATCGCTAAGCTCCTTTTTAGATTAAATATCCTTATTCCATCTATTTGGTCATATCTCATGTAACACCCAAAAACTAGTCAGATTTTTATCAAGGTCAAATTTTAAAATATATACCAATTTAACCTCTCATTTACTCAACAATAAAAGTCAAAGCATAATGAGTGTTACTGTAACACCCCTCTCCATAATCACGATATAATCCCTCACGTAGCAATAATTAAAACGTCTCGCAGCGGAAAATGAACAACAATTACAAAACTCACTCGGGTGTCACCGGCCATTACTCGCCCATGCGAGCAACGTAGCCAAACTATATCCAACTTCCAAAATAAATAAACTGCTAACCGCAGTGATAACGAGAAACTCCTATACATCACACTAAGTCCATAAACCATAAACTTCGACAAGTGAGCGTCTACCCAATCCTTAATACACAACCTTACCATAATACAATTCACCATCTTCATTGCTATACAACATCTCCAAGTGTGGTGATAAAAGTAACACTCCAATTACCCTGTTCCTGCTCTTCAGCTCCGACAATGATCAACAACCTGAAATGGTGTAGTATCAGCGATAGACGCTGAGTATGCCGGGCCTGGACCCTAATGGTCACTTGTCATTTTAACCATCTTATTATTAGATTGGTTTCATGCTTTTCCTTTTTACAATTATAATCAAAACTGAAGCATAAATGTATAATATACATGATCAACCATCCAAATATCCATAAACATTCAGCCATCCATCCAAATATCCAAACATTCATTTAATATCCCATACAACATTTATATATCAAACATATCGAGTAACAACAATATATTGTACCATGTACAATCGCCGTAGCGTTCACCAACCACTGTCAATTTATTCTAGTTTGGCTTTCAAGCCCCATCCATATGTACAATGTACATTCGCCGTAGCGTACAGTTTCCATAGTTAATTTACCTTAGCCTTGTAGGCTCCATCCAACCATCAACACACAATAAAATAACCACAAGTATAACCAATGCACAACAAAGCGAAACAACGAGAATAATAAACAAGTATTAAGTCTTGTCCATGGTATTGTTCGCCACTGTATAAGTCTCAATTGTTTAAGTTGTTCAGTTATACCAAGTGACAATGTCTCGTTAAAACGACATGTCTCTAGTTACCCATATATTATGGCGGGTCACCCACGGCAGTAGCCACTCCAACGGTAGAGTCTCCGACCAACGATCCATTCTAGCTCACGGGAAATTTTCTTGATACTTACGGACCCGTACGCGGACATCCTGGTATCGTTTTTGTGATCACAGCGCGCACCAAGAGCCACATCCTCTTGGCTTTACTTCCATTCCATTAATTAATTAATTATACCATCGCATCGCATTACCAAATTTTCTAACACAGCAGACTAAGGTCATTAGTCCAATCCGGAGTTTGTAAACTCGGGATCCAGTGCTAGATACGAGAGCGGCGTATAGAAAAGGCCAATGCTCCGTATAAAAGTCTCAGATAATATGTATATGTTATTATCATAGTGCTACAACGTTTTACTTACGTTCCTTATACTTCATATAAGATAGCACCATAGCCGCTAGTTCGTTTTATATATATATAGGTTCATATATACAAACCAATACTGTTAACTCAACAACAGTAAATAATAAGCAGCTATGAATATACAGTTCATGTATATTAATTATCACATTCAGACAAACAATCTATCACAGATCACACAGATGTCTGAACTGAGGAATCCCTCAGGGACAATCAGAGACACATAACAACATACAAGTTATATCAACCAAATCCGAGCCCAAGGAGCAACCTTAGGACAACTCGGATCAAACCCCTTTACATACCGTTCACCCTGACTGTATTACGGTGGAGTATGAATCAGCAAGATCCTACACTCCGTGTAGTCCGTTAGCTCGTCAAGCGTCCTTGTCAGAAGTATACTCTAAACGGTAATAAAACTATAAGTCAGTCTCCATGACTAACTACATCCGGTATTTCCGAATTATAAGTAACCCCGACAGTTCACCCCTGTTTTCTACAGTTGTTTGTTACAGGTTTTTCTAAAACAGTCGGCTTTGTTACTTAAAACGCGTACGTCAAAACTATTTCAACTGTTAAGTTTAATTCCTTATATTTCTTTTAATCTTATCCACATCTAGTTTAGGTACGTAACCTATAGTTGCATGTATGCATGCATTCTTATATTATATATTTTTTTCCATCATCCATTATAATTCTTTGTATTTCATTACCCATTATCTTAGCAAAATTCATAGCCTATAGTTTGTAACTATATTTTTTTCCAAAAACCACCACCATTAAATCATAAGGTTTTCAACCAGAATATATTTATCCACCTTATAACATTATTCCTGTGTATGTATATATTTTTACCATGTAGGTAATTCTCATGAGTTTCATAAACTCTTGTATTTTATGTTACATTTTATCATCTTTTATTGGATTTTTCCCATTAGTTGTATTATATTATACAACTTATATTAAGATTATTATCCTAATATCATGTAACATCTTATGTTGTATAATTACAACTCCTAAGGTTTATTCCATAAACACCTTAGTTTATAAATCTCATTTATTTACAGTTTGTCACATTATTTTATGTGAGTACCCTTCCTTATATTAATTCCATCTAAACCATATCATTGTCATAACATTTATAACATTATAGACCTTAGTCCAAAATTCATCTTTCAACTCTTATTAACTCAGTATAGCCCTTAACTTAATTTAAATTCCGTTTTGACCACATAACATTATGTAATGTTATACCATATTCTAATATCATTTGATATGATATTTTTATTTCCCTTAACTTATAACCTATAGTTTTTATACAAAACTATTTATTATTGCCTCTTAGGCACCATAAGAAAATCTTATTCTTTTCTATAAACCATAGTTTCCTTTATTTACAAAATCACCCCTTTCTTTTACCATGTTATATATACCATTTAATATAACATTTCTAACTTATAAAAGAGTATAACCTATGGTTATTTTTGTAAGTTCCGAACAGCCCTTGTGCTATTCTATAATTGCCATTTGGCCCTATTTATAACATATAGTTCTTCCATATCATTAAAACTATATCTTATACACATATCCTAACAAATACTCCTATATAATTCTAAAAATCTCCAAATTCCACCAAAGGGTTATAAATATCCTTATTAACCCATATACTTTCAATATTTACCATTCCACCATCTATTTTTCTCCAAAGTGTCATAATGACATAATAACTATATATTTTACATATATAGTTTATTTTAATTCCAAAATCCACCAAATAAATTCCTAAAAATTCCTAATAGCCCATGGGTGTTTAAAATACCATTGTACACCCTTTATTTTTGGTAATAACATATTTACCACATATGTTATAAAAATATTACCATAAAATACTTATCTTATTATAAAACCTTAAATAAGTTATCTAACTTATTTATTTTGGTCAAGACCTAGCATATGGTCAATGTTGACCTCCTTAATATTTCCTTGACCACCAATTCCTTATAATTACGGTTTAGTACCCAAACTTTCTAAAATTCACCATTTAACCCCAAAACTTTATAAAATCTTATAAACTTTATCTTAACTCCTTTTTAACTCTAATTTTCGGCCTTATTATTCTAAAGCCCCCAAATTTAATTTAATTTCACCTAATACCCCATTTATTTTCGGTAATGCATTTATACTACTTAAACTTAATTAAAAGCTTGTAAATGCATAAATAAAATGGCCTAAAATACATGGCCTTATTACAAACATTGTCTTGCAAAATAAATTACACATAAATGTCCCAAAAATACATATAAATTTCGGCCTCACCATATAATTTTTATTTATTTACCAAACTTCCACATAATGTCTTAAATTTGACAATTATGTTAATTAAATCTCCTAAATGACTAGCTTAATTTATCTTAGTCATTTTTTTCCATTTCTAGGTCAATATAACCTATGTGTGTAACTTCACTCTCGGCTATATATATATATATGCTTAAAAATTAAAAAATCATAAGTTTAAGGTGTTTACCTTGATTATTCCTTGTATGAGCTCGGTCACTTGTAGGAAAGTTCACCACTTGATTTAGACATGTTTAATACACAAAAACAAGATATGGTTACACTTCAAGCTTGAGCTTAACCATAAGGAATAATTAATGTAAGATTTAAGGCAAAAATCACCTTAAAAATGCAAGGGAAGTTCTAAGTGGTTTCGACCTGAACCAAACACACCACAAGGTGTTAGATCCACCATATTGACATAGGAAATAGTTAGATCTCGAAATGCTACCTTGTTATTAGGTTTTACCTTGGAAAAATGCCTTAAAAGAGGGTATTTCCTTTGGATCTCGGCCATCCTTGCTCCAAATGGATAACCAACAGATTCCACATGAAAAGGAGAAGAAGATGAGGCTATGACCAAAGTTCCACAGTCGAACTTGAAGGGAATCAAAAGTTATGAGCTTAAAGCACATTTTTACCTTAAAATGTAGATTTGAACAACCTTGGTCCCTCTACTGGTCTCAACCGAGTTTAGCTCTTGTTCTAACCTTAGAACACTGAGAATAAGCCATAGGAATTGATGAGCCACGAAATCTAGGTGTTGGTAGTGAAGAGATGAAGAAAAAGAGCTAAAAATGACATTAAAACACTTACATTAGGAGCTTAGGAGCTAGGTTTGCCTTCCATGCTCAAGAACAGACTTGAGAGCTTCAAGGAAGGAGGAGAGCTCGGTTGGAGAGGCTGGAATCGGACAAGGAGAAAGGAAGAGGTGGGGAAAGGTTGGAAATAATTGAAAAAGTAAGTTATTTTTCAAAAGTCATGTATTAGGTAGCAATTATTGTCAATCAAGGACTTATGCTGCCTTCCCACCTCCTTGCCAGCCGATTTCCTTCAGGTCAAATGGGTCATTACTTGACCATTGACCATACTTGGTCAATTTGACTCATGCGGGCCCCACTTCGGGGTTTTATTAATATTTTAATATTAATTTGTAAAAATTCATAAATTTCTGGAATTAAATTCCTAATATCATATAATATGATATTTATTATATTTAAAGGTATTTATAACCTTTTAGCCCATTTAAAACCAATTTAGAAGGCGGTTACACAAAAACGTGCTTTAAGGAGTTTTAGTGCACATTTTGTGTCGCAAGGTGTTTCTGGGCTTGGTTTTCTTTGACAACGGTTTTTTGTGCTCCTTACATGATATTTGATCATGTAATTCAATTTTATATCATTTAGAGGTCATTTGATTTTTAAGGTTTTCCTAGGGCACCTTTTTGCCCTTTTTGCCCTTTTGACCTTGAAGCATGTAAATGCTTTTTCTTTGTGTTGGAGTGTTGTCCAACAGTTATAATATGTTTAGTAGTATGTTAATATGCTTAGGACAAATTTTTAGGTCCTATGAAGTTTATTTGGGTATTTATTTACCCTTAACAGTCAAAGGGTGCAACATCTTGTTTTATGTTGACCACTGTTGTTCTCAGTTGACTTTTAAGGCATGTTTAGGCCTTAATTAATATGATTAAATATTTAATCCATGTTTATAGGTTTGGGGTATTTCAATCTACCCCCTTAAAAAGACTTCGTCCCGAAGTCTCTTAATCAAATAGGTAAGTATATAAATGTATAACTACCCATTATTCCCATAATGTATATCTATGTGATATATCATTTTCACACATCATATTGCGCTTATACAGCACATAGCCATCACGTTGTGGCGTTAGTTCAATCACATATGATATAGGTGATCCATCAGCACCATCATTTCCTATCAGTTCTACCAACCCTGACAACCTTCCTGAGGTGTCCATATCATTCCATTGTTCCACATTCCATATCTAATGATTCATTTCGTATCTAGGCGATGCCATATGTAATCATTCTATAAAGCAATATGAATACATATCACAAATAGCGTAAGAAAAGTGGTACACACATGGTGTACATACAATCATTCAAACAAGTATCTCATAAGATACATACATTCAAGTGTACATCACACACAAACAACCAAACAACGCACGCCCCGCGTACCAAGCATAACCAACAAAACCAATTCACTGTATGCCATGCATACTAAATAATTCACATACTAACCCAAACAAACCTCGTATGCCCCGCACACCACCAATTCTTTGTATGCAATGCATACTAATCAAACAAAATTTAGTGCACACATGTGCACAGCCAAGAGGCTCTACCCCCCTTAAAAAGGGTTACGCCCCCGTACCCCACAAGTATACAACAGCCGCTCAACAAGGAGCGCTGAATACTTGGCTCTCAAAGAGTTTATCAACTTGTGAATTATTCTCATATCAAAGAGACGGGTATGACTCTAGCCCTTCAGGGTTCCACAATATATAAAAGGTGAGGCACTGTTCTATTCGTGCTTTCTCCCAAGTTTATTCTTATGGGCCCACTCGCTCCGTATGAGGTGTAGACCCATGAACAAAGGCTCAATTTGCCTCTTTTTTTTTGCTGTGAATCCACTGGTTTGGATCACTAGCATATATGCGTGTGTCTTCTCTCACTGACATTCAGTTGAGATGTAATATGACATTGGCTACTGTTAGTACTTAGTGCTCTGTGCACTTGTCTTTGTAATACTAAGACGTACCAGCCTATATGTCCACAAAGATGATGTTTGTCATCCATGTCTCCTGGTGATTTTGTTCCAGAGTAATACTCTGTTGTAGTTATCTCTTTTTTTTTCTCTTTTTTTTTACACACTCTTGTTGATATCCACTTTATCTTTCTGTATTCCCATTAGTTAAATAACTGCGCGAGTGCAATACCAAAACACTCAGTCATACAGAGTGCAGAGGCGTAAACGCTCAACAGCTAATATCCAATGAGGCAAATAGAAAAGATGTGCGAATTATCCTGTGAGTGGTACATTCCGAATCCACTGTTCCTTGAGCAAGGTTTTTGCTATCATATAGCTTTATCTTCTCTCCTTGCGTAGTCACTTGTTTATATCTATATCATCTGGTAGATTTCCTCTGGATTACAAGAATTTACTCGATCCTTATGAGGATTCTACATATTTTCGTCCGTAATGGGTTTTCCTGTTTTTTTTTTTGGGTTCCTGTCCTTGAACTGTTTCCTTGTCTTCTCTGTATATCGTCCACTGTTCTCTGTTGAAAATTCTTGATTTCTTTAGCCCGTTGGTTGAACTGCGGCTCTTCTCGCCCATCTTCGAGGTAATCCGTCTTACTATCCGTAGAATGGAGTTGACTACTTCTCGTGTTCCTAACACTACCTGTCTACTTGCATGGGGTACCGTACTGATACATTACTACTTACCCGACTAACTCATAAATAAGTCTGTCAGGCCCACATGCTCCTAACGGAGTGCGGTCGTCCCATGTCTCGTTTAGTAAACTGGTAATGTCTGTCACACGGTTGTTGTGAAGTATTCTGTTGTCAATCTCCCCTTGATGGATATCCTTTTTTTTTGTTCTTCTTCTTTTTTTTGGTCTTCTTTTTGCTTCTGCTTTTTTTTGTCTTCTTTTTGCTTCTGCCCCTTTTTTTGTCTAATAGTTCGTGTTATCGGTTATCCCGTAATAAGTGTTATTGCCTTTGTGGCATCCGTGGTAATTCGTATCATAGACTGGTATTATTCAACTCGGTGTAAATAAAATCCGTGCTATATTAGTAAACTTGGTTCTCCCCTTTTTTTTGATCACATTGAGTACAACACATTTTCCTTTTTGTCCCTGTTTTTTTTTTATCATATCTCATCCATAGTTCATATTCGTCCCCTCATCCATGTAATTGGATGTATTGCAGATTGCATAATAGCTTGAGCAACTTGGCTCTTCACTTCCCAACCATCCTCACTGACGGTGGTGCATCTACAAAGGGTATGCTTGTCCATAAGGACTAAACATTCATCACTAGTAGTGACTAGCATCAACTGCGGGTATACACTGGTGGTATTTGGCTAATAAGCCCTGTCTGAAAATTCCCAACAATTTAAACTGGTGTGGTTTACAGTCATAGTGGCTGTATAGTTTCCCCAGTTGCAGGGGTTGGACTAACGGTCCTTCCATAGTTGCATAAGTTTCTAATCTCAAGGTTTGTATGAAAAAGTTTGAAAAACAGTTTTTTTTATAAAAGGTTAAAATGTAGTAGTTGTTGCAGTTGTATTTGCAGTAGCTGTTACTGTTGCTGTCGCTGCACTTGCTGTAGCAAGTGCGCAAGGCAGATGGAAATTTCAGTAGTTTATTGTCATAGCGCTTGCAATAGCAAGTGCGCCATGCAGGTGGAAATTCTGGTTCAGTAATTCCCGGTCTCATTGACTTTTTGTCATTTGAGTATCGCTACATTGTGATGTAAGCATTAACATCATGTTCATATATATAATCCGTCAAGGTTCAAAGCTTATTGGTACTGAGTACACATAATCTCAAAAGTCATACACAAATGGCGAGTGGTCCCCGACACACTCCCATATACTTATAACGAGTCTTTGTCTAACATCCAAAGTAAATATACAACATAGTAATCAAGTCTTCCACCAGCGGTCTCATGGAGTTAGGGTACTCATGCCCTATCTACTCCCTTGCCCTTCAGGGCTCCAGCATCAATAGATGTCTGGCCATCCTGACCGCCTCGTGGTACTCCAGATCCTCCAGCTGAGGTCTTCTGAGTATTCTTTGGTGGCCGGTAATTACGGCTCTCTGGGTTCATCCAGCATTCGAATTCCCTATGGCCCTCTTTGTGGCAGCACCGACACTCGACTTTGCGGCCTTCGCAGTCGACCCCAGGATGGTCCTTCCCACAACGCTTACAGTAAAAATGGCGCTGGGGCTGTCCGGTGCCTGATGGTAATATTTAAGTTTAAGTCAACATCTGATGATATAAAGGTTAAGGTCACAATTCAATTTAAGAGGTAGGTGTTCTCACCCTTAGGGGGTGCAGATCTCAGAGGCTTAGCATCAATAGCTGGGCCGGTCAGCCGAAGGACGGGCTCCTTTCCCTTTGTTCCCTGGTGACCCTTCTGCCCTTTCTTTTTAAAGAATTTCCTATTCAAGGTTTCGGTTCAGCATTCATAAGGTATTTAATATGGTAGATAGTTTAGAATGGGATAAGTCCTTACTTTCCCTTTTTCTGGCCATCGCCTGAAGATGCTCCTCCACCCTCAGATTCTCCTTCAGGGTTCTTCCTTTTCTTTGCCCCTAGCGTTTCTTCCCGAGTCTGGAGCATTAGCTCAGTCCTTGAGGCAGCCTCATAACACTCCTGGAATCTCCTTGGTAAGTTCTCACAAAGTTAATTGGTAATGTAGTAGGTAAAGAATCTTATGGCTTTCATGTTGGTACCTGGATGGTAGCGTAGAGGGTAGCACCCATCGCCATCTGAATGCGAAATAATAGTCCTCCCCGGAACTTCTCGACCTTCACGGTCTCTGAGTAATCCACACCGGGAATGAAGTCCAGCTGACCAATGAATCGAGCGTAATACTCATCCACGGTCAGACCTCCTTGGGTCAGTGTCTCGGACTCCTGGCGCTTCTTCTGTTTGAGGTGCGCCGGATAGTATTTTCCTCTTAGTAATTCTACAAAGGCAGCCCACGAAAAGTCGGGTGTAGCCAGGTGCTGGTCCTTGACCAACCTCCACCAAGTGCTGGCTGCATCCTTCAGGTGGAAAGCAGCAATGGCGACCCTCTTGTCGTCAGGTACTTGTAAGGCTTCAAATGCTTTCTCATGTTCAACGATGTAACGCTCCAAAGCCACGGGGTCTGGTTCCCCAGGATATGTAGGTGGTCAGGTCTTTGTAACTGACTTCAGCCAGTTCGTTTCCCTGGGCTGTGGCGGGTGGGCTGGTGCTCTTCCTATCTGAGTACCCAGCTGTGCAAGAACGGCTGCAACCGTCTCAGCAACTCCTGGAATGCCGGGGTCACCGCCTCTACCTCTTCCAGTACCACGCCCCCTAGTTCCACCAGACATCTGTAGTACAGTATGTCGCATATATACTCGGTAAATTACCGTACACACCCAATATATATTAAGTTGCCTTAAAGGCTATCCTGTCACGCATTTTGCGTTTCTAGACACAATATCTTTTGAGACGAATCGTCTCGTACCTCCTAAATGTTTCCTAATATTTCCCAAATCCTATGCTCACTGTCTTAACCTACTTTCTCGTCATCAGAGCGGTACTCCGCTCTGATACCACTTTTGTAACACCCCTCTCCATAATCACGATATAATCCCTCACGTAGCAATAATTAAAACGTCTCGCAGCGGAAAATGAACAACAATTACAAAACTCACTCGGGTGTCACCGGCCATTACTCGCCCATGCGAGCAACGTAGCCAAACTATATCCAACTTCCAAAATAAATAAACTGCTAACCGCAGTGATAACGAGAAACTCCTATACATCACACTAAGTCCATAAACCATAAACTTTGACAAGTGAGCGTCTACCAAATCCTTAATACAACAACTTACCATAATACAATTCACCATCTTCATTGCTATACAAACATCCAAGTGGGTGATAAAAGTAACACTCCAATTACCCTGTTCCTGCTCTTCAGCTCCGACAATGATCAACAACCTGAAATGGGTAGGATCAGCGATAGACGCTGAGGTATGCGGGCCGGACCCTAATGGTCACTTGTCATTTAACCATTCTTATTATTAGATTGGTTTCATGCTTTTCTTTTACAATTATAATCAAAACTGGAAGCATATGAATGTAATATACATGATCAACCATCCAAATATACTTAAAACATTCAGCCATCCATCCAAAATATCCAAACATCAATTTTAATATCCCATACAACATTATATATCAAACATATCGAGTAACAACAAAATATGTACCATGTACAATCGCCGTAGCGTTCACCAACCACTGTCAATTTATTCTAGTTTGGCTTTCAAGCCCCATCCAGAGGTACAATGTACATTCGCAGTAGCGTACAGTTTCCATAGTTAATTTACCTTAGCCTTGTAGGCTCCATCCAACCATCAACACACAATTAAAATAACCACAAGTATAACCAAGCACAACAAAGCGAAACAACGAGAATAATAAAACAAGTATTAAGTCTGTCCATGGTATTGTTCGCCACTGTAAAGTCTCAATTGTTTAAGTTGTTCAGTTATACCAAGTGACAATGTCTCGTTAAAAACGACATGTCTCTAGTTACCCATATTATGGCGGGTCACCACGGCATAGCCACTCCAACGGTAGAGTCTCGACCAACGAGCCATTCTAGCTCGGGAAATTTTCTTGATACTTACGGACCCGTACGCGGACATCCTGGTATCGTTTTGTGATCACAGCGAGCACCAAGAGCCAAGCCTCTTGGCTTTTCCATTCCATTAATTAATTAATTAACCATCGATCGCATTACCAAATTTTCTAACACAGCAGACTAGGTCATTAGTCCAATCCGGAGTTTGGAACTCGGGATCCAGTGCTAGTACGAGGAGCGGCGTTAGAGAAAGGCCAATGCTCCGTATATAAAAGTCTCAGATAATATGTATATGGTATTATCATAGTGCTACAACGTTTTACTTACGTCCTTATACTTCATATAAGATAGCACCATAGCCGCTAGTTTTCTATATATATATAGGTTATATATACAAACAAATACTGTTTAACTCAACAACAGTAAAATAAAAGCAGCTATGAATATACAGTTAGTATATTAATTATCACATTCAGACAACAATCTATCACATATCACACAGATGTCTGAACTGAGGAATCCCTCAGGGACAATCAGAGACACATAACAACATACATTATATCAACCAAATCCGAGCCCAAGGAGCAACCTTAGGACAACTCGGATCAAACCCCTTTACATACCGTTCACCCTGACTGTATTACGGTGGAGTATGAATCAGCAAGATCCTACGCTCCGTGTAGTCCGTTAGCTCGTCAAGCGTCCTTGTCAGAAGTATACTCTAAACGGTAATAAAACTATAAGTCAGTCTCCATGACTAACTACATCCGGTATTTCCGAATTATAAGTAACCCCGACAGTTCACCCCTGTTTTCTACAGTTGTTTGTTACAGGTTTTTCTAAAACAGTCGGCTTTGTTACTTAAAACGCGTACGTCAAAACTATTTCAACTGTTAAGTTTAATTCCTTATATTTCTTTTAATCTTATCCACATCTAGTTTAGGTACGTAACCTATAGTTCATGTATGCATGCATTATTATATTATATATTTTTTTCCATCATCCATTATAATTCTTTGTATTTCATTACCCATTATCTTAGCAAAATTCATAGCCTATAGTTTTTAACTATATTTTTTTCCAAATAACCACCACCATTAAATCATAAGGTTTTCAACCAGAATATATTTATCCACCTTATATACATTATTCCTGTGTATGTATATATTTTTACCACGTAGGTAATTCTCATGAGTTTCATAAACTCTTGTATTTTATGTTACATTTTATCATCTTTTATTGGATGATTTTTCCCATTAGTTGTATTATATTATACAACTTATATTAAGATTATTATCCTAATATCATGTAACATCTTATGTTGTATAATTACAACTCCTAAGGTTTATTCCATAAACACCTTAGTTTATCTCATTTATTTACAGTTTGTCACATTATTTTATGTGAGTACCCTTCCTTATATTAATTCCATCTAAACCATATCATTGTCATAACATTTATAACATTATAGACCTTAGTCCAAAATTCATCTTTCAACTCTTATTAACTCAGTATAGCCCTTAACTTAATTTAAATTCCGTTTTGACCACATAACATTATGTAATGTTATACCATATTCTAATATCATTTGATATGATATTTTTATTTCCCTTAACTTATAACCTATAGTTTTTATACAAAACTATTTATTATTGCCTCTTAGGCACCATAAGAAAATCTTATTCTTTTCTATAAACCATAGTTTCCTTTATTTACAAAATCACCCTTTCTTTTACCATGTTATATATACCATTTAATATAACATTTCTAACTTATAAAAGAGTATAACCTATGGTTATTTTTGTAAGTTCCGAACAGCCCTTGTGCTATTCTATAATTGCCATTTGGCCCTATTTATAACATATAGTTCTTCCATATCATTAAAACTATATCTTATACACATATCCTAACAAATACTCCTATATAATTCTAAAAATCTCCAAATTCCACCAAAGGGTTATAAATATCCTTATTAACCCATATACTTTCAATATTTACCATTCCACCATCTATTTTTCTCCAAAGTGTCATAATGACATAATAACTATACATTTTACATAATAGTTTATTTTAATTCCAAAATCCACCAAATAAATTCCTAAAAATTCCTAATAGCCCATGGGTGTTTAAAATACCATTGTACACCCTTATTTTTGGTAATAACATATTTACCACATATGTTATAAAAATATTACCATAAAACTTATCTTATTATAAAACCTTAAATAAGTTATCTAACTTATTTATTTTGGTCAAGACCTAGCATATGGTCAATGTTGACCTCCTTAATATTTCCTTGACCACCAATTCCTTATAATTACGGTTTAGTACCCAAACTTTCTAAAATTCACCATTTAACCCCAAAACTTTATAAATCTTATAAACTTTATCTTAACTCCTTTTTAACTCTAATTTCGGCCTTATTATTCTAAAGCCCCCAAATTTAATTTAATTTCACCTAATACCCCATTTATTTTCGGTAATGCATTTATACTACTTAAACTTAATTAAAAGCTTGTAAATGCATAAATAAAATGGCCTAAAATACATGGCCTTATTACAAACATTGTCTTGCAAAATAAATTACACATAAATGTCCCAAAAATACATATAAATTTCGGCCTCACCATATAATTTTTATTTATTTACCAAACTTCCACATAATGTCTTAAATTTGACAATTATGTTAATTAAATCTCCTAAATGACTAGCTTAATTTATCTTAGTCATTTTTTTCCATTTCTAGGTCAATATAACCTATGTGTGTAACTTCACTCTCGGCTATATATATATATATATATGCTTAAAAATTATAAAAATCATAAGTTTAAGGTGTTTATACCTTGATTATTCCTTGTATGAGCTCGGTCACTTGTAGGAAAGTTCACCACTTGATTTAGACATGTTTAATACACAAAAAAAGATATGGTTACACTCCAAGCTTGAGCTTAACCATAAGGAATAATTAATGTAAGATTTAAGGCAAAAATCACCTTAAAAATGCAAGGGAAGTTCTAAGTGGTTTCGACCTGAACCAAACACACCACAAGGTGTTAGATCCACCATATTGACATAGGAAATAGTTAGATCTCGAAATGCTACCTTGTTATTAGGTTTTACCTTGGAAAAATGCCTTAAAAGAGGGTATTTCCTTTGGATCTCGGCCATCCTTGCTCCAAATGGCTAACCAACAGATTCCACATGAAAAGGAGAAGAAGATGAGGCTATGACCAAAGTTTCACAGTCGAACTTGAAGGGAATCAAAAGTTATGAGCTTAAAGCACATTTTTACCTTAAAATGTAGATTTGAACAACCTTGGTCCCTCTTCTGGTCTCAACCGAGTTTAGCTCTTGTTCTAACTTTAGAACACTGAGAATAAGCCATAGGAATTGATGAGCCACGAATCTAGGTGTTGGTAGTGAAGAGATGAAGAAAAAGAGCTAAAAATGACATTAAAACACTTACATTAGGAGCTTAGGAGCTAGGTTTGCCTTCCATGCTCAAGAACAGACTTGAGAGCTTCAAGGAAGGAGGAGAGCTCGGTTGGAGAGGCTGGAATCGGACAAGGAGAAAGGAAGAGGTGGGGAAAGGTTGGAAATAATTGAAAAAGTAAGTTATTTTTCAAAAGTCATGTATTAGGTAGCAATTATTGTCAATCAAGGACTTATGCTGCCTTCCCACCTCCTTGCCAGCCGATTTCCTTCAGGTCAAATGGGTCATTACTTGACCATTGACCATACTTGGTCAATTTGACTCATGCGGGCCCCACTTCGGGGTTTTATTAATATTTTAATATTAATTTGTAAAAATTCATAAATTTCTGGAATTAAATTCCTAATATCATATAATATGATATTTTATTATATTTAAAGGTATTTATAACCTTTTAGCCCATTTAAAACCAATTTAGAAGGCGGTTACACAAAAACGTGCTTTAAGGAGTTTTAGTGCACATTTTGTGTCGCAAGGTGTTTATGGGCTTGGTTTTCTTTGACAACGGTTTTTTTGTGCTCCTTACATGATATTTGATCATGTAATTCAATTTTATATCATTTAGAGGTCATTTGATTTTTAAGGTTTTCCTAGGGCACCTTTTTGCCCTTTTTGACCTTGAAGCATGTAAATGCTTTTTCTTTGTGTTGGAGTGTTGTCCAACAGTTATAATATGTTTAGTAGTATGTTAATATGCTTAGGACAAATTTTTAGGTCCTATGAAGTTTATTTGGGTATTTATTTACCCTTAACAGTCAAAGGGTGCAACATCTTGTTTTATGTTGACCACTGTTGTTCTCAGTTGACTTTTAAGGCATGTTTAGGCCTTAATTAATATGATTAAATATTTAATCCATGTTTTATAGGTTTGGGGTATTTCAGTTACCACCACACTCACCAACTTAGTGAGTGCTAACTCTGATTAAAAACAAACTTCAACTTAACCGAATAATAACAATAAAGTAATAACATCTCAAAAATAATTTTAAACCTCGAACACAAAAGCTATAAACCATCTAAATATTTCAAATGAATCTAAGTGAAAGTCTCTAACAATTCTCTAACCTAACGCTCACGCTTTTGTATCCAAACGATTTTCATTACCTGCATCCAGAAAACAAACAAACAACACACAAAGGGCCCGCACAAATTAGTGGAATATAGTAAATCATTACTTCACCCTGCAAAACTCATTTAATTTGTAAATGTTTGATAGATATATAACACAATAACTACAAGCCAATCAGCAACATTATTCTGTAGTAGGATGCATACAATAAACCTGTAACACCCCTACCGCTAATCCCGTCATTACTTTACAAATACTTACCTTCGCAGCGGATATTACATAAACAACGGCGGGTGTACAATGCCGTTAGTCACCCACGTGACTAACAAGGCCAGTTACATTACTACATACTATCGGTCTGATGAATTTGAACATACCGAGTACTCTACACAATACATTAGTTTCCATTCCATACTCAATCATAATCCAAATACAAACTCCAACACAACACTATACCGAGTCCACTACAATCCTCAACTACTGATACCTTTTGAACTTACAAATTCGTATTACGATACAAATACATTCCTATTACTTAGCTACCCATGCTTATACAACAACCCCGTCCCAAGCTCTCGAACGGTGGTCAGCTTCGAAGTACCTGTAAGTAAAAAACAGTGCCCCTAGGGGCTCATCAAATTGCTGCATACGAAATTCGCATACCCCGCGTGCTAACCGGGGTACGCCGACTACTTTTGGTCGAATATACATGGAGTTCATTTTACATGCATACATACATACTAATACTACGACCCTACAAGCATCAATACTTACATACAGATACAAGATTCAATTCTTTCTAGGGAAGACAATTCGTCAGTCAACCGTTCATATTAGTTATTCATTCATCCGGTTTAATCGGATGCTTTCTTTCTCCCCGCTTGGGTTCTTAAGGCTTACACCAAACTTAGTCTTACTTACTTGTTGCTTTACTCACACTACACTCATTACCTTACTCATTACTTACTCGTGCTTGCTCAATACTCATTACTATACTAGTACTTACTCCTTACTCACTGCTCGCTACCTTGCTCATACATACTCTTAATTTACTCAATACTTGTCACTGTACTCGTACTTACTCATTACTCCATACACAATACTTACTCGTACATACTCATTACTCAATACTCAATACTTACTCATACATACTCATTACTCAATACTCATTACTCATAGCCTCCGGGTAGAGTCATACACAAGACTCGCCACCGGGCTTACACATACCAGCGGGGCTATACACTTAGCTCCACAAATACTCAAATGTCCATTTTACTGGACTACTCATATTCCCAACACTCCTCTATCGGAGTATCTTACAATCTCATGGATTAGCCTAGAAGTATCTCTCTCGATATCCTCTACTAGCTTAGGGAATTACCAACGTTTAGTATTCTCAGATTTAAAGGGTTTCCCCAACGTATCGAATACTCTCATGTTCGGGACATTACTTACATTAGTCGGGTCCTCTCATTGTGGGTCGACTAATTTTCTAAGGGGTTTGGAGATCCCTTATCATTCTTTACTACTCTCACGGTTCATGTCTTGCACCAACATCAATACCTCTAATAAAGGTTACTTATATACTTCCACTACTTATTGTTTGTGTGTTATTCATTTCGGTTCTCTTACCGTTATCGGGAGGGTACTACTCCCGTACACTCTCTCACATTCTAGTGAGTACATTGGTTTACGTTATCTTTTCTTGGTTCGTTAGTTTTGGTGCGTTTCCACGTTTTTGTTAGTTCGCATCACGACCCTTACTACGGGTCACTAAACATCAAGACTCATCTATGAGTCGGTCTACACACTAAGTTAAGCCACACAATCATTCAAGAAGGGTTAGCTCATACAGCATACAACAAGACATACAATGAAATGCAATAAACCGTTTTCATGCTTTAATCTTGATTAGTCGGTATACAGCACACAAATCAACGTAAGTCGGTTAGCATACGGGGCATGAGAAAATCATACCTTACACCGGGGTTTAACTTTACCGTGTGACCTCCCGTTCCTTGGTTCACACTTGTTCCACTGATAACGTTCCAAACATTTCAATTAATATAAGTGTAACGCCCCTATTTAACATATTTATAGCGGAAATAAAATACTAAAGGCGTACAGACCATCGGGTTCCAAACACCCGGTACCAAACCTCGCCAATTACAACTTAAAGATTACAATTGTCACGGCCTGAACCTCGAGAAAACTTAACAAAATAAAACAGAAATAAAACACATAAACTCTCCACAACCTAATCCCATCCCAATCACTCGTTCTCTTCGTGGCCACCTGTAAAATAACTCGTACCTGCAAGATAAAACCAAGCAGCCCACCGTGAGAGGGGTGGGTCAGTTCCCTGGAATGGAACTGGTACGATCCTCCAAAAACAAACTTATAATACAACTCTTGAATATAATAGCTTGAAAACAATCACTTAAACCACACAGAGGACAAGCATTTCACACATCACGCCAAGATAACAAATTAAGAATAAAGATAAATAACATAAAGGTAAAGTTAGTGAAACAAACCACACCATGTGTTAGTGAACATCCAATGCCTTAGTTAAACCCAATTCCCGTTAGGAGTAGAAAGACTCAGATAGTCACAAAGGACTAGGAATGAAAAGATAGATCCAAGAACCAATAACTCAAGAGTAGAATAATTCAACTGGGAGAGATGGCCCCCACCGCCAAGTACGTCCTTTTAGGACAGGGGATATACAGCCCCTCACTGTCTACAACGTCCCTTTTGGGACAGGGGATATACAGCCCCTCACTGTTTACTAAGTCCCTTTGGCAGGGGATATACCCCCTCACTTTACCATTGAAGACGCGCGCACGTCGAAACCTCAAGACCAGCTCATGATAAACGATATCCAGAGTCCAGGAAGAATTTACCAAAATTGACCTTTTCCAAATTCCCACCATATCACTAACTACCCAGAGCATACCAAAACACTCAGTCCTACAGAGTCAGAAGCGTAAACCTAAGCAGTCAATGTCTAATGGAACAACCAAATAGAAGGAACCAATACCCAAGTGAGTTTCACATTCAAGCTCAGTTAGTCACACAAGCTGAGTTAGTCACACAACCCTTCCTTTTAGAAATTCCTCTTAAACTCAGTTAGCGTTTTCGAAAACGTCTCATAAGTCAATCAGCAAAAATATCGGAGCACGAGAAATCGTACTTGGTATGTGAAGAACAATAAATAACTCGAATAAGTGATTCCCCAATTAACCTATAATTAAGGTGTTCCAAGTGTCGATTAGTTAAGGGACTTATAAACTAAACAACCTTCTTTTCTTATTGATTAATAGTTCCAGGTTTACCACTATCCTCTCACAAAGATTTGGGCTTGACTTGTTAACTAAATCCTTGTTAGGCCCATTTCGTTAGTTTGGAACGATTTAGAATTTATTCCTGAGAGTGGCCCAAACTCTCTTTGAATTGTTTAAGTGGGCTTTTGGAGTTCATAGACTTGGGCTTAGTAGGTTAGCCCAAGACCGTGTTACATTTATGTTGTGTAATTAAACCCTTAAGTTAATAGTGACTATTTAATTACACACCGATTAAAACCTAAGGTTTAATATATATATTATATCCTTCTTATTATACTATCACAAGGAATGTTATTTCCCTCATCTATTTTAATGTATATATATACATATATATCTATATATTTTATATTTAGTATTAAGATTATCCATAACATTTTTAGGAAATTTTATTGTATTTAATTATGTTTAATAACTTTTAGGCATAACTACAACCGATATACGGTTTATAAAATAAAGCGTTTCCCTTTTTATTTAATTTATATACGTATACTTGTATTAGAATTTAATTATGACATCCCCTATGTAGCTTATTGTATTTAAACTATCTTATTACTACAACATTTAACTGCATTCCATGTATTTTCATAAAGTATTTCTTTAACCATATCTTAGGATACTCGCTCCCCTTCTACTCTAAGTTACTACTTTATTCCCTTTTATATATGGTGTAAAAAATATATATATATTTCCTTAGTTTTAATTAAAATATTAACTCCCATATATATAATAAATAAAACGTAAAATAATTAAATTCCTTGATTTAACATAAGCTTCAACTTAAATAAGTATATATACAAATATGTAAATAATTTCACCTTTCTTAAAAGATATTACCCAAAACATTTATAAACATACTGCTATAAAAATGTTAATTAGTTTTCCTTCTTACCCAGCTTAAAAATTTATCAACAAACCATACTTTAATTTTTGGTTACATTAAAAACCATATATTATAAGTTATTCTTATGAAAAACTCATAAACACAATTTTTAAGCCCATTTACCATAGTCCAAAAATTCCCAAATTTAATATACAGTAACTATAACATTTTAGACATATTATAAAATTTTTATTTCATAAAAATATCTTTTTAAATTAGCCAAATAATTCCAGAAAACCCGTAACTTGCAAAAATCATAACTTACGTTTAAAAACTCCAAAACCATATTAATTTACATCAAAATAAACTAGATTTAATAAGGAATCTATGGTTAAAATTTCAAGTCAAAACACATTCGGGAAGGTATTTAAATTAATTCAACAAGTTAGGGTTATTTAGTGGAATTTATAAAAACCTAATCTGAAACGTTTTCTCGGCCGTCCGTTTCCTTTAACTACGATCGGACGGCCCGAGACTTCCGAGTTCTTCAGCGATTCCAGAACAGACCCCGAGTACTAATTTGACAATTTCTCCTAATCCATAGAACGGAATTGAGTGATTCTTGTTTCTATGGTTTCGAAATTAAATTCCGGTTCTAATGATACTAATTTCGCTAGCTATAATGCAGGATTCATCGGTTTTCGATTTCAGTTTCGAAGTTAGGGTTTATCTTGGTTTCCAAAAACAATTCTCTCAAATTCACTCAATCTAATGCGTAATTGATGCAATTGAAACATGGTTTTGACCGATAATGTAATATAGATTAGCAAGGTTGAAGGAATTTGAAGGAAACTTACCGGAATTGCTCGAATCGAAAGGATTCGAAATCGGTTCTGGAAAAACGCCCCCTTTACAACCCGATCGGGTAGCCTACTTTGCAATGCTATAATTTACAGTACAGACCGAGTTAGAACTAGTTCTTGGGCTTAATCAAAAGAGGAAACGTAACTCTACACAATGATAGCAAGAACTCGCCCTAACTTGCACTACACAGAAAGAAATCGAAGCTGGAAGTTGCGAGTTTACCTTGCGTTTTCTGGAAAGAAAACTATGATTTTATGTTGTGACGAATCCGAAACTTTAGACACCTCGTTCTTCCAAACGGTTGGGAATTGGCTTTGGTCATCAACATGAAAGTTTTAGAGAGATTAGAGCTCTTCAAAACGAGCTAAAGAACATGAAATTGGCTGAGAAACGAAAAGTTATGATCGAACGAAGTTTACCTGAATTCGGTGAAAAGCTGGAATTCTGGGTACGAGCTTCGCAAGTGGTCAACTTTAGATCAAATTTGCGGATGATGTATAATGAATTAGGGTATGTGTGAGTAATGGTTGGAAAGAGGATTCAAAGGATAAGAGAATGGAAAAAACGGCATTGAAAAATATTGAGAGACGAGTGAGATATAGCCGTCTAAAGTTAGGGCAAAATCTGGTATCGGTTACCGGAAAACAAGGGATAAAATCGGCTAAGTGTTGGGCGACCCGTGACAGTGTGACACGTGTCATATTTCAAATTTTTGGCTCTAAACTTCAATCTATCATAACTTTGGGTAGGATGATCCGTTTTTGACGTTCTTTTTATCGATCTTCATGGTTTTCCATAACCTATTTATTGGTATAGGTTTCATGGGCTGGTTTGACCATTCTCAAAAAGTCAACCCTAGCAAGGCTTTAAGGGTTCTAGAATTTTATTTTTGACTTTTATGTTTCAAAACAATGCTCCAACTCTTTCTAAAATCTTTATAACATAGTTGGAGTGTTTATAAATTTCCCAAGATTTATTGACTTATAAATCTTATTATTAAATTCATAATACCATATAATAATATATAATAATTAAATATTTTATTGTTTTCTTTAGGGTTCCCCTAAATAAATTTTCATAATTCCATATAATAATTTGATATTCATAATTCCATATAATAATTTAATATTTAATAGTATTATTTAAGGTTTAATAAAAGAAATCCCCTAAATTAATTTAAATTAATTTAGGGGTATTTCAATATATCCCCCTTAAAAGAAACTTCGCATCGAAGTTTAAAAGTCAACTAATAGGCACTCACACCGCTTCGGGTGTGCTGAGACAATAATAATTCCAATGAAATTCCATACCAATCCAATCCTTTATTTCCATTTCAACATTCCACCCGAGATTACTCAGAATCAAATCAAACTGAACCAAAATATAATGAATCAAAATATAAACTGAATCAAAATATACCAAGATATACTAAAACAAACGTCACATACTACCGTGCCATAATGAAAAACTACGTACATACATACACCTCTCACTCTACTAATAATGTTCTTCCTCTACTAATAATGCAACAGGGCATAATCCGAATGAGATAACGAAGGAGGAGTATGCCAGTATATCCCCCTTAAAGAGCTAAGGTACGCCCTCGTACCGCCATTAACGTGAATCACAACAGGATAGCAGAATATCATGTAAACAGATGTGGGTACTTTACTCTCATGGAGTCCTCAGTCTCCCAAGTAGCTTCCTCAACCCCATGATGCTCCCAAAGAACTTTCACCAATTTGACTGATCTGTCTCTCGTTTCTCAGACCTTCGTGTCCAAGATCTGAATAGAAGTCTCCTCATACCTCAGTGTAGGCTTAATCTCCAATCTTTCTGGCTGCAGTACGTGAGAAGGGTCAGGCATATACTTCTTCAATTGAGATACATGAAACACATCGTGTACCTTCCCCAACTCCGCTGGTAGCTCTAGTCTGTAAGCAACTGGGCCCACCCGCTCCGTAATCCTGTACGGACCGACATACTTAGGGTGTAGCTTCCCCCTCATCCCAAATCTGAATATCCCTTTCATCGGAGACACCCGTAAGAAAACCATGTCACCCAACTGAAACTCTAGCTCTCTGGTGCGCTGATCCCCATAGGATTTCTGTCTAGACTGCGCTGCCCTCATGTGCCGCTGGATAATTCTGACGTCATCCTACAGTGTCTGAACATACTCGGGCCCAATCAGGACTGCCTCGGTAGGGTCACTCCACGATAATGGAGTCCGGCACGGCCTGCCATGCAGAGCCTGGAATGGTGCCATGCCGATAGATGAGTGGTGGGAGTTATTGTAGGAGAACTCCACCAGGTGTAGACGCTCTACCCAACTCCCCTGATAGTCCCGAGCAACTGCTCGTAGCATATCCTTTAGCGTCTGAATCGTCCTCTCGGTCTGCCCATCAGTCTGAGGGTGAAAGGCTGTGCTAAGGCGTAGCTGAGTACCAAACACCTCCTGCACCTGACGCCAAAATCTACTGAGGAAACGTCTGTCACGGTCGGTGAAATACCCCAAACCTTAATATGTTAATTAATTATGTAATTTTGGTTTTCTAAGGCTAATTAAGTCCTTAAGATCATTGGTGAAGAAATAAAAAAATAAAAAAAAAGAAAAAGAAAATGCGTAAAAGTCACAAAACATGAAAATGCGTATTTAATTATTTTAGGAGGTATATAACCTTCACAAGGGTTATAAATATATTTTTATACCTTAATTACACACCAAGAACATGTGGGAAAAATTCCCGAAGAAAACGGATCCAAATAATGCGTTAAAACCAAGGTTGTAAAAAACGGTACGGGAGTCCAATACGGACTATTGAGAGTACGTGATACGGAAGTATCGATACAGATAAAACGGTGAATCAGTACAGATGAAATATTAATATTTAAATAATAAAAAATGAAGAATAAATATTTATAAATATGAAATATGTACCACTTTGTACATAATAGTAGTATTTTGTTATTAATACCTTCAAATTGTATTTTTGTATATTAGAAATTTATCACATTCTTAAACTATAAGAATTTTGTATCAGTTTTGTTGAGTGATGTAAGATAAGTTACATAAGTGAATTTTAAGAAAAAAATCACACTATTATTATAGGAGAAAAAAAAAAAAAATAGTAGGATAGTAAAGTTATTGGTATAATTGTAATTTTACTCTCACAAATATTCAATCTAATATAGTTAATGGTGGTGGTGCTTATATCATCATTTTTTTTAAAATAAAAACTTATATAAGGTTAACATTATTTTCATTTAGGGATTTAATAGAAAAAATTAGTCTTTTTTTTTTTGCTCCGGTTAAATCGTTGTCTTCAATAATGTATACCGTATTCTTTAAAAATACGGTAAATACGGAAATACAGATGATTATACGGTAGTACGCCACCACTAGACGGGGTGCTCAATGAAACGGATTTCATACGGCCGTATCAATACGTTTAATTGGAAAAACGGGCGATACGCCGTATAAACGGCCGTACCATACCGTTTTTTACAACCATGGTTAAAACGCTAACGGAGTCTTAAAGCGCGTTTTTCGAGGAAACCCGAAAACGTGACTTTAAACGGTCAAATGACCCCGTAAAAATTATAGTTGACCATATAACTATAAATAAACACTAATGGGAGTATAATAACCATAAAAATTAAAGAAACGAGAAAAATCCAGAAAACAGGCCCGAATTAGTGAATAGTGTATAAACCGGGAAAACATGACTTTAAGCGGGTCAAATAGACTCGTAACAATTTTGGTCAACTAAATAGTCACTAATAAATAGTAGTGAGGCTTTAGAACCAATAAAATCAAGAAAACGAGAAATTAGTAAAAACTATCAAAAATGGGAAGTTGTGGGGTGAGAGTGTAAATAAACTAAACTAGTGTGTCCACTATTAGAAATAAAAATAAAAAATCTGTAGGAAGTGATGAGGGGGCCGATTTTATATGCTCTCTCTCACTCTTTTAATTTATCCTAATGCACTAGTGGACAAACTAATAAAGTAACCTCTTAATTTTTCTACTCTCTCTCCTACTCCCCTCATTTCCTCTCATCACTCACGTACAACAGCCCTCTCTTTCCTCTTCCTTCTTCCTCCAGCAATTTTCTCCTCTCTCTCTCTCTGTTGCTGAACGAAAATGGAGCCTCCATGTCTTCCTCCACTTCTTCTCCTTGTCCAAGCTAGCTCCAAGCTTAAATCACAAAAATAATTACATATTTGTGATCCTCTCACCAAGCTCTACACTTCTCTCTTTTCAAAATTCGAAAAGGATGAGTTTCATTTTCGTGGGTTTTGCCCATTTGAAGAGAAAAGGGCACCACCTTGTAGCTTGGAGCCTCCTCTTTCTTCTAAGGTAAAAAGTTCCGAAGAAAATTCATTTTTCTTCACCTTTCTCTCTTGACCGATTTTTGCTCTTTGTAACACCTTGTTTTCTTCTTGATTTTGAGCTTTGATTCAACCCTCCAATGGTGGAGTAAATGCCTTCTTGGTTCAAGGGTGAAAATCCCTCTTAAAAGGCTAGAAAGGTAAACCCTAACCTTATGTTTAAGCCCTTTGATTGAATTAAAATTTCCTAAGGGTTTAGATAATTAATGGAATGTATTTTGTGTTTCTTGAATGTTGGGATGGAGTTTTGAAACTCCATTCCCTCATGACCGATTTTGAGGAGATGGGGAGCAAGAGGAGAATTAATGAGAGACTTGTGAATTTAAGGTAAGAGAACTACCTTAATAACTATCTTGGTTATTGTAGAACTTGGGATGGGGAAATTTTGGAAGAAAATCCAAAATAAATAACTCACCTTAAGCTTATGTGGTGTTTTAAGGAAATTTTGTTGTTTTGGTGCAATTATAAATGTTGAGTGTAGTGCAGGTGTTGCTAATAATATGAGGAAATTCAGTGTTTAAATTTAATGTTGTTTAAGGGCCTAAGAGCCAAGCTTTTAAAGTTATGTACATTGAGGTGATCATTGTTAAAATGATGGAATTGATGTGTGGCCTTGAATGAGTTGATGGTTGGAGTGCTTTGGTGAGCTAAGTAATGTGTGGGAACATGTTAAAATTATGGGGAGGTTATGGCGAAATTTTGGTAGAAAATGTGTTTTGATGATGGCTTAGTAAATGGGAGAACTTAGGTGTTTGTAGTGTTGAGTAGAGTGGTTCAATAGCCTTATAATGGTACATGGAGAATGGATATGTGAGTGTATAAAATCTGTAGCAAATGAGTGTTGTAAAGCATTGATATTTCAAGAAAAAGAGTTAGTGCTTGTAATCTTGGAAATGAAGTTGGACTTGGGTTCTAGAAGTGCAAAGGTCTAGGGATGAGTTGGAATGGTCATGAGGTGGTTTGGTAAGTTTGGTAGGAGGTAGACACTAGCAAGAAGAAGCTAGAAATGCACAAGTGTGCATAATGTGGAAGAGGGAATGAAATTTTGTTGAAAATTGAGCAAGAATTGGAGTAAGGATTTAACCAATGATTTGGAGAGGTTTAATGCATGTTCTAAGGTGTTTAAACATGTAGGAAACATGTGGAAAGATTGTGGAATAAGTAGAAAAAAAATTGGGGTGAATTTGGAGTTCAGAATGTGTAGAAAAACGGTTTTTAAAATGGGGTCTGTTCTGGACCGCCCCTAGGGACCGCCCCTGTGGGGAGGTCCAGTGCAGAGAAGAGGAAAAAAAAACTGTGTAGCTTCTGTTGTGGACCGCCCCTGGGACCGCCCCAGAGGGGCGGTCCAGACCAGAGAAGAAAAATTTTTTTGTTTTAAGCCTGCTAAACATGGGGGATTGAATGGTAATGGTTTTAGATGATGTTTAGGCCTTGTTTGGTGACATGTAAAGGCCTTAGAAAGTGTAAACAAGTGTTAGCTTGATGTGAGAAAATTGTGAGTTTAAGTACACAAAGTTGAACCGAAATAACGGGATAACGGGGTAAGTACGGAAGTAATAGAAGTTCACATACCGTAAGATCTTATTGTTAATAAAACGTTTTAATAATAATACCAGTTATTTCGGAAGCTACCCGGGGAGCGTGAGGTGATGTGTTGGAGTAAATCCTCGGGAACAAGGTAGATAACCCATGGTGTAAGGTATGGTTTTCTTGCAACCTGTGTCCTACCGGATTACACCGGCTTGTATGCCAACTTGTTTTTCTGCGTGTTTGCCACCTTGCGAAGATAAAGCATGAAACGAGTTTATAGTAATTCATTAATGTGGCGTAAATAATTCTGATACTGTTTAACCTTAATTATGTGCTAAACCGTAGCTAACCGTCCCTAGGATCACATAAGAGATCGTTATTCGGATTAAACGTCCCAACCTACGGGAACGTTCTAACTACGGCTATCCGTGTGTTAGTGTATGTTATGGTTGTGTATGATGTGTGTGACTTCGTTTAGTATGTTGTCATTTAATGATGTTGTTGTCCATGTTGTCGAATGGGATGTTACCTCCCTTGTGTGTGATTAACCAAACTTGTAACACTAAATGGTGCATGTATGTGATAAGTTCCATAAAGGAATTTCTAACTAATATGTATATATATTATGGGGGGTGAGGAATCCGGCCGTTCCGGTGGCGCGTGTTGTTTGAGAGTTGATGTATATATTGAATTAACTCCCACTCTGTTATGTTATGGTTGTTTTTCCTTCTTGGATTACAATCACCCACAAGCTTAACCAAGGCTTACCTACCTTGTTATTACTCGGGCTAGGGGGAATACTGTTATGTTATGGTTGTTTTCCTTTCTTAGATTACAACCACCCACAAGCTTAACCAAGGCTTACCTAACTCATCATTATTGGAGCTAGGGGAAATTGTGTTTGGTGTGATCGGTCCTATATTACGGCCGACACATCTAAGTGAAGTAAATGTGTATGATGTGCTCGGGCCTATATTTCCTCCGGCACATCCTAAGTAAAGTGTACGTTCTCTAAGAAGAACGGTATTAAGTTGTATACATGTTATTATGTGAAGTATGTTGTTATGTTGTGTACGTTGATCTCCGAAATCAACCCCATACAAATATAAGGGGGTAATTAAGTATAACCCGATTAAATGGGAATGCGTCGTCTAGCAAGGAATACCTCCATTAGGGTAGAACCCTCAAGGGCCAAAGAACACAATAATGTGATCTAACCAATGTGATGTGCTAATCTTATGTTTGTATCCTATTCATTGGATGTGTGATTTATAAGCATTTTGTGTGTATAGTTTCATGCATGTTTTAAATAAAAGTAACCGCATGCTCAGACGACAAATAGTTGTGCGTGGCCCGGTAGTATGCGGGCTGCTCGATTACCATACCAGCAAAGGTGCTGACCCCCTTTGGGGCCCCCCATACTTTTCAGGTACAATGGAGCTGACAGCCGTTCGAGAGTAGGACGGGGTAGCTGTTTATACTTGGATAGTTATTAGGTTGTTTATGTAGTTGAAAGGGATGTAACACCGAAGTTTGATAATCGGTAGCTGAAAGTATAGACTCGGTACAGTTGTAATGTAAATGTATGTATTTCAGTTTGGAAACGGTTGGTAATGTAAAGTGTCACACTCGGTAATCTTGTCCATCAGACCGGTACACTATGTATGTATTAGCCTTGTTAGCCACGTGGGTGGCTAACGGCGTGTAACACCCATGGATTAAGTTAAGTGTTGAGTTGTAATTCCGCTGCTAAATGTTGTTAAGTATGGTGTTTGTAGTTGGGGTGTTACAGTCGGAGACAATCGTCTTCGGTACCCCCATGGTACCGGATGTGCTCTGTGGTGAACACCTCAGCCAGCTTGGACACCTTCCATGTGTCCATGATAGGTATAAACCTGGCTGTCTTGGTCAACCTATCGACTATCACCCAAATAGAATTCTGCCCGCCTCTAGCTGGAGGAAGACCGACCACAAAGTCCATGCTGATGTCGTCAAACTTCCAGCACGGTACTGGTAATGACTGAATCTGGCCTCCTGGTCGACGATGCTCAAACTTCACCTTCTGACAGGTGAGGCATCGGGAGACGAAGTCTGCTACATCCCTCTTCATCCCGCTCCACCAGAATAACTGCTTCAAATCCTTGTACATCTTGGTGGCTCTAGGGTGTACTGATAATGTAGAGGAATGAGCCTCAGAGAGAATCCTGGTCTGAAGTTTCGTCGCATCCTGAGGAACGCAGAGTCTGCCTCTGGCTCGAAGGTGTCCCTCGCTGTCTAGCTCGTACTCATACTTCAGACCATCAGTCATACCATCTGCTAACTTCTGCCTGATGCCCTGCAGGTATACATCACTATCCTGGGCTGCGTATACCTCCTCAGCTATCGTGGTTGTCTCTGTCAAAGCTAGGAGTGAGTACACTCTCCTGCTCAAAGCGTCTGCCACGACATTCCCTTTACCTTCCGTGTACTGAAGGTTGATGTCATAATCAGCCAGTAGCTCGACCCATCGTCGCTGTCTCAGGTTCAGCTCCTTCTGGGTCCAGATGTACTTCAGACTCTTGTGGTCTGTCATAATCCGAACTGTGGCTCCATACAAGTAATGTCGCCAGATCTTCAAGGCGAAGACTATGGCGAGGAGCTCAAGGTCGTGTGTGGGGTAATTCTCTTCGTGCTTCTTCAGCTGTCGAGAAGCATATGCTACCACTCTGCCATTCTGCATCAGTACCCCACCAATCCCTCTACCTGAAGCATCACAATACACCTCGTATCCCTCATTCCCCTCAGGGATCACTAATACTGGAGCTGTGGTCAAGGCGTCCTTCAGCGCCTGAAAGGAGACCTCACAAGCCTCTGTCCATACAAATGGGTTGTCCTTCTTCATTAGGGAGGTCAAGGGCTTGGCTAGCCTGGAGAAGTTCTTCACAAAGCGTCTATAGTAGCCAGCCAACCCAAGGAAACTTCTCACCTCTGTCACAGTGCGAGGTCTATGCCAGCTCTTCACTGCCTCAATCTTAGCTGGGTCTACTGAAACTCCCTCAGCTGAGATCACGTGTCCAAGAAATGACACCTTGTCTAGCCAGAATTCACACTTGTTGAACTTGGCATATAACGTCTTCTCTCTCAGAGTCTCCAAGGCTGTCCTCAAATGCTGCTTGTGTTCCTCCCGACTCTTGGAGAATACTAAGATGTTGTCTATGAACACGACTACTGACTTATCCAACTGGGCTTGGAAGACTCTCTGCATCAGATCCTTGAATCTCGCGGGTGCATTGGTCAGTCCAAACGGCATCACTGTGAACTCGTAGTGGCCGTACCTGGTCCGGAAAGCTGTCTTCTCTATATCTGACTCAGCTACAACTATCTGATGATATCTGGAACACAGATCAATCTTGGTGAACACCTTAGCTCCCCTCAACTGGTCGAACAAGTCATCGATCCTGGGCAGTGGGCACTTGTTCTTGATCATGACATTGTTCAGCTCTCTATAGTCGATGCAAAGTCTCAAGCTCCCATCCTTCTTCTTGACGAATAGCACTGGAGCACCCCAAGGTGAGACACTGGGTCTGATGAAACCCTTATCTAGTAGCTCCTGCAGCTGCTTCTTCAACTCAACCATCTCTGCAGGGCCCATCCGGTAGGGAGCCTTAGCAATCGGTCCCGTGCCAGGTATGAGGTCGATATTGAATTCAACCTCTCTCAGTGGTGGTAGTCCAGGTAGCTCCTCTGGAAAAACGTCGGGGTACTCCGACACTATGGGAACATCGCTCTGGAATTTCGGATCCGTCCTCAGATCCTGGGCATAACAGTAGTAGGCGGTAGCGCCCTTGGACACCTCCTTCATCAGGGATAAAGCTGATACAACCTTCACAGTCAGCTGTTTGGGTTGCATTCGGTATGACACGGTGATCCCTGTAGCTGACTTCAGGAGGAGACGATGCTCTGCACAGTGTAGTCTGCCTCGGTACCACTGTAGCGTGTCCATGCCCACAATTATGTCGCACCCCATACCAGGGAAAACTATGGCATCCAGAAAGAAGTCTGCTCCCTTGATGTGTATGCTCAAATTCTTGCACTACTTACTACACTTGATCCGCTCTCTAGAAGGCCGCAAGACTGAGCAGTCATGGATATCCTCTGTGGAAGCATTGATCTTAGCATGGAACGCTTGTGATATGAAAGAGTGAGAGGCACCAGAATCAAACAGGACTGTGGCCTCCACTCCATTAACTAGGAACGTGCCTGTGATGACCATTCCATTGCTCTTTGCTTGAGCCTGGTTCAACACATTCAACCTGATTCCTGAGTTCCCAACCCCAGGTGAACTCGGGTCATCACTTGCTGCCTAGATGCGGTCCACCATGTTAATGACCGGTGCCTTGCCCGACCTCAGGGGGTAGTTCTGTCTCGGCCTCTGCGGATGGCTCTGGGCAGGGCGGCTGGTAGATGGTCCAGCACCTCCTGTGCCACCTCGACCTCCTCTAGTAGTAGTAGCAACTGGGGCTCTAGCAGGGTTCCCGGTGCGTGGCTTGTAGTTCCTGGAATCCGGGTTCAAGAAGCATTCAAACGATCTGTGCCCCTTCTTACCGCAGTGGTTGCAGTCCACTAGGTTTCCCTTACAATCCTTGCCCGGGTGGTCCTTCTTGCACCACTTGCAGAAGAACTTTCTCGCAAGTTGGTTCCCCTTAAATGGCTGGGAGCGGAGTGGCTCAACATTAGTATATGAGGGGACCATGGCCTTCTCGTTCCTACCCTTGTAGAACTTTCCCTTCCTCTCATAGTTCTAGGAAAAGTTCCCTCCATTTCCTCTTTCTCCATCCCCTTCCTCTTGCCTAGCACAGAGTCCTGGTAGGCAATGGTGGTCTCGCAGTCATTTGCGTCATCTGCTAGCTCCTGTAGGGTCATCCCTCTAGTGGAACCGATCATAGTCATGATCCTGAAGTTCAAGCCGGTGTGGAATTTATACACCAGATACCTCGGAGCGTAAGCTCCCTCTCCAATAACAGCGAGCAGCTCCACAAATTTATTATAATATTCAGCAACAGAGGAACTCCCTTGCTTCAGCTGCTCGAACTCACTCCTCATCCTCTTCTGCAGGTAGGATGGATAGAACTTGGCTCTCAGGGCCACTAAGAAGACTGGGAAGCCAAAGTCCGCCTGGGCAGTCAGCTCAGCTCTGGCGGTCTGCCACCATCGATGCGCGGGTCCCTGGAGAAAGTAGGCCGCTATGTCCACCTGGCGACCCGCTGGAACGTGCAGAGAGGTGAAGGCCTTCTGCATCTCGTCGATGTATCTCTCTAAAGTATTCGGTTCTGGCTGGCCTTCGTAGACTGGGGGACGAAGGTCGTTGACTGCCTTCAGCCAGTTGAACTCCCGGGGACCATTAGGTGGTGGCGGTGGTGGTTGTGGGATCTGAGCCTGCTGCTGAGCTAATGCAGCTGTCACAATCTGCACTATGACCTCTGGGGTGACAGCGTCGGGTCCATAGCCTCCTGAGGGACCAGCTCCTCCTCTTCCTCCTCTTCGAGACATCTAGCTGGTATGACGGTTTTGTTACTCAGAAGGCGTATGGTTGAGTCTAAATATCTATGTAGTAATATATGCAATATTTATAACGTCCTAAGGACGGTTCGTAGGTACGTGAAGTAAGTAGTAAGGTAAGTATGGGGTAAGGGTCACGTGCCTTTCTGGAATTCTCACTTCCCAATTCTACCCCAGTTCCCCAGTTTTAAGTGCACCTATAATCTAAGTGTTTCACTCGGCTTGTCTTCTCGGGTTCAGAGCATAACTACGCTCTGATACCAATTTTTGTAATGCCTCTATTTAACATATTTATAGCGGAAATAAAATACTAAAGGCGTACAGACCATCGGGTTCCAAACACCCGGCACCAAACCTCACCAATTACAACTTAAAGATTACAATTGTCACGGCCTGAACCTCGAGAAAACTTAACAAAAATAAAACAGAAATAAAACACATAAACTCTCCACAACCTAATCCCATCCCAATCACTCGTTCTCTTCGTGGCCACCTGTAAAATAACTCGTACCTGCAAGATAAAACCAAGCAGCCCACCCTGAGAGGGATGGGTCAGTTCCCTGGAATGGAACTGGTACGATCCTCCAAAAACTAACTTATAATACAACTCTTGAATAAATAATAGCTTGAAAACAATCACTTAAACCACACAGAGGAACAAGCATTTCACACATCATCACGCCAAGATAACAAATTAAGAATAAAGATAAATAACAGAAAGGTAAAGTTAGTGAAACAAACCACACCATGTGTTAGTGAACATCCAATGCCTTAGTTAAACCCAATTCCCGTTAGGAGTAGAAAGACTCAGATAGTCACAAAGGACTAGGAATGAAAAGATAGATCCAAGAACCAATAACTCAAGAGTAGAATAATTCAACTGGGAGAGATGGCCCCCACCGCCAAGTACGTCCTTTTAGGACAGGGGATATACAACCCCTCACTGTCTACAACGTCCCTTTTGGGACAGGGGATATACAGCCCCTCACTGTTTACTAAGTCCCTTTTGGGACAGGGGATATACAGCCCCTCACTGTTACCATTGAAGACGCGCGCACGTCGAAACCTCAAGAACCAGCTCATGGATGAAACGATATCCAGAGTCACAGGAAGAATTTACCAAAATTGACCTTTTCCAAATTCCCACCAGATCACTAACTACCCAGAGCAATACCAAAACACTCAGTCCTACAGAGTGCAGAAGCGTAAACCCTAAGCAGTCAATGTCTAATGGAACAACCAAATAGAAGGAACCAATACCCAAGTGAGTTTCACATTCAAGGCTCAGTTAGTCACACAAGCTGAGTTAGTCACACAACCACTTCCTTTTAGAAATTCCTCTTAAACTCAGTTAGCGTTTTTCGAAAACGTCTCATAAGTCAATCAGCAAAAATATCGGAGCACGAGAAATCGTACTTGGTATGTGAAGAACAATAAATAACTCGAATAAGTGATTCCCCAATAGTAACCTATAATTAAGGTGTTCCAAGTGTCGATTAGTTAAGGGACTTATAAACTAAACAACCTTCTTTTCTTATTGATTAATAGTTCCAGGTTTACCACTATCCTCTCACAAAGATTTGGGCTTGACTTGTTAACTAAATCCTTTGTTAGGCCCATTTCGTTAGTTTGGAACGATTTAGAATTTATTCCTGAGAGTGGCCCAAACTCTCTTTGAATTGTTTAAGTGGGCTTTTGGAGTTCATAGACTTGGGCTTAGTAGGTTAGCCCAAGACCGTGTTACATTTATGTTGTGTAATTAAACCCTTAAGTTAATAGTGACTATTTAATTACACACCGATTAAAACCTAAGGTTTAATATATATATATATATCCTTCTTATTATAACTATCACAAGGAATGTTATTTCCCTCATCTATTTTATATATATATATATATATATATATATATATATATATATATATATATATATCTTTATGTATTAAGATTTATCCATAACATTTTTAGGAAATTTTATTGTATTTAATTATGTTTAATAACTTTTAGGCATAACTACAACCGATATACGGTTTATAAAATAAAGCGTTTCCCTTTATTTATTTAATTTATATATACGTATACTTGTATTAGAATTTAATTATGACATCCCCTATGTAGCTTATTGTATTTAAACTATCTTATTACTACAACATTTAACTGCATTCCATGTATGTTTCATAAAGTATTTCTTTAACCATATCTTAGGATACTCGCTCCCCGTTCTACTCTAAGTTACTACTTTATTCCCTTTTTATATATGTGTAAAAAATATATATATATATTCCTTAGTTTTAATTAAAAATATTAACTCCCATATAATATAATAAATAAAACGTAAAATAATTAAATTCCTTGATTTAACATAAGCTTCAACTTAAATAAGTATATATACAAATATGTAAATAATTTCACCTTTCTTAAAAGATATTACCCAAAACATTTATAAACATACTGCTATAAAAATGTTAATTTAGTTTTCCTTATCTTACCCAGCTTAAAAATTTATCAACAAACCATACTTTAATTTTTGGTTACATTAAAAACCATATATTATAAGTTATTCTTATGAAAAACTCATAAACACAATTTTTAAGCCCATTTACCATAGTCCAAAAATTCCCAAATTTAATATACAGTAACTATAACATTTTAGACATATTATAAAATTTTTATTTCATAAAAATATCTTTTTAAATTAGCCAAATAATTCCAGAAAACCCGTAACTTGCAAAAATCATAACTTACGTTTAAAAACTCCAAAACCATATTAATTTACATCAAAATAAACTAGATTTAATAAGGAATCTATGGTTAAAATTTCAAGTCAAAACACATTCGGGAAGGTATTTAAATTAATTCAACAAGTTAGGGTTATTTACTGGAATTTATAAAAACCTAATCTGAAACGTTTTAATCTCGGCCGTCCGTTTCCTTTAACTATGATCGGACGGCCCGAGACTTCCGAGTTCTTCAGCGATTCCAGAACAGACCCCGAATACTAATTCGACAATTTCTCCTAATCCATAGAACGGAATTGAGTGATTCTTGTTTCTATGGTTTCGAAATTAAATTCCGGTTCTAATGATACTAATTTCGCTAGCTATAATGCAGGATTCATCGGTTTTCGATTTCAGTTTTGAAGTTAGGGTTTATCTTGGTTTCCAAAAACAATTCTCTCAAATTCACTCAATCTAATGCGTAATTGATGCAATTGAAACATGGTTTTGACCGATAATGTAATATAGATTAGCAAGGTTGAAGGAATTTGAAGGAAACTTACCGGAATTGCTCGAATCGAAAGGATTCGAAATCGGTTCTGGAAAAACGCCCCCTTTACAACCCGATCGGGTAGCCTACTTTGCAATGCTATAATTTATAGTACAGACCGAGTTAGAACTAGTTCTTGGGCTTAATCTAAAGAGGAAACGTAACTCTACACAATGATAGCAAGAACTCGCCCTAACTTGCACTACACAGAAAGAAATCGAAGCTGGAAGTTGCAAGTTTACCTTGCGTTTTCTGGAAAGAAAACTATGATTTTATGTTGTGACGAATCCGAAACTTTAGACACCTCGTTCTTCCAAACGGTTGGGAATTGGCTTTGGTCATCAACATGAAAGTTTTAGAGAGATTAGAGCTCTTCAAAACGAGCTAAAGAACATGAAATTTGGCTGAGAAACGAAGAAGTTATGATCGAACGAAGTTTACCTGAATTCGGTGAAAAGCTGGAATTCTGGGTACGAGCTTCGCAAGTGGTCAACTTTAGATCGAATTTGCGGCTGATGTATAATGAATTAGGGTATATGTGAGTAATGGTTGGAAAGAGGATTCAAAGGATAAGAGAATGGAAAAAACGACATTGAAAAATATTGAGAGACGAGTGAGATATAGCCGTCTAAAGTTAGGGCAAAATCTGGTATCGGTTACCGGAAAACAAGGGATAAAATCGGCTAAGTGTTGGGCGACCCGTGACAGTGTGACACGTGGCATATTTCAAATTTTTGGCTCTAAACTTCAATCTATCATAACTTTGGGTAGGATGATCCGTTTTTGACGTTCTTTTTATCGATCTTCATGGTTTTCCATAACCTATTTATTGGTATAGGTTTCATGGGCTGGTTTGACCATTCTCAAAAAGTCAACCCTAGCAAGGCTTTAAGGGTTCTAGAATTTTATTTTTGACTTTTATGTTTCAAAACTATGCTCCAACTCTTTCTAAAATCTTTATAACATAGTTGGAGTGTTTATAAATTTTCCCAAGATTTATTGACTTATAAATCTTATTATTAAATTCATAATACCATATAATAATATATAATAATTAAATATTTTATTGTTTTCTTTAGGGTTCCCCTAAATAAATTTTCATAATTCCATATAATAATTTGATATTCATAATTCCATATAATAATTTAATATTTAATAGTATTATTTAAGGTTTAATAAAAGAAATCCCCTAAATTAATTTAAATTAATTTAGGGGTATTTCAATATATCCCCCTTAAAAGAAACTTCGCATCGAAGTTTAAAAGTCAACTAATAGGCACTCACACCGCTTCGGGTGTGCTGAGACAATAATAATTCCAATGAAATTCCATACCAATCCAATCCTTTATTTCCATTTCAACATTCCACCCGAGATTACTCAGAATCAAATCAAACTGAACCAAAATATAATGAATCAAATATAAACTGAATCAAAATATACCAAGATATACTAAAACAAACGTCACATACTACCGTGCCATAATGAAAAACTACGTACATACATACACCTCTCACTCTACTAATAATGTTCTTCCTCTACTAATAATGCAACAGGGCATAATCCGAATGAGATAACGAAGGAGGAGTATGCCAGTATATCCCCCTTAAAGAGCTAAGGTACGCCCTCGTACCGCCATTAACGTGAATCACAACAGGATAGCAGAATATCATGTAAACAGATGTGGGTACTTTACTCTCATGGAGTCCTCAGTCTCCCAAGTAGCTTCCTCAACCCCATGATGCTCCCAAAGAACTTTCACCAATTTGACTGATCTGTCTCTCGTTTCTCAGACCTTCGTGTCCAAGATCTGAATAGAAGTCTCCTCATACCTCAGTGTAGGCTTAATCTCCAATCTCTCTGGCTGCAGTACGTGAGAAGGGTCAGGCATATACTTCTTCAATTGAGATACATGAAACACATCGTGTACCTTCCCCAACTCCGCTGGTAGCTCTAGTCTGTAAGCAACTGGGCCCACTCGCTCCGTAATCCTGTACGGACCGACATACTTAGGGTGTAGCTTCCCCCTCATCCCAAATCTGAATATACCTCTCATCGGAGACACCCGTAAGAAAACCATGTCACCCAACTGAAACTCTAGCTCTCTGGTGCGCTGATCCCCATAGGATTTCTGTCTAGACTGCGCTGCCCTCATGTGCTGCTGGATAATTCTGACGTCATCCTGCAGTGTCTGAACATACTCGGGCCCAATCAGGACTGCCTCGGTAGGGTCACTCCACGATAAGGGAGTCTGGCACGGCCTGCCATACAGAGCCTGGAATGGTGCCATGCTGATAGATGAGTGGTAGGAGTTATTGTAGGAGAACTCCACCAGGTGTAGACGCTCTACCCAACTCCCCTGATAGTCCCGAGCAACTGCTCGTAGCATATCCTCTAGCGTCTGAATCGTCCTCTCGGTCTGCCCATCAGTCTGAGGGTGAAAGGCTGTGCTATGGCGTAGCTGAGTACCAAACACCTCCTGCACCTGACGCCAAAATCTACTGAGGAAACGTCTGTCACGGTCGGTGAAATACCCCAAACCTTAATATGTTAATTAATTATGTAATTGTGGTTTTCTAAGGCTAATTAAGTCCTTAAGATCATTGGTGAAGAAATAAAAAAATAAAAAAAAAGAAAAAGAAAATGCGTAAAAGTCACAAAACGTGAAAATGCGTATTTAATTATTTTAGGAGGTATATAACCTTCACAAGGGTTATAAATATATTTTTATACCTTAATTACACACCAAGAACATGTGGGAAAAATTCCCGAAGAAAACGGATCCAAATAATGCGTTAAAACGCTAACGGAGTCTTAAAGCGCGTTTTTCGAGGAAACCCGAAAACGTGACTTTAAACGGTCAAATGACCCCGTAAAAATTATATTTGACCATATAACTATAAATAAACACTAATGGGAGTATAATAACCATAAAAATTAAAGAAACGATAAAAATCCAGAAAACAGGCCCGGATTAGTGAATAGTGTATAAACCGGGAAAACGTGACTTTAAGTGGGTCAAATAGACTCGTAACAATTTTGGTCAACTAAATAGTCACTAATAAATAGTAGTGATGTTATAACCCGCATAATTCATACCTTATGTTATATCAGTTGCTATGCTATCCTAAGTTGGATTGTTTTATTCCTTATTGACAGTGGGACTTGATCGGCATTCCTTTTAATGACAGGGGCAAGGAGGTCCATCTATTAAAACAATTAAGGTAATTGTTTTTATTAGTTAATAAGGATGGGAACCTTATTTAGTTTAGCCTTCTAATTATTTTTCTTCACGACAGTTCAATTCAGTCAGATCGTGAGGAGCGTTCTCTATCGTGGTGCTAAGCGGCAGTTTCTCTCTCTTTTCCTTCTCTCTCGATCTTTCCCCTCTGTTGAAGATTCCGGTCCTACTGCTGCAATCAGATTGGTGATCTTAGTTGCGGTGTAGTTTCCTCTTCGTTGTCAGGTTGGTATTGCAGAACCGGTCTCCGTTGTATCATCTGTTCTTGTTCCAGTTTCTGATTGAGGGTTTTTGATTGTGTTCGAATCAGTGGCCGTTGGTTGCGCGCAAGTTGGGATTCTTCTGCAAAGTATTTCGTCTAGTCTCGATTCCAGGTTTGTGATGCAGAGAGTTATACAGTTTTGGAGTTTCCAAGTCTAGGTTTCCTTCGAATGTTTTCTGATTTCTGGGCTTGATTGTGGAATTCAGTGGCTGTGGAACTGCTGCAGATTGTGGAGATCTTTCACTTTGAATCAGGTTGGTGTTGCAGATTTTGGGGTTTGGATAATCTAGGGTTCTTCTTTTCAGTTTCTGATTTTGTGTCAATTGGTTTGGTTAATCAGTGGCTGTTGATCTGTCCGGATTGTTGCTCTGCGTGGATTGTGCCTGCTGCCTCAGTTCGTTGTGGTTTCGGCTGATAATTGAGGTAGGTGGTTACTCGATTCGGTTTGGAAGTTCAGCCATGGGGTGTTGCAAGAGCGTTGTCTGGTTTTTGTGTGTGATTCTATTAGCGTTTTGTTGTGATTTTGGATGGCTAAACCCCCATGGTTTCCTGTTTTAATGTCTGATTTGGTGTGTGTGCTTCATTGGCATTTTGAGGCATTGATTTGTGTTGTTTTTCTGCTCTGTTCGTCTTCTGGAAATTGCATTTTTCGCACTGTCCGAACTTCCGTCCGAGCTTTGAAGTTCGGACAGTGCGTTTCTGCCTTTCTGATTTGCAAGTTCGGGGTATGTCCGAACATCTGTCCGAACGTGGATGTTCGGACACACCCTCAAGTCTTCCCTCTGATTTAAAGTTCGACCTGTGTCCGAACTTCGAAGTCCGGACACAAGGTCGGACCTTCCGCGTATTTTCCCGTAAAACCTGTCCGAACATCCGTCCGAACTTGGATGTTCGGACATGCTGAATTCCTCTATCTGATTTCAACTCGACTTGTGTCCGAACATTGATGTCCGGACACAAGTTCGGACATTTGGCTTTCTTTGGTTTCTGAGTCTCGACTTGTGTCCGAACTTCGATGTCCGGACACAAGTTCGGACACCCCTCTGTTTTCAACATAACTTCTTCGTTTGAACTCCGATTTGAGTGCCGTCTGCGGCATTGGTTTCCTTATGATCTGTGCTACTGATTTATGAGTGTTTTGGCATATTTATATGCAACTTTGCTTCTGTTTAAGCAACCTTTCTGTTTTGGGACATTACACATTGTTTCTGAGCCGTGAATGGCTGGGTCGAGCTATTCCGTGGTATACCATGTAGACGTCGTTCTGAGTGTGGGTCATTCCCTTTCTGTTCTGTGGGGTTGACGAACCCTTTGGCTCTTTCGAGTCATTTCTGCGTTGCCGAGAGACCTGGTATGGTCTATGGGTCTTCGACCCTTCTGAGTGTGTGCATTGTGTTTTGTCCCCTTTCTGTTTAAGTGCTCTGACTGTTTCTGAAATGGGAACCCTTTGTGTTCCACTCTGCTTCTGTTTCTGAAAGCTTCTGACTATCTGAGAGTTGTGCATAAGATGTTATCTTCCCTTCTTCTGATTTCAATTGTTTTGAGCGACCTTGCTGATGACGGTCGCTGCTTACTGGGCATAGTTGTGTGCTCATTCCCCTACTTCTAACATTTTTGCAGATTGATCAGCGAGGATCATCTTGAGTTCTGGAGCTGTAGTGTTTAGCTCATTTGACTGTTTAAACTTTTGTTATGACGTTGTAGCCTTCGGGCCTTCCTCTGCTTTGAGTTTCTGTTTCGGATATGTATTTTGAATCCGTTTACTTCCGCTGTATTTGAATACTTTGGTTTACATTGTTAAGTGAACTCTGTTTTGGGCCTTTATTGTTTTTGATCGATTAGAGCCTTGCGTTATTGGTAGTAATACGCGGCGTGTAATACCCTTAACTCTTAGGCCGGTTTTAGGGGTGTTACAAGTGAGGCTTTAGAACCAATAAAATCAAGAAAACGAGAAATTAGTAAAAACTGTCAAAACTAACGAAATGGGCCTAACAAGGAATGTTATTATAACTATCACAAGGAATGTTATTTTCCTTATCTTACCCAGCTTAAAAATGTATCAACAAACCATACTTTAATTTTTGGTTACATTAAAAGCCATATATTATAAGTTATTCTTATGAAAAACTCATAAACACAATTTTTAAGTCCATTTACCATAGTCCAAAAATTCCCAAATTTAATATACAGTAACTATAACATTTTAGACATATTATAAAATTTTTATTTCATAAAAATATCTTTTTAAATTAGCCAAATAATTCCAGAAAACCCGTAACTTGCAAAAATCATAACTTACATTAAAAAACTCCACAACCATATTAATTTACATCAAATAAACTAGATTTAATAAGGAATCTATGGTTAACATTTCAAGTCAAAACACATTCGGGAAGTATTTAAATTAATCAACAGTTAGAGTTATTTACTGGAATTTATAAAAACCTATCTGAAACGTTTAATCTCGGCCGTCCGTTTCCTTTAACTACGATCGGACGGCCCGAGACTTCGAGAGTTCTTTAGCGATTCCAGAACAGACCTCGAGTACTAATTCGACAATTTCTCCTAATCCACAGAACGAAATTGAGTGATTCTTGTTTCTATGGTTTCGAAATTAAATTCCGGTTCTAATGATACTAATTTCGCTAGCTATAATGCAGGATTCATCGGTTTTCGATTTCGGTTTCGAAGTTAGGGTTTATCTTGGTTTCCGAAAACAAATCTCTCAATTCACTCAATCTAATGCGTAATTGATGCAATTGAAACATGGTTTTGACCGATAATGTAATATAGATTAGCAAGATTGAAGAATTTGAAGGAAACTTACCGGAATTGCTCGAATCGAAAGGATTCGAAATCGGTTCTGGAAAAAACGCCCCCTTTACAACCCGATCGGGTAGCCTACTTTGCAACGCTATAATTTACAGTACAGACCGAGTTAGAACTAGTTCTTGGGCTTAATCTAAAGAGGAAACGTACTACTATACACAATGATAGCAAGAACTCACCCTAACTTGCACTACACAGAAAGAAATCGAAGCTGGAAGTTGCGAGTTTACCTTGCGTTTTCTGAAAGAAACTATGATTTTATGTGTGACGAATCCGAAACTTTAGACACCCTTGTTCTTCCAAACGGTTGGGAATTGGCTTTGGTCATCAACATGAAAGTTTTAGAGAGATTAGAGCTCTTCAAAACGAGCTAAAGAACATGAATATGGTTGAGAAACGAAGAAGTTATGATCGAACGAAGTTTACCTGAATTCGGTGAAAAGCTGGAATTCTGGGTACGAGCTTCGCAAGTGGTCAACTTTAGATCGAATTTGCGGCTGATGTATAATGAATTAGGGTATGTGTGAGTAATGGTTGGAAAGCGGATTCAAAGGAGAAGAGAATGGAAAAAACGGCATTGAAAAATATTGAGAGACGAGTGAGATATAGCCGTCTAAAGTTAGGGCAAAATCTGGTATCGGTTACCGGAAAACAAGGGATAAAATCGGCTAAGTGTTGGGCGACCCGTGACAGTGTGACACGTGGCATATTTCAAATATTTGGCTCTAAACTTCAATCTATCATAACTTTGGCTAGAATGATCCGTTTTTGACGTTCTTTTTATCGATTTTCATGGTTTTCCATAACCTATTTATTGGTATAGGTTTCATGGGCTGGTTTGACCATTCTCAAAAGTCAACCCTAGCAAGGCTTAAAAGGCTCAAGGGTTCTAGAATTTTATTTTGACTTTTATGTTCAAAACAATGCTCCAACTCTTTCTAAAATCTTTATAACATAGTTGGAGTGTTATAAATTTTCCCAAGATTTATTGACTTATAAATCTTATTATTAAATTCATAATACCATATAATAATATATAATAATTAAATATTTTATTGTTTTCTTTAGGGTTTAATAGGAGAAATCCCCTAAATAAATTTTCATAATTCCATATAATAATTTAATATTCATAATTCCATATAATAATTTAATATTTAATAGTATTATTTAAGGTTTAATAAAAGAATCCCCTAAATTATTTAAATTAATTTAGGGGTATTTCAATAAGGTACTATGGAATGTAAAACTAATACTCCCGTACTTAACCCCGTTGTCCCCTTATTCTTAGTTTTACTCATGTGTGCTTAACTTTATTACCTTCATTACTCTAGCATTAATGCCACACTGTACATATATATGTATATAATTAATTTTATTTTTTTTTTAAATTTTTTAAAATTTTTTTTTTGCCCGACCTCCATTGCAAGGTCGGTCGGGAGTCAGTAGATCGCGTATTTACAAAATTTCAGCCCGACCGACCTTACCAAGGTCGGGTCCTAAGGTCGGTCGAAGCAGAAGACATCCCGTTTTGAAAATTTAAGCTCGACCGACCTTACCAAGGTCGGTCCTAAGGTCGGTCTAAGTCAGAATACTCCCGATTTGTAATTTACAGGCTGACCGACCTTACTAAGGTCGGTCCTAGGGTCGGTCCAGCTCAGTACTTGTTCTAATTACTCACTTTGAGCTCCAAATAACCTCAATTATTACCCAATCCTTTCCTAATCATTTCCATATGTTTAAGTACCTTAAAACACTCCAGTCATGCTCTAAACCTCCTCAAATCATTACTCAAATTCTTTACTCAAATCCTTGCTCAATTTCTACAAACTTTCAATCCTCATTTTTGCACTTATGCACTCTAGTGCATTTCTAAACTTCTCTTGACAGCCTACCTCTTGTTCTCACCCATTTTGACCATTCCAATTCATTCCTAGAATAATGCACTATCTATACCCAAGTCCAATCTCCATTTCCAAGATCAAGCACACACTAACTCATTTCTCATTTTTCCAATGCTTTACTACACCCATTTGCTACAGATTTTACACACTCACATATTCATCCTCCATCTACCATTTCAAGGTTACCAAACATCTCTACTCAACCCAATACACACCTTGGTTCTTCCATTCACCAAGTCATCCCAAAAATGCTTATTTCCTACTAAAATTTTGCCATAGTTTGCCTACAAACCTAGCATATCCAAATCCATTCATTATCACCAAAATCATTCCTAAACTAGCCACACCCATACAAGGGTCCTACCAGCACTCAAGCAATTATAATTTACCAAAATCTCCTCAAACAACAATACCAATACACACACTCAAATTACTTGGCTCTAAGGCCTTCAATCCAAACATTAATTCACAAATACTCTCAAACTTCCACAAATTACATTCCTAGTACAATATTTTAGGTTCATTCATTACTTTACCATTCCCATTATTCTGATGCATTAAATTAGCATCAAGAAGGTTTTCTTACCTCGAGCTCACAATTTCTTCTTTCTTTTTTTCTAATCTCCTCTTGCTCTTCCTCTTTTCAAATTTGGTCAAGTGGGCAATGGAGTTGCCAAACTCCATTCCCATCACCCAAAGAACACAAAATAAGTGCAATTAAAATACAAACCTTGGAATAATACTAATTCATTGTAATGCTTAAAACACCACATCTAGGGTTACCTTTGGAGTCTTTTAAGAGGGGTTTTAGCCCTTTATTCAAGAAGGTGATCCCGCCACATTGGAAGGTTGGAATGGTGCTCAAAAGAGAGAGAAAAATAGAGCTCCATTAGAGGGTAAAATCGGCACACTAAGAAATGGAGGAAACATGAGATTTTCATGGAAATTTACCTTAATGGAGAGAGGAGACTCCAAGCTTCGATTTGGTACCATTTTCTCTTCAAATGGGGAACACCCATGGAGATGAAGTTCTTCATTTTTGGATATGAAAAGAGATAATGATGAGGAGATGAAGAATATGTACTTATTTTTGTGATTGGAGCTTTAATGAAGCTAGAGCATGGAGAATAAGAGGAGAAGCCATGGAAGCCATTTTGAGAGCTTCAAAATCGTCCCCAACCAAAGAGAGGAGGAGGAAATCACTAGGAGAGAGGAGGGAGAGAAGAAAAGAGAAAAGGGAAAGGAGAAATGAGAGGAGAGAGAGAAGGTAAAGTGCTTTTGTACTTTTCTCCTTTTTACTTTTTTGACTTATTAATTAGTAAACTAGTCTAGTGTGTGTGAGAGAGGATTCTTTAAGTCTTAAAAAACCGGGCCCCCACATAATATACTAGCTGGAGCATTTTTCGTCTTTTACAGAAAACACTCGTTATTTACCCGGTTTAGCACTATTCACTAACCGGGCCCGTTTTCCGAAATTTTCTCGTTTCTTTAGTTTTAACGGTTATTAAGCTTCCATTAACGTTAATTATAGTTATTTAATGAACTATAATTTTTTACGGGTTCGTTGACCACTCAAAGTAACGTTTTCGGGTTTCCTCAAAAACGTGCGCTAAAGCTTTATTAGCGTTTTAACACATTATTTGGATCCGTTTCCTTCGGGAATCATTCCCGTATAATAATTAGGCATGCGTAAGCCTTAGGACTCCATATAATACTCTAACCGTGGTCTCGTACCTCCTATGGTTATGTAACACTTATTTTAGCGTTTTTCGCTTTTTAAGCATTTCCTTATTTCTTTTGGATTTATTTTCCTTACCAAAATTACTTAGGCACTATTAGGCCATTAAATACCATATTAGAATAATTTAATCACCATAATAAGTTCGGGTATTGCAAAACCTTAATCACACAGTCCACAAATACGCAATCCACCAACAAAATCCATAACAACATAATGATGAGGGAGCTTTCAATTGGTAACCAATAAATATTCCAGCAAAAGTCCACCAATGGCACCCAACAGAGTGAGGCCGTAAAATCCCCCTTCGAACACCCAAGAAGTGGGGCTGCGAAATTGAATTCCACCACACACTACGTCCTTAAGTGTGCACACCTCTCTAAGGTACTTCTAACAACATAGAAGTAGATCAATAGAGCTCAAATTGTGATATAGTGGTCATAGAACGTCATGTTTAATATCAGTGTATCATTGTGTACTGTGGTAAAATATCCCAGTGAAAGTCTCCCAGATCAGTTCCACAATGTACATTATTGAAAAAAAATTAATGCATAGCTGTTAACACACGATTTAAGGTAAAACTGTGCTTTTTTAAAAAATATAAAACATGGTTTACTGGAAAATCGTGCTTAAGGGTACCGTGAAATGGAAGCAGGAAAATTATACTGATTATAAAGAACGTGACAACGACAAACGTGCTTTATAATTTCATGATGTAGAGTACAGTCACAGTTCCCCAACTACGCTTAATAACAACATATAATACACAGTTTCCTCTGAACCGTATTGTATAGTATTGTGTCATTGGTTTTAAAGCATATATAGTTCCTTCTTTGAACTGCACTATAAAATCAATAACTTAAAGTCCCAACCCGCCTATGTGACATTTCCATTTCTCTTCTACCTCTGCTCTTTGTGATTTTCCTCCTCTTCGATCCCCTCTGACAACAAAATCCAAGATTTTGAGATACTCCCCATCGCCACCACCCCCCCACCACCCCCCATCCCACTCCCGCCCCTCCATCTTTAGCCCGCACTTCTCCGTTTTTTCTTTGTTCATGGCACTTTTGCAATCCTTATACTGGCAAACAATGACATGCTCTATGCTATCTCTTCATTCACTTCTTGTGTATTTACAATTTCTCAAACAACCACCACCACCACCGTCGCCTGTCACCTCTCCTCGCTTTCTCCAGCCGTTTTCTCTTCATTCTCTTCTAGTGTCTGTGCCAATACTGTGCCACTCGCACACCAGATTGAAGACGGGGCAGAAACAACTCCTGATTTTTTTGCAACCCTAACCTGGCGATCAAGGAACATGCTCTACTCCTCTCTTCATATCCCCTTGTGTGTTCACCATTGCAGAGATCATTAAATCTCGATCGAGCACAACAATTTGAAGACACACACATGCGGCTGTAAACTGGAACCAACAGTACTCAAACTTATCATCTTTTCTCTAGCGATTAATAATAATATATTTTTTGATTTTAGTCGCACCTTGTAAAGCAAATGAGAATCACTCACAGTAATTTTGCAACCTTAACTGGTGCGACTAAGGAACATACATGCTCTACCCCTCTCTTCATATTATTCTTATGCCCTTTGTAGAGATTTATTGAATCACTAGAACTGGTAGTACTCAAACTTATGTTCTTCTATCTGGCGATTAATTGACAATAGAAGTTTGTGATTTCTATTGCACCTTGTGAAGACCCACCCTAGCTATCGATTAAGGAACGTACATGCTTTGCCCCGCTCTTCATAGTTTTGTTGTCTATACGCCTTTGCAGAGATTAAATCACTGGAGCTCGAGCACACACCGATTCAAAGACGGGGCTGCAATATTTTATTAATTGGAACCGATAATATTCACAAAATTATCTATTAGCTCACGGTAATTTTGTAACCCTAACTGGCGAACAAGGAACATGAATGCTCTGCCCATTACTTCATTCTTTTGTTGTGTCTTGCATTTGCAGAGACTAGAACTGCTACATAACTCGCACACCAGATTAAAGACGTGGTGAAAATAAAAAAATCGGCACCAGTAACATACTCGAACTTATCTATTAACTCATGGTAATTTCACAACCCTAATAGGAAAACAAGGAACATGAATGCTATGCTCATCTCATCATTCTCTTGTTGTCTTTCATATTTACAAAGACTGGAACTGCTGCATTGCATAATAGATTGAAGATGAAGCTGAAAATCTTCATTTATTGGAAAGTAATATACTCAAGCTTATGTATTCACTCACGGTAATTTTGGAACCCTAATTGGCGAACAAGGAACATGCATTTGTTGTGCAATTGACAATGTGAATCAGCAGTGTGACTTTAATATAATTTGACAGTGTAACTGAAAAGTGTGAATTTGTTGTGCAATTGAGTTAATTCTGCTTGAGCTGTGTTATGGAAGATTTTTGGCATATTTTATGGAAGATTTATAGGGTAGGTTTGGATTTCTTGTTTTGATGGTGCTATTGTGTTTTGCTTATGCGTAAAAAGTGCAAGATCTGTAAAATTATGCAAAGGTCATGCCCAAATTTTTATAGAAATTTACACTATTTTAATTTTGTCCAACAAGTTTTATTGTAATGGATTGTCTATCTATCTTTTTCCATCTTGAACTTTCCTGCTGACATCACTCATCAGGTTAGAATTTAAAATATTTCAAGAAAGCACTTTTGTTAACAATATTAATTTTTGTTTGATTATTCATTCAATTATTCTTGTCTTTCTTTTAATGACACTATGAAATTAATTCAAACATAGTTACCTACCTAAGATATACTTGATAAAGGTATATCTTGAATAGTCCTTGTCAGGACTGTCCATGATCGTTGATCTCACCATCTAGGTTGTGAACGAATTTATAGTATACACAGTTCATTAATACTTTTGGTTGCATCCCCTATTGTTCTTCTAGTGTATATATATATGATTGTCTTTTATTTATATATATTATATATATATATATATATATATATATATATATATATATATATCCATACATTGGAAGACTATAGGGAAATGTTACCAAATTTTTAATGAATTGTATTTATTAAACTCGTTCCTAGGTGATCGGATGTGATTCGACAGGTTTAGGTTGCAAAATGAATTAAAAAAAAAGACCAATGGGACGAGATGTGCTAGTGTGACAAGTGATGAAGTGCGCTAGCTGTGAAATGAAAATAGAAAAAAATGGGCGAAGTAACAAACTAAAGGGTTCGATAATTTTTGTAAGGTCCTTCCGACAATCTTCGAAAAGTCTTCGTGTCCAAGAAGGGTTTTGGTCCTTGTACTGCAAAAACAACTTCAAATAATGAGTGTCAAAAACATAATTCACAAAAGGGTTTAAAGTCAAAAAAAACACAAACACATGCACTCTTCCATGGTCAACATTCACTGTTTGAATGGGTTGAAAAGAAAGTTTCAGCGTAAAAGGGTAGAAATGGGTAGGTTATAATTGTGGGGACACTCAAGATAATTTAGTTGTAGTGAGTCAGATGAGGAGAACCTTGACGTAATGTTGGGAGACGTAAAAACAACACTTTTCCATCAAACCCAAAGCTTATGAAAATATTATGCAGTCATTTAAAGAACCATTGTACAGTGGATGTGACACACTAAAGCTAAACAAATTGAGTGTGGTCGTAAAACTATTCAATTTAAAGTTGAAGTATGGATGGAGCGATGTAAGTTTCATTGCTCTATTACAACTTCTGAAGGACATACTACCAAATAGCAATGTTACACCCACGATAACTTATGAGGCAAAGAAGTTAATGGCCAATAAAAAAAAATACACGCTTGTCCAATATGGTGTATGTTGTACTTAAAGAAGAATAAGATTGATGATTGTTACACTGAATGAGGAAAGCACGTTACGTGAAAAAGGATGAGACAAACGACACTGGAACTAAAGTTGGTTCTCTTGCCAAGGTGTTGTGGTATCTTCAAATAATTCCACGATTCAAGTGTTTATTTGTAGTTCAAAAAGACACTGAGAGCCTCAGGTGAAACTCAACACAAAGGAAGAAAGATGGTAAATTGAAATATTCTGCTGATTTACCACAATGGAGAAACATTGACAGAATCTACCCTGAGTTTGGTATGGATAAAAAATTTAAGGATTGGTTTATGCAAAGATTAGGATGAACCCTTATGACACCTTGAGCTGCCAATATACACTATACTTGGCCTATTTTATTGATGATATACAATCTACTGTCATGGTTGTGCATGAATGCCACAAATATTCTTTTCTCATTGCTGACATCTAGTCCAAAACAACTGGAAAACAAATGTATGCATTTCTGTAACCACTTATTAATGATTTATAACTCTTGTGGAATGAATGTGCAACAGAGAATGATTCATACAGTATGGAAAACTTCACATTACGTGCTATATTGTTTTGTGTAATCAATGACTTCCCTGCATACGAAAACCTTTCAGGATATACAATCAAAGGAGCATTAGCGTGCCCTATATGTGAAGATAGAACTTGCATAATATAGTTGACACAAAGTGGTAAAATGTGTATATGGGTCATCAAAATTTCCTTCAAAAAGGTCACAAGTTTCTAATAAGACAAAAGAATTAATAGGAAAATTGGTCATGTAGTCACTTGACCACCTTTATTTGCTATTGAGATTTACAATCAGTTAAAGGATGTTGTGAACAACTATGGTCCACCGACTAAAGACGCTAAAAAAATGTTTGGAAAAAAGTCAATACGTTGGGAACTAGAAATTGGTAACATTAAAAGGTGAGAGATTGTATTGATGCTATGCATGTAGAAAAAATATGGGAGAAAGTGTCACTGCAACACTGTTAAACATGAAAGGGAAGACAAAAGACCACTCGAAGGGAAAATGGTTGAATTGGGTATACGAGAAGAACTTGGGCCACAACAAAGAGGCAAACGTACATTCTTGCCTCCCCATGTCATACATTATCCAAATAAGATAAAAAAAATTTTTTGTAGTTATATTCATGATATTAAATTACCATCAGGTTACTCATCAAATATATCGAGTTTGGTATCAATGTATGAGCTTAAATTGGTAGGGGTGAAGTCTCACAACTATCATGTGTTGATGCAACACTTGCTTCCGATTGCAATCCGTAGGATCCTTTCAAATGATGTCAAAAAAGTATTACAAATTTATACGTGTTCTTCAAAGGGATTTCATGTAAAGTTGTAGTTGTGGAGATAGTGGATATATTATAGACTAACCTCGTGATCATTATGTGTCAGTTAGAGACGTATTTTACTCCTTCATTTTTTATATTGTGGTGTGTTTACTTGCTCATCTTGTTAGAGAGATCAAATAGTGTGGTCCGTTATATCTTCATTAAATGCCCTATTCGAGAGATATATGGGTATCCTGAAAAAGAAAATGAAGAATCGTCGGCATCCAGAGGGAAACATCATTGAAGGTACAATAACAGAGGAAGAGGTTGGCTTTTACACTCACCACTTAGATGATGTTTATGTCATGGGTTACATAAATCAATACATTAGGGTAAGCTAAAATGTGTAGGTACGGTTAGAAAAAAATCATGCAGAGTTGATATTAATACGTTGAACAAGGCACATCTAGTTGTGGTGAGTCACATATTAGAGAGTGTGGAGCCATATTTTAAGGCACACTTAGCCTACCTCAAAATAAACACCCAACGATGAGTAATGTCAGATTGAAAAAGGAGTAGAATGCAACATTTGCTAATTGGTTCAAACAAAAAGGATTGTATAAATATTCGAACAACGTGAATGAAATGGTTTAGTATTGGCATTTGGTCCAAATCTTGATGTGTTGTCTTATGAAGGATATGATGTAAATTGGATTTACATTTTACACTAAACACTAAGATTTAAAATCGATAAACAAAAACAATGGTGTACATCTTATTGCTTCAAAAGATCTGTTGAGGGACATGTCATAATAACTGAAAAATGCATATTAAGGCGTCAGTGAAGATATTGGGGTCTTGAATTACACAAGTAATGAAGCTTGTGTATACCGCTTCAAATGGGTTGACAAAAGACACAGTTATCGTGAGGAGGATCATGGTATGAAGCTAGATGACTTAACGGTAGTGACTTCTACTAATGAACCATTTATTGTTGTGTAAAAGGCAAAACAAGAGTTTTACTGTTGTGATTAGTCTAATCCCAGATGTTCTACTGTATTGCAAAGTAAAAGAACAATAGTTGGTGTTGTTTATGAAGATGATTATGATTGTGAACATGAACCATGTATCTCTATTCGATTGCGAATGGAGGTGGATAATGTTACTAATTTTGAGTGCACAAGGTCTGACCACGATGAAGGACGGTGGATTAAAAATTGAACATTATGTAAGTTTGGTTGCAAATAAAATTATATAATTGTATATGTAGTTTATCTAAGTCATATTGTTTCTCAGTTAATAAGTAGATGTTTGTTTTAACTTTATTGCAATTAATTTATTTCAAACTATGGATCTTGAAGAGAGGAGGTATGTCTCGGATGAGATGAGACAGAACTCCTTGATGAGGAAGCACCTGCAGCATCTACCTCACAGAACCCTTAGAAGGGATGAGGACCATCACGTGGTTTGAAGGTAAAAAAGGATGTTGCTGTCGATTTGATTTGGGACAAATATCTTAGATACTATGGAGGGTCAAAGCACGAATTCACAAGTTTCTTGGGTTTATTGGTAAAGTCTCATTGCTCCATAAAAAAACTTGGAAGGATTAAAGATCAATCTAACATGGACATCATGTGGTGGAAAGTGCAACAACGATACAAACTCATGGATGAAGTCAGGGGAGGGTTATGTCACTTCTAGCACACGTTTAAGGTCGTTCAAACATCAGTTGGTAGTCAGTTGGACTACCAAATCAGACTCACATAGTGTGTTATCATGGGTGTTGTACGATGGAATGATTACAGAGGAGGATGGGAAAGACTTCTATGAAGCTCACCAGACACCTGAGTTTAGAGTAAGACATAGCTCTACATATTATTTCATTTCCTTACCATTATTAACTAATATCATTTTAGTTTAGTATGATTCTAAATTCTGAAACAAAGGCGCCAAGAACAAGCCAGACTTAACCGCATGAGAAATATCCACCCACATTAAAAGAGACGAGCCGGATACATAGGGGTGCATACCACAATGGAAGGAGCATGGATTGCTCATGTGCGTTAATGAAGATGACACTTAGTCATTCATTGACAGTGTTGACAATGTGAGTAGAACCCAGTGTTTCTTATTGGGTCAGATGAGGAGAATGCTTAGGGAGGAGAAATGATGTTTCCACGACAAGAGACTGTTGATTTGGCTACAAAAATTGTTGTATACTAAATTAATTATTGTTTATGTATTTTTTAAATTCAACGTTTTTCTATAGCCAAGTATGAATATAATTAGTAATACTCGTAATATGGTAAGTCTGAATCTATTGAGCGAGGTGAGATAGTTCTGAAGCCTTTTAGTCAAGATGATCTTCCAAACATTACCCTTAGCCAAAAGGATCATCCATGGCGAGTTCATGGTCTAAGAGGGGAAGTTCTCCATAGAGATGTGTTTTCTTCATCACGACCTATACCACACATGAATTATTATGAAAAATGGAGGCAAGGTTAGAGGAAATAGTACAATAGGAGGTGGAGCGGCGAATGACTAATGAGTGTGGAATGTATGATGAGAGTTGCCAAATGGAAGAGTGGAGGACTTTGATGATAAGTTATGAACTGTCCCGGAGTCCATAGGTTGGGAGGAGGGAGATTGAGTGAATTTCTAGTGTGTAAATTCTCAATCAAATAAGATTTCCAGTTTGTGGTTATCACATCTCTATTTAAACTACAAAGTTGCTTGACTCAATGACACGTCACGACAGGTCAAGGACATATTTGGAGCATTAGCTAGTTTCAATTGTTATCAGAGCAGGTATCTTCTAGAAAGTTAACTACTTTGGAAGTGGATCAATGTCTCACTCAACCCTACTAGCCTTAGAATAAGGGCCGGCTCCAAACGACCACCACTCTTCAATGGAGAGAACTACATTTACTGGAAGAGCAACATGGAATTTCACATCAAGTCTGACGATCCAAGAATGTGGGGGGTAATAACACAAGGAGATTATACTTTTCAAGATGCTCAAGGATCAAACATATCTGTCAACAACATGACAGACGATCAGATCAAAAGGTTGGTATTTAATGCACGAGCATTAAGAATCCTTCATTGTGCACTACTACATGAGCAATATTCCAAGATATCCTTTGCTAAAACTGCCAAAGAGATATGGGAAACATTGGAAGTTACCAGTGAAGGTAATGATGAAATCAAGAAAACCTGCATTGAACTTTTACTTACTCACTTGGAGCTATTTAAGAAAGAAGATAAGGAAAGCATTTCTAAAATGCATACTTGGTTCACCAAGCTAATCAATGAGATGCTTGTGCTTGGTAGAACTATCTCAAATGAGAATCAGATTCAAAAATTCCTCAGATCACTTCCTGCCTCTTTCGATAGAAAAGTCAATGCTACGCAAGAAGTCCATGATCTCTCAACATGTCTCTGGCTAACATGTTGAGATCACTGATGGCATTTGAACTCAAGCTACAACAAAGAAATTTTGAAAGCATAAAAAGGAAAAAAGGCAAGGGTATAGCCCTCTAAGTAGCTGAAAATGAGAAATCTGAATTAGAAGAAGAAGATGATGATGAAATGGTCCTGTATGCTAAAAGGTATTTCAGGAAATTCTTTAGAAAACCATGAGAAGAGGAAAAGACTCTAAGGAATCTGATGATCACCAAAAGAGAAGCAATGACAAATGCTTTGGATGTTCAAAACGAGGACATCACATCAAGGACTGTCCACAACAACCTCGAGAGGACAATGATCAAGTTAGGAGACCTGTCCGAAAGCCCCTTAACAGGAAATCAAAGAAGAAGAAGCCTTCGTCGCTGCATGGGGAGACTCAGAGCTTAGTGATGACGATCAAATCACAGACAACGACAAATCAGGAGATGAAAAGGCTCATCTTTGCATTAAGGATATATGCTTAATGGCTCAAGAAAATGATACATTAGAATCAAACAAAGAAAAGAATCCAACTAAGGTAAATTATTCTCAACTTAGAAGGAAGATTCAGAAAGCTAAACTTCCAGGGCTTAGAAAATTATCTTTATATTAGTTGATCAATTAGAAGGACTTGAAACTGAAAATAAGGAGTTTTTAAATGTGATTGAAAATCTAAAGAAAAACTCAGATAAAAACAAGGAAAGTAAAAGTCAATAATGCGTTAAAAAAATTACAAGATGACTACTGTGAAATACTTGCCGCTCATAAAAAGTTGAAGATGGGTAAACAACCTGAAATTGATGAGTTATTTTTGCTCTGGAATAAAAGAAAAAGAACTAGCATCCCTTCAAGCAAAATGTGTAGGACTAGAGAAAATAGCTAGAACACCCAAATGGAACGGTAGATGACGGATAGGGTACCTAGTGGGCACACATTAGCAAGGAGTCTGTCACCTTTGTAGACAACCCGATCACCATACTTCTAAATGTCACAGAACATGCTTTATGCGACATTGGAAACTATGGAAATTGGATTGAAGGGTGAGTGGGTGATAAGAAGGGATCATAGAACATAGATTGTCGCTGATAATGGGCCAAATATTTTTGGGACCATAATCCCACAATCTAACTTGTTAAGTGCAGAATCGAGTGGGAAGGGATCCCTACTGGTACATCGACAACATGTGCTCAAAACACATGACATGAGACAAATGGAAGTTCCTCTCACTCGAATCAGGATGCCAAGGAACCGTTTTCTTTGGCGACAATAAAAAAGGTAAAATCATCGGTGTAGGTAGGTAAGGTCGGTTTTTCATCAGAATATGTTATTGACAATGTCAACTTGGTGATGGGTTAAAATTCAATTTACTCAGTGTATCTCAAATTTGAGACAAGGGAAACAGCTCATTTCTATTCTACACACTGTAGCATAATAAGTCTGAGTAATGGAAAAGAAATGTTAAGAGGAAAGCGATGAAAAAATGTATATGTAACAAGTCTGGAAGATATTGACAGTTTAAATCTCCATGTCTAACTGCATCAATAGATGACTCTACGTTATGGCACTAAAATTGGTATCATGACAAGTGACTAACCGGTCGATCAACGGTTATACAGAGAAATGATTGGATATTGTTATACTTAACTGCTAGTAGGCATGACATTATGTATAGCGTTTGTCTATGTGCCAGGTTTCAAGCTGATCCTAGAAATAATTCACCTCACAGCTGTAAAAAGATATCTTAAAGGATTCATGGATCTTGGACTGTTTTACCCTAAGTTTACTAACTGTGATATGTAGGATATTCAGATGTAGACTATGGGGGATTAGCTATTATTCGGGATACAAGGTATTCGAATTAAAGAGTATTAATACTTAGTGTATACATATGTATATTCTAGATCTGAGTATCTAGAGGACGGACGTGGGATCCGAACGTCAGCTCTTTCTCATCCGTCAGTGAACGGTACGTTATTGTATGGTCCGAATGTCATGAAGATTTCCTTGGGTTTGAATAGTTTGTATGCTTGTTGATAAGAGTGATATGTGTGAAATATTATTGATATGTTTATGTGCATTTAATTTCCCTACTATCAAGTGTTATTAATTGTGCGGGAACGTCTTTCGGACTAAAATGATTTTGATTGCAAACTCGATACGAATACGAGTAAGAGTAAGATAAGGAATATGATGATTCTTATGAAGGATCAATGAGACATATCATGTTTATTCCTAATCAACCTAAGTAATTAACTTAGGATGAGATTCGGTAATTCCAATCTCTGGATCATGTGTACTCAAACATGGAAAATGACCTAAATGACTTATAGGTATTGTGTAAGACCTAAATGACATCTTCATGGTATTTTATTCACTATAATCTCATAATAAATATTAGGTGAGATGATTCGGAGAACTTAATCACATACTGAACCACATTGTATATGAGGAGAAATTCAGGGAATCCTGGATGCGCTTCTCGGTCACAATAGAGCGGATGACTGTTACAGGTCCACTCCTATGTTATTCCATTCGATCAGACTAATCATTGGACAAAATTCCCACGTTAAGGGAATGGCTTCGGCCGTTGATGACCCTCCATATAATAGGTGTTATAAGGAGGAATCGAAGTCCCCATGTTAAAGGGATGGCTACTGTCGTTGGTGACCACCATTATAGGGGTAAGTGTTGAGGACATGTTGTCTCTAATATGACGACTGTTAGTGTTAAGAGTCAAGTGAATTAAACTAATAGACTAGGTCTAATCAATATTATGAGATTCAATAAACTCTCGTAAAGTGGACAACTATTCAAAGCCTTGAAGGCCGAATAAACGAGAACCATTCAAATGAAACAACACTCGTATTGTTATTTTATGCACGCATTTATTGTATAGATCATACGTATGTAATGTGTATGGATTTTGGATGTGAATATTTGGATGGACTGCTGTGTGCTTATTGCATTACAGTTCTTTTATTATATACATGTAAACCGGAATAGCAATTATTACCCCCGATTGACGATTGGAATATTGGTAGCTTCTTCATACTTGAACCATACCAAAGTTCACATACCACCTAATGAAATCAACAACACAAAAACCAAACATTCCCTTAATTATCAAGACGCTTGTCAACAGCACAAAAACTACTAGTGCACACATTTCCCTGACTAAACTTTCTTTCCTATTCATTAAGACTGCCACCGCAGACCACAACAAATGAGTTGTTAATTCCTTATGCTTGTCCACTGAATTGATGATACGGATCATCAACATCAACCAGTTTCACGGTTTCACCTACCATTTCAAGATCCTTTAAATCTTGAGAGAGCACATCCTCGCCGCATGCGAATGGGTAAAGCTCCCGAGCATTGTATTGAGGAAATAGTTTAAATAATTAAAGGAATTAATATTACATATTAACTCCTATTATCTCTCCACTATCTTAACCATCACCCTATTTACCTCCCCTCTAACGTATTAATTCACCACTCTTCCTTAGATATAGGATCTACTTTTGACTAAAACGTTAGTGTTGTGTATGTATTTAAATATTCATTCATCAAGAGGAATAAATCACACAATTAATCATTCCATTACATGGTATCAGCCTAACAACGATCCACCCATCTATCTCTCTCGCTTCTGTGCATACCCACAACCCTCCATGGATAATATTTCCACCACACTTACAAAACCCAATGACGTCAATCAACCCTTCATTATTGTCAATCTCTTCAATTGCATTAATTGACTCCACAAAATTTCATAACTTGGAAGGTTCAAATGCAGGCGATCCTCCAAGGTTATGATCTCCTCAAATTCATTGATGGTTCTTCTCCTCCACCGGCGAAGACCATCACCACCGCCGGCACATCTAAACAAAATCCAGAATACACAGCTGGCACAGGCAAGACCGTCTACTCTTCGGCTGTAACACCCCTACCGCTAATACCGTCATTACCGTCCAATCTCCTTATACATTCGTACTCACGCAGCGGATACATTCTTACTCAACGACGGGTGATACAATGCCGTTAGCCACCCACGTGACTAACAAGGCTATTAATACATACAGCATCGGTCTGATGGACCGGAATATCCGAGTACTACTCAAAATACAATACATACTCCCATTACTTACTGAGTACTACAATACTCAATTCAATACAATACTCCATTCAATACAATACTCCATACTTCAGTACAAGATAATACACTACACATACCGAGTTTACTGAGTTCCAAATACAAATACGATACCTCTTCAATTCCACGCATACTCATTAAGAGTCTATCCACTACCCGTTCCTCACAACTACATACTTGCAACTTATGTAATAGTGTACCCCTTGGTACATTTCTACATGCAAGGCTACAAGCCTTATACCATTTACTACAATCTGCCTTTCATTCCTAGTAATCTAGACATGTCCACCGGTCTCTTCTGTGACTAGGTCTGCTTCGGGTACCTGCACACTAAAAACGTTCCCCCTAGGGGGTCAGCTTACGCTGAATATGATAACCGCATACCCGCGTACTAGCGAGGGTACGCGACCATTTGGTCGAATACATGCAATTCATTTTGTAATACATGCATACATACATACATACTTACATGCTTTCATTCACGATACTGCAATACTACAAAGGTATACATACATACGCACAGTACAATACATGCTTGGAAGACAATACAAGTCAGCCAATGCTTACTTACCATCTTCCAGAATACACATACACAATACATACTCATTACATACTCAATACGCAATAACGGAGATACAATTCTCCAATACATACAAAGGTCCAGTTAGCTTCATTACACACCCGGGTTAATCGGGTGTTCAATACTTTTTGCTCCAGGTCAATGACTACGATAGTCAAGACCAATACACATGAAATACTTACTTCTTACATACTTTACTTCCAGTTAAGTCGGTATGACCTCCGGCAGGGATCACTACATCCCACCACCAGGCTTTAGGGTGGCCCACTAATCCAGGATGCTACCTATTCAAGGGATTTGGTCCATGGAAAAGATTATATCCAGGATTCGGATCCCCCAACCTCTTGTGTTTTCCTTATCCTCACGCGTGGCCGAAACTATATCGGACTTCTACTCATTCCATTTTACTCATTACTCAAGTTAGGAGTTAGGTTGTTAGGAATTAGTAGATGTCAGTACTTCATTTCCATACATACATACAATACTCCAGTACACAATACTTACACATACTCCTCAATTCCATTCCTACATTTCATGAATTATACAAACTAAATGTTCAAGAAGATTCAACAAGAACAAAATAGTTCAAACACAGTTAAGTGCAATATAAGTCCGATTCATGCATTTATCTTATTGGTGATCACATAAGCACACAATCGGGGTAACCAAGTTAGGATACAGGGCATGAAGAAATCATACCGTTCACCGTCGTACTCGTACCACCGGTTCCTTCGATGTTCACTATTTGATCCTATACATACATGAAGTAGTATGATCAATGATCTATTATTGATCTAACTTACTCCTTCATTGTTACTTTCGATGTATACTTACTACTTTATTACTTTCGTACTTGGTTATGAAACCATTTTTCCTTATTACTTCTTAAACTTGTTTCCTTACTCACGCCTTTACTTTCTTACCATCATTACCTTCATTATTGGTGCATTATTACGTATATATGCCTACATGTGTATAGGCATATATATATACATACATATGATTACTATAGTCATATGATAAAACATTTTTTTTTTGGGTAAGTTATGGGTCGTCCGACCCACCGTCCAACCCAAGCCCTGGGTCGGACCATTCCAGTAGATTTCGTCCTCTGAAATTCTTCCCGTCCGACCCAGCACTATTCCGTCCGACCCATACTCCTCTGGGTTGGACCATTCCAGAAAGTTCAATCCTATTGCCCAAGTGGCGTCCGACCCACGTCCGACTCATCCTCTGGGTCGGACGAAGTCAGGAACTTCGACAACAGTTTTTTTTTTGCCTGTCCGACCCATGTCCGACTCACGGCCCTGGGTCGGACCATTCCAGAAAGTTTTATTCTCGTTGCTTAAGCCTTGTCCGACCCACTGTCCGATCCAAGCTCTGGGTCGGACGGTAGCAGAACACTGCTACAGGCTTTGTTTTTCAATTCCTTTCTTACCCATTCCTTCCCCAATTTTCCTACATACATCCTAACATGTTTTAGCACTAATTAGGCTTTCTAAAATACCTTAATTAATCCTCCAAGTCCATTACTAAATTCGTCAAACAACTTACACAATTTCCTTACTTTTCTTCAACACATGTAACAGTTTGTTACACTCATGCTACAGATTTTACCATTCAATTCTCCCATCCAATACTTCCTCAATCATTGCCATTCCAAGCATTCTAAATACCTCTCCTTACCATGCCAATTTATTTCCAAGCCATTGCACTTCCTACACCCAAGTTCCAACACTCATTTTACAAAATCCTGCACACCAATTTCTCCTAGCTTCTCCAATACATTTTTATCACTTCTTGCTACAGATTTTTATATACTTTATCCTCATCCTCCAATTACCAATCCATGGTCATTAACATCTCTACTAACCCCAATACATACCTTGGTTCTCCCATTCACCAAGTCATTTTTAATGCACAATTCCTACCAAAATTTTGCCATAGCTCACCTATAATTCTTACTTATCCACACGTACCCATCATCACCAGAATCATTCCTATTCTAGCCACACCCATACAAGGGTCCTACCAGCAATACAAGCAATCTTAATACATCTTTAATCCCTCAAAACACAATATCAATACACATACACAATTCCTTGGCTCTAAAGCCTACAATCCACATACTTTTTCACAAATACCCAAACTTTCACAATTACAATTCTACTACATTATTTTGGTTTCTTTAAATTGGTTTACCCATTCCCATTATCCTAATGCATTAAAATTTCGCATTAAGGAAGAGCTCTTACCTTGAGCTTAAATTTCCTTCATTTCCTTTCCACTTCTTCCCCTTCTCTTTTTCTTGCAAAATCGGCCATGTGGGGGATGGAGTTTCCAAACTCCGTCCCAACACCCAAATTACATAAGGAGAATATAATTAGAATTCTAATCCCTTAAAACTTCACTAATTAAATGGAGGGTTTAAATTACCATTAGTTAGGGTTTTTACCTTGGGGCTTTTAAGAGAGGTTTTCAAGCCTTGAATGCAAAGGAGGGTTCCTCCACCATTGGAGAGTTGAACCAAGCTCAAACAAAGAAGAAACAAGGCATTACAAGAAGGGACAAAAATCGGCCACCATAGAGAATGGAGGAAAAATGGATTTTTCTTGAAACTTTTTACCTTAGGAGGAAGAGGAGGCTCCAAGCTTCACAATGGTGTGCTTTTCTCTTCAAATGGGGAAAACCCATGGAGATGAAGTTGCTCATTTTCGGATTTTGAAAAGATAGAAATGTAGAGCTTGAAGAGAGGAGTTCAAATATGTATTTTGTTTTACATTTGGAGCTCAAATGGAGCTAGAGCATGGAGAGAAAGAAGAGAAGCCATGAGAGGTGTTGGAGCTTCTCAAAAATCGCCAGCCCCATGGAGAAGGAGAGAGAAATCGATGGGGGAAGGAGAAAGAAGAAAGAGAAAGGAGAAATGAGGAAGTGAGGTGAGAGAAAAGGTTAAAGTACCTTTTATACTTTTTACTTTTGACTCTCCTTATTTAATTAGCTAGTTACATGTGTGTGTGAGAGTGAGCTGTTTATACCAGTAAAAACCAGCCCCACTGTTATACTAGCTGGAGTGTTTTTCGTCTTTTGCAGTAAACGCTCGTTATTTTACCCGGTTTTGATACTATTCACTAACCGGGCCCGTTTTCCGGAATTTCCTCGTTTCTTTATTTTTATTGGTTATTAAGCTTCCATAAATGCTTAATAATCATTATTTAATGATTTATAATTTTTACGGGTTCGTTAACCACTTAAAATCACATTTTCGGGTTTCCTTGAAAAACGTGCGCTAAAGCTCTTTTAGCGTTTTAATACATTATTTGGATCCGTTTTCTTCGGGAGTTGTTCCCATATATTATTTAGGTCTTATTAAACCTTTGGGATCCATATAATACTCTAACCGAGGTCTCGCACCTCTTATGGTTATTTAACGCTTACTTAGCGTTTTTCGCTTTTTAAGCGTTTCTTTATTTCTTTTGGATTTATTTTTCCTTACCAATATTACTTACGCATTATTAGGCTCTTAAATAAGGATTAGAATTATCTTAATCACTATATTTAAGTTTGGGGTATTTCATCGGCGCCCTCGTTGGCACCTTGACTCAGAATGTTGCCCCGCTCATCACTCGAGCCGCAACCACGAAAGATGTGTGGAATACTCTCAATGCTACCTAACCAATCCATCTAAAGGTAGAATCAACCAACTGAAACACAAGCTGCGCTCCACCATCAAAGGCAATCAAACAATCTCTAACTATGTCTAAAGCATCACCGCCACTGCCAACGTCCTCGCCGAACTCGGCAAACCCGTCGATGCTGATGACATCATCTCTCACATACTCCATGGTCTGGATGACTCCTACCACGCCATTGTCGATGCCATAAAAGGTCGTGATTCAACCATCGACCTCGCTGAATTACAATGACAAGTTACTTGTCCGTGAACTAGAGCTCACTTCTGCCACCACAGCTGCTCCTACCCCCGCCATTACTCTTGTGGCAACCTCGAAGTCCCGCTACCCCTCCTCCAAAAACCACGGATAGCACCAGCAGCATTCAGGCGGCACCTACAACAATGCCGGGTCCACCGCTACCGGCACCTTCACCCGACACAACCCCTAGACACGTGGCGCCTCCAACTCCCCCCGTCCTTTTCACAGAAAATGTCAGTGGTGCAAGTGGTAGGCCACTGGATTACAATCTGCGAGGACTTCAAATTCCAATTCCCCAACTCCCAACCACCGCCACCGCCGCCCAGACAACCCCAGGCAAACACCATCACCACCTCCTCCCAACCGCCCGGCTACCTCGTTGATAGTGGTGCTTCTCACCACGTTGTCAACTACCCCAATCAGCTCACCACATCATACCCTTACAATGGCCCAGTTGAGTTATACATGGGGAGCGGAGAAGGTTTACGAATAACATCCTTTGGAACTCTTTCAATATTTGCTTCTGCACATTTATTTAATTTACATAATACGTTGTGTGTTCCATCTATGACCAAAAATATTATCTCTGTCTCCCAACTTACCAAACAACATAATTGCTCCATCACGTTTTTACCTGAATCTTTCTTTGTGAAGAGTCTCACATCAGGTAACATCCTGGCTACCGGGAACTGCACCAACGGAGTCTACACATGGCACACTCCCCATCCCCCCGCCTACCATATCGGTCCCTCCTCATGCGGCACCTGGCATCACCGTCTGGGCCATCCATCAACATCTACATTTCAATTTCTTCAAAAACATTTTCGATTTTGTAATTCCAATTTCTCTCAAACAGATTGTACTGCTTGTCAGTTGAATAAAAGTCATAAACTTCCATTTGCTCGGTCCAGTTTACAATCCTCGGATAAACTAGAGATTATTTTTAGCGATGTTTTGACCTCTCCGACTCCGTCCTACAATGGGTACAAATATTATGTATTATTTGTTGACCACTATACACGCTACACTTGGTTGTATCCACTCACACGCAAAAGCGACGTCTCTCTTATTTTTCCACAATTTCACAAACTAGTGGAAAAATACTCAATGAACAAATCAAAGTATTGCACACCGACAATGGGGGTGAATATATAGGCCTAACCAGTTATCTCAAAAATAACGGCATCAACCACCTCACAACACCACCCCACACTCCAGAACATAATGGACTTTCAGAACGTAAAAATCGACATGTGGTTGAAACTAGCCTTTCACTTTTAAGTTACTCCGGAATGCCCACACAATTCTGGCCTCATGCCATGCTAACCGATGTGTATCTCATCAATCGCTTACCCACTCCCACTCTTCAATTTCACATACCGTATTATCATTTATTAAATAAACCTGTGGAATACAATAAATTGAAAAGTTGTGGTTGTCTATGTTATCTGTGGTTAAAACCATACACAACTAATAAATTGGACCCCAAGTCCACTGCTTGTGTATTTGCAGGGTATTCTACCACACAACACGCGTACTATTGCTTGGATCCAAAAACAAATCGCGTGTATGTTTCCCGGCATGTGCAGTTTAACGAAGATGTATTTCCATACAAAAAATTGCCACATCACCCGACCCATGGCACATCAGCACCAGACACTAACCCTGCCACCTGGACAACCCTTCACCTACCCATCCCTTCCAAGACTCAACAAACCCACACACCTACCTACGACACCCCACCCCATCCCAACACCAACCTAACAGATCTACCCCACGAACGCACTCCCACGCAAGCCCAACATCTCCGACGACCCACTCCCTCCCTGTCCACCGTACTACCTATTTCAGCCCAAATCCCGTCCTAGACCATCACACATCCCTCGGTCCTCACTCATCTACCCCCCCCTCCTCCCCTCAACCCGACGCCCAAACTCCCACCCCATCCCAACATATCTCACGGCCCACTCACTCTCTGTCCACCGCCCTCCCCTTTTCCACCCAACTTCTGTCCCAGCCCATAACACCTCCAACCCAACCAGCCCCCCTCATTCCCACCGAAACATTCCCACTCCCACACACGTCTGCACATCAGTCCACCCATTAACCCACCGCCATTGTAAATCATGACAGACCGCACAATAATCACCCGATCACAACATGGCATCACCAAGCCAATCAAGAAATTCAATCTCACCGCCACCACCTCCTCACCACCTGAACCCCTTACCATCAATCAAGCCCTAAAACACCCATCTTGAAGAAAGGCGATGCAACACGAGTACAATGTTGTGCAAAATAGTGATTAAACTACTTTGCTAACTAATGGGCAGTGAACCCAATCATTGTAGTACAACAAGGTCGTATCTACAGGGACTTCGTAACTATCTAGTTAATTATAAGTTTAGTAAATGTGCAAGAAGATAAATAAAAGTGAATAAACTTAAATTAGGGGTTTTGGGTTTTTGGGTTGTAATTGGAGAAATAAAGGAAAGCAATAAACACTAAACTATCTAATCTAGGATAGGTGTAGCTCGGGATAGGATATTTGCACCTGTCATCCCCTTACTACCAATATCGAACCTCGAACTCTAGATAAAACAACGGGAATTATTAATAGTCAAATCTAGGTCGATTAATCCAACCAATTTAACGGGGACTGCATGCTCGTTCAAATCCCCAATTCAAATCAGAAGCATTAAGCACAATCTACCTAAGTTGCAATGAGAACCTCATCTCAAATCAGTGAAAACCGGCTAACATGATTTAGTCCCAACGGTTTAGGTTTCTATCTCAGAATATCATTTTGATAGAATCCCATAATAATGCTAAATTAATCGGTAGGCCCAACCAACAAATTTAACACCTAGAAGACAAATTGAGCAAAACCCTTAAACAAATCCCAAATCATTAGCAAACAAGTTTAGAAGTCATAAAACACTCAATAATCATCTTCATTAGCTCAAAGACTAAAATAAAGCACAACACAGTTCAAAATTCAACATGGAGTTTTGGGGGATTTGGGCTTTATCCAAACCCTAGCTACAAGTGAGTCAAGTCTCCATTAAAGCACAAATAAGAGAAAGGGAGAAGAGATAGCCATTAATGGAGCTTGGAGGGAGGTGAGCTTCTCTTCTTCTCCTCATCTTTCTCCTCTTCTTCTTCTTCTTTTCTCTTCTTGTGCGTCACCTGGAGTCCTGCTCCCGAACTCCCTCTCGTCTCTCTTTTTCTGCTTTAAAATCTAAAATCGGGCACAAATTTGCGACCAACCGACCCACCCTGGGTCGGCCCGTGGTTCGGTCGAGTCCCGAAGCAATTCGGGGCCGAAAAACACGTTTTTAAGTCCGACCGACCCACCCATGGGTCGGTCGGTGGGTCGGTCCTATAGGCAGGCTAACTTCAAATGTTGTATCTTCTTCGTTCTAGCTCCGATTTTGAAACGTTTTGCGCTCACGCGTTTGTCTCTTCATCTACTTTAATCCTAGATATGTTATTCCTTGCTTTCAGTAATATTGTGTAAATACTAATAAAACACAAAAGTAGAGGAAAACTAGCTAGAGTAGAGAAATGAGCATGAAAAGTGTGATTAAAAATACTAAATATCTTAAACATGCTATTTAGACACTCAACACACCCCCACACTTACCTTTTTGCTTGTCCTCAAGCCACAAGCCCCCAAGCAAGTAAGGAATGCTCAAGGACTAACAAATACTAGAGCGGATCATAATGTGTCCGGCCCGGCTGCCGGCCCGTAAAAAAAGCCCGAGCCGATTGGGCTTGGGCGGGCTTGGACATAAAATCAGGCCCGAATTAAAAAACCGGGCGGGCCATGGACACATTTTTGAGCCCGTGGACAAGCCCGGCCCGGCCTCGCTTTTATATTATTTATTTTAAAAAATATAATATATAGATATATTAAATTTTGGATATAATATATCAAAAATATATAAATTTAAATAAATTATAATGTAAAAATATCTATTATTAATCTATTTAAAATATATTTTTATCATTTTTTGATTAAATTCAAATTTTTTACTAATTTATAAAAAAATAAAAAAAACCGGGCCGGGCAACGGCCAAAGCCTAGAAAAAACCGGGCCTAGCCCGGCCCGGCCGAACATGTAAAAAATCGGGCTTGGTTTTCTTAAATAGGCCGACGGGCCTAAAATTTCCTCTAGCCCGGCCGAACCCGGCCCGCCTGCCCGAATGATACCTTTAACAAATACTAACATGAATTTTAGGATATGAGGAAGAAACAAAAGGATTCAAACCTTGAGGAGTGTGAACCATCTCTTAGTGGTGCATGGGTGTGCTTAGGGGGAAAAACAAAAAATTAGAGTTTCATGGTATGATCCGGAGTGCTTCAAAGTTCTAAAGATTAGGTAACTTGGAGGAGCTTACCATGGCCAACTTCTCTCAAGAATGGGCATTGAGCAAGAAAACAAAAGGAAAAATAGATTTATGCATTTTTTCACTTTTGCATAAGAGATGAGGAGATAAAATTTTGGCATAAAGCCTTTGCAATTAAGAACACTCAACTCTCATTGTTCGTTACCAATGGCGTCTTACAAGTCCCTTAAAAGGGTTTTCACAAAGAAGCACCCCTTAGCAATCCCTAAGAAAGAGGACAGAAGGAACCCCAAAGCAATAAAAATCCAACCATATAAGATCACTTGGCCACACCGCATGTAAAATGCTCCTCAAAAGCAATCAATAAGAAAAATTTGAGCATGTATCCCACAATTCATAATAGTATTTGTTCTTAATGAGAAAAACTCACAACACAAGGGTCCAAGTTTTTTATTTTTGACAATCGTAAGATAAGCAGATAGATCTAACATTTAAGCACACGATTCACCGAAAAGGTCACTCCCCCATGTGGAGGGTGATTTTTTGGTATGAGGGGGGGTCTATCTAAATGTGGTCAGACTGAGAAGCCGAGACCCTAGAAAATGCCATTTTGTGGAGGGTGAAAACCATTATTCATGGCAGCCCTCAAATACCTACTAAATTGTCCGTCTCTCCCAGAAAGCATAATGGGGAGTGCAAGTGTGCACTACCACCCGCTCTCGATGGGCTCACGCGGACTTATGCTCTATAAGGCGGAGTTGACTAGAGTCGCCACCTAGGTTTGACCTAAGGAAACTAGGAAGGGAGGAGAAAGGTTCTAAGAACCGTAATTGACTCTGATGATTTATTGCTATGGATAGGACTTATCTGATCAAGCCAGAGATTCTATGGTGGGTTCGCACTGGGTTACACCCTTAGAAGTGGCAACGACACTACTTCGGATTGGTGCCCAAGGAAACCATCGGTCTCCAATTATCGGGATGCCTTCTTTCAAAACCTCTTTAGAGAGATTCATTTGAAAGCTAAGGATAGGATTAGGACGCAGGAGAGGTGCGAGAAAAGAGTGAGATGAGGTGAAACTTTTTGACAAGCTAGCACCCAGAAAAGGAATTGGGTGAATTCAGCTGAGTGTATAGAATGAGAATTGGGAAAAGTCTGAGATGAGTGAATAGATAAGATCAGGAGGCTGATGAGTTTGAAGTTTGTGAGAGCCGAAGAAGGTTGAGTGTTGAATGAGATATGAGGGTCATCTTAGAAGGGGGGAAAGGGTTTTTTGTTTGGAATGGGGTCGCACCCTAGATGGGCTGCCTACGTACTTAACACACCTGTTGGATCAGACCTTAACGTAGTTCACGGTTTTCGGGTTTTTTGGAGGATTTTGGGGTTTTGAGGTTTTTAAGGTGTTAGTCTGTAAGACGCAGGTCTATGAGACGTTTTGTGTTTATGTAGTGGGTGGTAGGGATATCAAAGTCTGTGAGACTCCTCGGGTCTGTGGACATTTGAATCTGAAAATAGTGGAGAGATTGAGATGTTCGAGTCTGTGGGGCACTCGGCCTACTGAGACTATTGAAGTTTGGAAGAAGTTGGGATTTAGAAGATGTTTTCGAGTTTGGAATGATTTGAGTTTGGATCTGATTTGAGTTGAGGCAATGAGTTGAGTAGAAACCAACGATTAAGTGGGTTAGGTCCCTGGTTTTTCGGATTGAGATTCGAAAGGGTTTGATGTTTTAGGATATTTCGAATTTAGAGTGAGATGATGGTGGGCTGAATTGTTTGGAGGAATGATTGTCAAACTTGTCACTCTTAAAGTTTTAAAAATCGAAAAATCATTTTTGGTTGTAAAAGCGGCGATAATCCCGATGGATTACCCTATGTACCCCCTCGAACACGACACTTAATAATGGTAAGTGCCGAGGCTCAAAAGATGGGAAATGAATTTAATGTCGAAAAATAGGATTCAGAGAGAAAAAACACCATGAATGAGATGTTCTCGGTCAAACCCTGATAACGTCTCTAACTCCCGGGTTTAAAACATTAAAAACCGAAATACTGAAATCGGTGGAAGGGAGTTAGACGATACTAAAATCCCGGCTGCGACTAGAAGATCGTTACTTCCCTAGCACCCGCCTTGTAAAATCTAGGCTGCAATTAGGGAGGTTTGTCACCCTAATGCCCCGCCTAAAGAGATCCAACTGCGACAAGGGAGATTACGACCCCAGTGCCCTGCCTTGGATTTTTATTTTGGAAGGGAGACAAGTGATGCCTAACTAGGGAGAAAACGTTCTTGAAGGTGTTAGACATCCCATGTTTCCCCGAAAATGGTTTAGTTTGAGTTTGAAAACTGAGTTGGAAAACTTTGAAGTTGTTCGGAATTCTTGGTAAAAAACACTGATTTTTAGAATGTTTTAGGAGAAAACTTTCTGTATATGTGAGAAGAAGCTTTCTGCATTTGAGAAGAGTTTCTGTGATGTGAGATAGAGTTTTTCCTTTAAAATTCCCCAGAATGATTTCTTTGAAAACTTGGTGAAATTTGAATAAATTGATGGTTTGAAGTTATTTTTTTGGGTTTTGAGGTTTGAATGAAATTTACAAATGAGTGCGGATTGGATGAAATGAATTTGGGTTGAATGACTGAAGTACGGGTTAGATTGAGATCGAGTTTGAATTGGATTGAGGTCAAGCTTGAATTAGACTGAAGTTAGGGTTAGGTCAAAGTCGGGCTGGGTCAAGTCGGGTCAAGGTCAAAGTTCGGTTTCAAAGGTAACATTCACTTCAAGGTTTGATTCTTGTAGACTTGGTTTGATTTTTGTGGGCTTGGGCCGGTTGTGGGCCTGGGCCGGTTTGGGCTTTGGCCGGTTTAGGCTTTGGCCGGCTTGGGCTTAATGGGCCGAGTGGGCTTAATGGACCGAGTTGGGTTTAGACCCAAAGTGGGCTGAATGGGCTTAATGGGCCGTGGGCTTTGGTCAAGGTTTGAGCCCTAAATGGGTTTGGGTTCAAAACAGGTTTGGGTCGAATTGGGCTTGGGCCCGAAATGGGTTTGGACCTGAGATGGGTTTGGGCCCAAAATGGGTTTGGGCCCATCATGATTTGGGCTAGAATGTGGGTTTGTTGGGTTGGTGGGCTAATGGGCCGGATTCGGCTAATGGGCCAGATTGGGCTAATGGGCCGGATTGGGCTAATGGGCCGGATTGGGCTAACGGGCCGAGTGTGGGTATTTGGGCCGAGATTGGTTTTGGGTCATGGGCTTTGGGTCGAGATTGGTTTTGGGCCATGGGCTTTGGGCCGAGTGTGGGTATTTGGGCCGGGTTGGGCTGGTGGTGGGCTTAGGTTGATGGTGGGCTCGTGGGCCGAGCGTGGGTATTCAGGCCAAGTGTGGGTATTTGGGCCGAAATTGGGCTTGGGTCTGGGCCGAGTCTGGATGAGGGGCCAATGTGGGCTCTGGGTCGGGCTGATTAAATGGACCAGAATGAAATAGATATGGGCCACAAATGACTTGGACTGAAATCTGGGAATTACTTGGGCCTTTTGACTTGGATTGGAGGGATCGTTTATGATGGGTTTATTCAGAATATTTTTCTTTTCTTTTATTTGAATGTGGATCATTAATTGTGAATTTTAATCTGAATATAAGGGTGGTTTGGAAAGGACTTTTCACTAGGAAGGATGTCCCCCAAACATACTACGACCCTCGGGTACTGCGACCTTAATGTAGGTTATCCGTGAATAAACTAGGGCTTTTCTAAAATGGCCCACAGAAAGATGCGGCTCGGCTAATCTAGTAAGTCCGGGTAGCATAGAGGGCTATCTAGGGTTTTTGGTCCAACCCAGTTTGGGCTAGTCTTGGGATGGGCTTGAATTTTTTGTTTAACAAGCTTAACCCAACAATTTGCACGAAAGTAACGGTAAATGAAACCAAATGACAGAAGCTAACAAACCGATGAGCACAAATACGTAGATGATACTGTCAGAATGTAGCCAAAGTATAAACAGATTGTCCGATGATTTTACAGTAAACTAATGAAGTGCCAAAACTCAACGGGGAGTAATCATGATAGAAAAGTAAAGATATGAGGAGTTAAGATGGAGAACTCTTAGAGCTGGTCGGCTAATCAAATCCATCAATAAAATCTGAATTAGAGACATTCTGGTTTAAGCACGTAGCGTATAATGGGGTATAGTTTCCAAATGCCAAATCATTCCGATTATAGCTACCTGATTGGGACTTACTGAAACAAAAACCTGGGTTATTACTCTTGCTTTATTAATTTCCTTGAAAAGGGCATTTACAACATTATTCTTTAATCCGATGTCAAACTAGTCAGAACAGAAGGAAGAACCAAAATAAACCAGAAGGACTAAATCAGAGATTGATCCATCTGTTCGTTGAGTTAAGCATGAAAACACAGAGTACTAACAGGTGATAATCGGACATCAGAATATTCATATCCTCTTTTGTTTATAGCTGAGAAACCAACACATATGCATTTGCACCAGATGAAATAGACAAAATCAGATGCAGTTAGGCAGTAGTAAATAGTACGGCAACTGATCACGAAACTCACACACCCTTCATCCTTCATACAGTCACAATCCACAAACAAATTATTCTAGAGTTTTTGGTGAGAATGAAATACCGAAAGGCTGGGTGTAGAAAGTTCTCTGCAAAACAAACAAGAGTGAATCGGGACAAAAGGAAGAGAGCATAAACAGAGCCAATGTTAGATTGCAAAGTGATATACAGAAGTAACACGGGATAGTATGTAAAAAAAGGGGGGACATGAAGCCAGTTTGGTGATTTGCTTTCCACAAACCTGATAACTTACCAGTATCGGTGTCAAACTGAAATGAAGTTGCACAGACAGATTTACTTACTTAAAAACAGATTGAGTACTTCTTGCAGAAGAATGCATAATATACAGTAACGGAGGATCAGAGTTCATGCCACTCCTTATACAGACAAGACACTCGTATGGCTACTTATCGGGCAGAGTTTAAACGAATATAATGTGCAGATTTGTACAGATTGTGAGATCGAAGTCATAAACTGAGCTTCATGTCTCAACCTAGTGAGAAATCGCTTTCGAGCACAAAGAAAATACGCGAGGCAAAGAACTCATTAGGCTACCGGATGAAATCCGAAATCACATATTGACAGGAATAATGAAACATGTGCAATGCGACTAAAGTTCTTTCGAAAATAAGTATGCAGCACTATCAAATAGCAATAAGAATGCAGATGCTAACTGTCCTTAATACTCGTCTGTGACTGATATACACAGTGAGAATCGAGGGTTTTATGAGAATATACAAGAGAAACGAGAAATAACAGCTTGAAGAGGATGAGTACTAAATGACAGGGACAGCATCGGGACTGACTCCATTTTCAAGACCAAGGTCCTGATAGAGTTGAAGCTTTCTTACCATCACCGGCCTCGGTTCATTTGGTTGGCTAATTCAATGCCGAGAGAGAAAGGGAAAGAGATACAAGAGAGGGAGAGAAAGCTTGCGGTAAAAAAAAAGAATTCAAACCAGACACGTAGGGATTCGAGGGTGGAGGAAGACGATAAACCTCACTTACTCTGCTCGTAACCGAAGCCAAATGAAATCGAAATGAAGACTAATCAGACAGTTCGTGGATGGTGGGATGAAGCTTTGAAGGGAGAACCGTAACTCTCTTGAGGAAGAAGAGGTCTCGGGTCTAAATGCTCTTCGAGTTTGAATTTTGGGAGAGCAAAGAACACAGGAGACCAGACAAAAATAGAAATGAGAATAATGGGGATTGTTGTTGTTGGTTTTCTGGAAAGCGTCCTCTCTACTGTAGGGGTTTTGAGATTGTTTTATTGTGAGAAAGGTGAACAGATGTCTAACTAGGGTTTTGTTTTAGACTTGGGCTCACTATTTTGGGCTGTTTGATTAAAAAAAAAACCGAAACAGGCCTGTAGGCCAAGCAGGTTGGCTGAAGATGGGAAAAAAAACGAGAATGAAAGCCACTCAAAGCCGCACCTGCATGTACTAAGATTTGAACCTGTAACCTCAAGCATACCTCCTAGAGACACTAACCAACTATGCTACAACAGAATTTAATTTACAAACACAAACATTAATACTAGATTTCTAATTCGAACTGAAAAAAGAAAAGTTGTCATTTTACAAGGAAATATACGGTGAAACAAAAGAGTTTAAATAAAATGAAATGTTTCTTCCTAAGAGACATGGAACTATGGAATATAATCATTAAAGTGTAAAACATAACAATATGAAAAAACAAATGAATTAACGCAATATAAAGTACATAAAATAATGAAATAGTACTAAGATGATGATGATAAAAATGAAGAGTACATGATAGAAAATAGTAAGAAATAGCAATACATGGGATAAGTAAATGAAAATGAAAAGAAAATTGAATAGATAAAAACAAACGAGTGATAAAAAGGAATACATAATAAAACAAAATGAATGGGTTTAAAACCGGATTATTGTTTGAAAATTCATTTTGGAAAATCGTGTTTTTATGAAATGCTTTGAAAAAGGTTATAAAATGACGGTTTCATTATGGCACACACGCTAATATGTTTTGAAAAGAAAGGCGACGACCCCTCTTATTATTTCGAAATTTGCTTTATGGGGTGAGAATTTTTGGTGTCTACAGATGGCTCCCCTTGATTCAATTCTACAAGCCTTGTAGAATTGGATCAAGGTTGACGGGGCGCCAAAAAATCTCACAATGGTTTAGTGGTGCATAGGGATGCGACCGTGAGTGTATGAATGTGATTGAAAGTACGAGGACTTATGACGAGCCTCAGTTAGACCTCTTGACATCTAACTCTAGGACTTATGATGAGCCTAGGATACTAACAATAGGGTTGATTTAGGGTGCACGAGGACTTAGAGGTGCCTCAACTGGACCTCTTGATATCCAGTCCTAGGGCTTATGACGGGCCTAGAATGCGATTGAGAGTACGAGGACTTAGGAGTGCCTCAACTAGACCTCTTGATGTCTAGCTATAGGACTTATGACGAGCCTATAATACTAACAATCCGATTTGGTTTTAAGGTGCACGAGGGCTTAGGAGTGCCTCAACTGGACCTCTTGATATCCAGGCCTAGGGCTTATGACGAGCCTAGAATGCAAATTCGGTACCATACTAGTAGCGCAATAGCTGCCTAGCGGGTGTAAAACAAAAGGTCGACCGTACTAGTAGCGCAATAGCTGTCTAGCGGGTGTAAAACGAAAAGTTGACCGCACTAGTAGCGCAATAGCTGTCTAGTGATAAGTGTCCAAATGAGCATGATTTCTAGGTGTATTTCATATTTAATATTAGCACTTTTCTTGCTCATTTCTCCACTTCGGTTAGTTTTCCTCTAGTTTATGTTTTATTGTTTATCTCACAAATTTATTGGTTTAACATGAGGAAAACCAAGCTGGGAGTAAAGTAGATAAAGAGACAAACGCATAGACGCAAACGGCTCGAAAACGGACTTATAACGAAGAATGTAGAGCCGGTCAAACAGAGTCACGCGAGAGTCACCCGTGGACTGGTGCAACCGCCCCCTAAGTGGCGGACGTCACACGGACAACCGCCAGGCGGACAGGGCTGAGGCAACCGCCTCTTAACGGGCGGTTAAGGAGGCGGACGTGAGAGCAGCAACCGCCGGTCTTGGAGGCGGACGAGGCATAGGCAACCGCCTCGCGGTCAACATAGAGGCTACCGCCTCTTAACTCGCGGTCACCACACAGGCAACCGCCTGGCGGACAGCATAGAGGCTACCGCCTCTTAATCTCGCGGTCAACACAAGAGTTACCGCCACTTATTAGGCGGTACGAGCAGGCGGACACCAATAACCGTGACTAATTATCAGTCGCGACTATCTTCTTCGCGCCGTCGTCTGCAACTCGCCCGACTCGCCCGCAACTTATCCATCTACTCTGCACACGCTCTGTCCCCTGCAATCAATGAAGGAAGCAATAAATGAAGCACTCAGACTGCAATCAACTGCAATCAATTAAATACGTACGGATCTGCCTCCTCAATTCTCTATATAAACCCAACACCATTACTGCAAAAAAAACACACACAACGTACGACCAGAGGCTGAAGAAATCACAAACAACTCCACACTCCATTCTCTTCCATTTAATTCCTCCCGTATCACCACACTTCTCCATCTTTTATTTATTTTTACCATTTCACCTCATTCACGTACGAACTCAAACAGAAGCAGTATTTTACAAAGAGAGAAAAGAGGCAGGCGAGTGCAGACCCGTTATTCGCAGGCAGTTCCTGAGTAATGAATATTTCAGTCTCTACTCTGTTTTTATTTCTGTCAATGTCTGAGTAATCTCATAATTGTGCTTAGGATGGGTGTTTAACCCAGAATAACTCAGCGTATTTATAATACCGAGTTTGCTTATAAATATTTGTTTTGTCTCTCTCTATTATTAAATGGTTAAGAACTGATCATTTTTACTCATTTACGGTTTCTCTAATTTCAATGATTTTGTAAAATTAGAGAATAGACCACAAAGAGAGACAAACGTTGGATATTATTCTCCTTGATTAGCAGATAAAATCTATCGCTGTTATAAAAGAATTCTCACTTAAAGCTAATTAATGATTTTAACTTTTTCTGATTGTAAAAGTCTATGAATTAATTAAGAGTTGTCCTTATCTATGATTTAGAAAGGCCACAAGATAAAATTCTTAACAGACAAATAAGAGCAAACTAGGATTATAATTATTATCTGGTTATTTGGGCGATTTCACCTTCCTGAGCACATTTACCATCCACTTAATTCACAACTGTTTTTACTGTTTTTATTATTTCTTTAATAATCCAACAACAAATCAAGCTTGCCTCCGGCTAAACCCCTTTTACAGTTTTCTTTTAACTACCTAAACTAGGATAATTGAACAATCTCCTTGTGGATACGACACTTGTTTTACTACTACGAATAGGTACACTTGCCTAATAGTTTGTTATAATTCTATATTAATTATAGTGTAGTTTTATCCCAACAAGTTTTTGGCGCCGTTGCCGGGGAGATTGATTCCATCAATTTCCCTAGTTTCTGGTAGTTCACTCGCTATATAGTAATAATCTGTTAATACTATTAAATTGTTAATCTTGGACATCTGAATTGGACATCGGACTTCGGACCTGACTTGGACATTTGACTTCGGACTTTGGACATCTAACTCCTAACATCTTAATATTATTGTCATTTCGTTCCATTGTCATTTCGTTCCATTGTCCTTTCTTTCCATTGTCTCTAACTACACTTTAAATTTCTTGTCATTTCGTTCCATTGTCCTTTTTTCCATTGTCCTTAACATTTCATTTCCATTGTCCTTAACATTTCATTTCCATTGTATACTAACTACTAACTTATAATTTCCAGTATACTAACTTCTAACGTTTATCAGCCTAACCAATATTTCTGCTTTCTTATTTTATTTACTAACTAATATTGCAGTTTCTCACAAACCACAAGTTATCTTCTGTGCATGCCAAACACTCGAACCCGAGGCTCTCCACCAATCAGTCCGAGCCCCGAACCCGAGCGTACTTTATTACAAGCACAGAGAAACCTGAGAAACCAAGCCATGGCCAATAACGAAGTTATAAATGAAATGGACCATGCAATTCAACCAGAACACCGTGCCCTATCTGATTATCACCAACCTAACACCGAAGGAAGAGCATCAGCATAGTTCTCCCCGAACTAACACCAGAAGAAGCCGGACGATGGGTTTTCAAAACCCACTACATCACCGCCGTCCGGGATCTAGGCAAGTTAGTGGAGCGAACCCAGATGAAGCCCCAAATCATCTGAGTCTCTTCCTAGACTTCTGCAATTCCTTTAGTCAAACCGGCAACGTCAAAGAAAGAATCCGTCTACAACTATTTCCTCACTCGTTGTCGGATTCAGCAAACCGGTGGTACCGAAGCCTTCCCTCCCGATCAATCACCACATGGCTTCAAATGGCCCAAAAATTCCTTGCCAAATACTACCCAACCAGTAGAACGAGGCAATTGATCGGTGAAATCAATACTTTCTGTCAGGAGCCGGGAGAAACGTTGTACGACGCATGGGACAGATTCAAAGATATGCTAATGAAATGTTCCCACCATGGTCTTGACGACCAATCCCTCTGTCTGTCATTCTTCAACGGTCTGGATGGGGAACCGACTACTTGTCAATTCCTCTGCAGGAGGGAGTTTCATGATGAAATCTCCTAAAGAAGGAATGGACCTTCTCGAAACCATGACGAGCAATACGAGACAGTGGACGAGATCCAAAGGAAGAACGCCACGAGCAGCAGGCCTACTCCATGTTGAGCCTACAGATCATTTATCGGCTCAGATCTCGTCCCTTACAAAGATGGTGGAAAAGCTAACGACATCACAAAACGAAATTGTAAAAACAATAGCTTCCCCACCTACAAGTTCATCGTCAGTTCCACCTACAGAAGGATGTGCCATATGCGCCGGTCCTCATGAAACCCCTCAGTGCGAAGGTAAAGGACAGTACGAGGATGCAAACTTCATAGGAAACCGTCCCGGTAATTCCTAAAATCAACAACTTCAACAACAACTATCCATGGAGAAATCACCCGAATTTCTCATGGAAGAATAATGATCAAAACCAAGGAGGCAGAAACAATTCAAATACCTATCAGGGGAACAGACCCCAACCAAATTCTAATATGGTTATCGAGCACAAGGTGCCCCTCCAGGTTTCCAGCAACAACAACAACCATCGTCAACCTCTTCTGATCCAAATGAGGAATTCAGGAACTTAATGAAAGGATTCATGACTACGACTCATACCAGACTCGTGGATCAAGAAGCCACTAACAGAAGGGTTGAAGCCCAGATACAAAACCAACCAACAGTTGGACAAATCAGCCACAGCTTGCACAAAGGCCACCTGGTGCCTTCCCTAGTCAGCCAATCCAAATCCAAGGGAACAGGCCAAGGCAGTAACGTTAAGAAGTGGTAGGCCGCTCAGCTCACCTCTTCCCCTAGATGATATTGAAAATCAAGAGCAGCAACCTCATGAAAATCAGAAGAAGAACAGGAAGATGCTGAAGAAGCCCCCTCCTACAAAAAATATTCCGAGGAGAAGGAGTCTCCTGAATCTACTCCTTCCCCTCTCACAAAAATTCTTCCCCCACTTCCTTTTCCAAACAGAATGAGAAAGAAAAATTTAGATGAACAGTTTGGAAAGTTTCTATCTCACTTCAAGAAACTGACGATCAATATTCCTTTTGCCGATGCTTTAAAACAAATGCCAATATACGCAAAGTTCATGAAGGATATCATCACCAACAAAAGATCGTTGCAGGAAGTGGAAACTGTACACCTTACACAGGAAGTGTCAGCAGTACTTCTCAAGAGTCTCCTCCAAAACTTGGAGACCCAGGTTTGCCAATTATTCCATGTTCAATTGATAATGTTGATTGTGGTAGTGGGTTATGTGATCTAGGAGCTAGTATCAATTTAATGCCACTGTCAACTTTCAACAAACTTAAAATTGGTAAATGCGAACCAACTTCTATTCAATTACAATTAGCAGATAGATCTTTAGTATTCCCAAAAGGAATAATAGAAGATTTGATTGTTACTGTAGGAACCTTTGTGTTCCCCGCTGACTTTATTGTAATTGACATGGAAGAAGACACTAGGGTGCCCTTAATCTTAGGACGACCTTTCATGAGAACTGCAAGAGCACTAATCGATGTTGAAAAAGGAAAAATCATTTTAAGGCTGCATAACGAACTTAGAATACGACATGTCAAGGTTATAAGAAACCCGCTCATTTAGAAGATACCTTTTCCATAGACGTTGTCGACTCTATTGTGCAGGATAATTATCTGCTATTATCCGTAATGACGCTCTTGAAAATGCCTTGTCTGAAATCTGTGATAACCGATTAGTATACCCTGACACCATCCCAATGGTAGCAGCTCTGGATAGAATAAAATCATACAAGAAACCACGCTACCCACCACCAGAACCATTAGAGCTATCTACTCAGAAATTACCACCATCCATTGAACAACCCCCTCTCGTAGAACTGAAACAATTGCCATCACATCTGAAGTATGTTTATCTTTCTGATTTTTGTACTTTGCCTGTTATTATTTCTTCATCCCTAACAAGTACACAGGAAGAACAGCTTGTGAAGATCCTTCAGAGCCACAAGAAGGCAATAGGCTGGTCCATTTCGGACATTAAAGGTATCAATCCCCATTTCTGCACACATCACATATACATGGAAGATACCTACAAGCCTTTAGTCCAACCACAGAGAAGGCTGAATCCCAACATGAAAGACGTAGTAAAGAAAGAGGTGCTCAAACTTCTCGACGCCGGGATAATCTACTCCATCTCCGACAGCAAATGGGTGAGCCCCGTTCAAGTGGTCCCGAAAAAAGGAGGTCTCACTGTGGTCCCCAACGACAAAGGTGATCTAATTCCTCAGAGAACCACGACGGGATGGAGAGTCTGCATCGATTACAGGAAACTGAACAGCGCAACGCGGAAGGACCACTTCCCTTTACCTTTCATCGATCAGATGCTTGAAAGATTGGCCGGGCAAGATTACTACTGCTTCCTGGATGGTTATTCAGGATACTTTCAAATACCCATTGCCTCTGAAGACCAAGATAAAACCACATTCACATGCCCGTACGGGACATTTGCATACAATCGGATGCCTTTTGGTCTATGCAATGCCCCAGCAACATTCCAAAGATGCATGATGGCAATCTTCAGCGACTATCTTGAGAAGAGCATCGAAGTCTTCATGGACGACTTCTCTGTCTTTGGTCCCACTTTCGAATCCTGTCTGAATAATCTGGATGCCATCCTCGCCCGATGTGAAGAAACTAACCTTGTGCTTAACTGGGAAAAATGCCATTTCATGGTTAAAGAAGGAATAGTTCTTGGGCATAAAATATCTTCAAAAGGCATTGAAGTCGACAGAGCCAAGGTCGAAGTTATTGAAAAATTACCACCACCATCGACGGTAAAAGACATCAGAGTTTCCTTGGCCATGCTGGGTTCTATAGAAGGTTTATCAAGGATTTCTCCAAAATTTCAAAACCTCTATGTGAACTCCTAGCTAAAGACGTCAAGTTCGACTTTACTGACAGATGCCTACAAGCCTTCAACACACTAAAGAATGCCTCATCTCTGCCCCCATTGTGATATCACCAGATTGGAGCCTTCCGTTTGAAATTATGTGCGATGCCAGCGACTATGCCGTGGGTGCCGCTTTATGCCAAAAGAAGGAGAAGATCTTGAGAACCATCTACTATGCAAGTAGAACCCTCAACGACGCTCAGAAGAATTATTCAACTACTGAGAAGGAACTTCTAGCAGTAGTCTTTGCTTGGATAAATTCCGATCATATCTCTTGGGAAGCAAAGTAATAATTCATACCGATCACTCCGCTCTGAGGTATCTATTTGCCAAAGAAGATGCCAAACCCCGACTCCTCCGGTGGATACTCCTACTACAGGAATTTGAGATTGAAATCAGAGACAAGCCAGGAGTGCAGAATGTAGTAGCAGACCACCTATCTCGCATAGAGGCACCAAGTGATGGCACTTCCATCAATGAATTCTTTCCAGATGAGTGCGTCTTTATGATTGGTGACACCGGTGATCCATGGTACGCTGACATGGCCAACTACCTCGCACGAGGAGTAATACCACATGGGTTAACCTACCAACAGAAAAAGAAGTTCTTTTCCGATGTCAAACATTATTACTGGGAGGATCCTCTCCTTTTCAAGGTTTGTGCAGACGGGATGGTAAGAAGATGTGTGCCCCACAATGAAATCCAGAACATTCTCCGTCATTGTCACTCTCTTGAAGCAGGAGGACATCATGGGCCAGCTCGAACAGCGGCTAAGGTACTTCAATCAGGTTTCTTTTGGAAAACCTTACATAAAGACTGTCATTCCTTTGTAGCCTCCTGCGATGAATGCCAAAGACTTGGGAACACCTCCAGGAAACACGAAATGCCTCTCAACATCATACTCGAGGTCGAACCTTTCGACGTGTGGGGCATTGACTTCATGGGTCCCTTTCCTTCGTCTTGTTCAAACCTTTTCATCTTGGTGGCAGTCGACTATGTCACTAAATGGGTGGAAGCTATCGCCTCTCCCACAAATGATGCAAAGGTAGTACTCAGGTTCTTGAAGAGGAACATCTTTACACGATTTGGAGTCCCACGTGCTATCATCAGTGACCAAGGATCCCACTTCTGCAATAAGCAGTTCACAGCCTTGATGACCAAATATGGAGTGAGACATAAGGTAGCCTTGCCTTATCACCCTCAAACGAATGGCCAGGCTGAAGTCTCTAACCGAGAATTGAAGTGGATCCTACAAAAGACGGTTAATTCTTCCGAAAAGATTGGTCCCTGAAGCTGGATGATGCACTCTGGGCGTATAGAACAGCTTACAAGACACCCATCGGCATGTCCCCATATCGACTAGTCTTCGGCAAAGCTTGTCATTTACCGGTCGAACTCGAGCACAAGTCATTCTGGGCCGTGAAAGCCCTCAACTTTGATCTACTGAGAGCAGGTGACAAAAGGAAATTCCAGCTCACTGAATTAGAGGAATTTCGAGAGGATGCCTATGAGAATAACCGAATCTACAAAGAGAAAGCCAAGAAGTGGCATGACAAGATGATCCTTAAGCGGGAGTTTCATGAGGGAGATTTGGTTCTGTTGTACAACTCCAGGTTGAAGTTGTTTCCTGGTAAACTTAAATCCTATTGGGCTGGACCATTTACTGTCTCCAAGGTCACCCCGTATGGATCCGTTGAGTTGGTGGATTCTAAAAAACACACTTTCATGGTCAATGGATCAAGACTAAAGCATTACCAGGGTGGTAATCTCGAGACAGTTGATGCTCGTACAATAAACCTACATGATACTCAGATTTGAGTACGCTTCAAAGCGTCTAGCCAAAGACGTTAAAGAAGGGCAGCTTTCCGGGAGGCAACCCGGACGAACTTATCTTCTATATGCTTTTATGCTGTTTTAATTTTCAGTTTCCCTTTAAATTTTATTTTTGCTAACTTTTAACCCCGTTTATAGTATGGTTGCTTCTAGTGTTTTATGCAGGTGCAATTTCATGTCTACACCGCAACCAAGCTACGCTACTTGAGGCTGAAGCTCAAGTGTGGGGGAAGTCAAAACACGCTAGCAAAATAAATCAGGGGAGTACCAGTTTCTTTAACCTTGCTTTTATTTAAATAAAATATGCAGAGGAGAATTTATATGCTTAAATGAATATTCGTGAGCTTCGTGTTCTCTCTATTTTATCTACTTACCGAAAAGGCCTTCTGAATCTTTCCCTTGTTTTTCTAGTGAACAATGAGGACATTGTTCAATTTAAGTGTGGGGGAGTGTGCCCTTTTCGGTGACATTTTGTGCTTAAATGCTTAATCTCTCTGCTTATCTTGCGTTTGTTCAAATTCAATATTGTGGACCCTGTATATGTGGGTTGTTCTCTTTAGGAATAAATATTGTTATGAATTGTGGGATAAATGGTATAAATGTACAAAATTTTAAAATTTTGATTACTTTTGAGGAGCATTTTTATGCGGTGTGACCAAATGATCTGAAATGGTTGGATTTTTATTACTCAGGGGTTCTTTCTGTCTTCTTTCTTAGGGATTGCTAAGGGGTGCTTCTCTGTCAAAAAGGAAAAAATAAAATAAATAAGGGACTTGTGAGACACCATTGGTAACCAACAAGAGAGTTGAGTGTTCTTAAACAAAGGCTTGATGCCTACATATTATCTTCTCATCTCTTATGCAAAAGTGAAACAAATGCATAAATCTATTTTTCCTTTTGTTTTCTCCTCAATGCCCATTCTTGAGAGAAGTTGGCCATGGTAAAAGTTCTCAAAGTCACCTTAAATCAAGAAGCATTGAAGTACTCCGGATCATACCCCGAAACTCTTATTTTTATTTTTGCCCTGAGTACACCTATGCCACCGTAGGTGATGGATCACACTCCTCTAAAAAGTTAAGATCATGTACTATTGACTTCTTTATCCTACCCTTCATAATAGTATTTGTTAATATTGAGCATTCCCTACTTGTTTGGTACATGGTTTTGCTTGAGGCAACAAAAGGTAAGTGTGGGGGTGTGATAAGTGTCCAAATGAGCATGATTTCTAGGTGTATTTCATATTTAATATTAGCACTTTTCTTGCTCATTTCTCCACTTCGGTTAGTTTTCCTCTAGTTTATGTTTTATTGTTTATCTCACAAATTTATTGGTTTAACATGAGGAAAACCAAGCTGGGAGTAAAGTAGATAAGAGACAAACGCATAGACACAAACGGCTCAGAAACGGACTTATAACGAAGAATGTAGAGCCGGTCAAACAGAGTCACGCGAGAGTCACCCGTGGCTGGTGCACCGCCCCTAAGTGGCGGACGTCACACGGACAACCGCCAGGCGGAGGGCTGAGGCAACCGCCTCTTAACGGGCGGTTAAGGAGGCGGACGTGAGAGCAGCAACCGCCGGTCTTGGAGGCGGACGAGGCATAGGCAACCGCCTCGCGGTCAACATAGAGGCTACCGCCTCTTAACTCGCGGTCACCACACAGGCAACCGCCTGGCGGACAGCATAGAGGCTACCGCCTCTTAATCTCGCGGTCAACACAGGAGTTACCGCCACTTATTAGGCGGTACGAGCAGGCGGACACCAATAACCGTGACTAATTATCAGTCGCGACTATCTTCTTCGCGCCGTCGTCTGCAACTCGCCCGACTCGCCCGCAACTTATCCATCTACTCTGCACACGCTCTGTCCCCTGCAATCAATGAAGGAAGCAATAAATGAAGCACTCAGACTGCAATCAACTGCAATCAATTAAATACGTACGGATCTGCCTCCTCAATTCTCTATATAAACCCAACACCATTACTGCAAAAAAAACACACACAACGTACGACCAGAGGCTGAAGAAATCACAAACAACTCCACACTCCATTCTCTTCCATTTAATTCCTCCCGTATCACCACACTTCTCCATCTTTTATTTATTTTTACCATTTCACCTCATTCACGTACGAACTCAAACAGAAGCAGTATTTTACAAAGAGAGAAAAGAGGCAGGCGAGTGCAGACCCGTTATTCACAGGCAGTTCCTGAGTAATGAATATTTCAGTCTCTACTCTGTTTTTATTTCTGTCAATGTCTGAGTAATCTCATAATTGTGCTTAGGATGGGTGTTTAACCCAGAATAACTCAGCGTATTTATAATACCGAGTTTGCTTATAAATATTTGTTTTGTCTCTCTCTATTATTAAATGGTTAAGAACTGATCATTTTTACTCATTTACGGTTTCTCTAATTTCAATGATTTTGTAAAATTAGAGAATAGACCACAAAGAGAGACAAACGTTGGATATTATTCTCCTTGATTAGCAGATAAAATCTATCGCTGTTATAAAAAGAATTCTCACTTAAAGCTAATTAATGATTTTAAACTTTTTCTGATTGTAAAAAGTCTACTGAATTAATTAAGAGTTGTCCTTATCTATGATTTAGAAAGGCCACAAGATAAAATTCTTAACAGACAAATAAGAGCAAACTAGGATTATAATTATTATCTGGGTTATATTTGGGCGATTTCACCTTCCTGAGCACATTTACCACCCACTTAATTCACAACTGTTTTTACTGTTTTTATTATTTCTTTAATAATCCAACAACAAATCAAGCTTGCCTCCGGCTAAACCCCTTTTACAGTTTTCTTTTAACTACCTAAACTAGGATAATTGAACAATCTCCTTGTGGATACGACACTTGTTTTACTACTACGAATAGGTACACTTGCCTAATAGTTTGTTATAATTCTATATTAATTATAGTGTAGTTTTATCCCAACATCTAGCGAGTGTAAAATGAACATTCGACCGCACTAGTAGCGCAATAGCTATCTAGCGGGTGTAAAATGAACATTCGACCGCACTAGTAGCGCAATAGCTGTCTAGCGGGTGTAAAATGAAAAGTCGACCGCACTAGTAGCGCAATAGCTGTCTAGCGGGTGTAAAACGAAAAGTTGACCGCACTAGTAGCGCAATAGCTGTCTAGCGGGTGTAAAACAAAAAGTCGACCGCACTAGTAGCGCAATAGCTGTCTAGCGGGTGTAAAACGAAAAGTCGACCGCACTAGTAGCGCAATAGCTGTCTAGCGGGTGTAAAATGAACAAAGTGAATCGAATAGTAAAAGAGTTTTACGAGTGAAAGGCCATCTGAATGGAATGAAAATTATGTTTAAAACCTGAGTGGAACAATTGATCGAAAGACGTGAGTGATTTTGTGGTACCCTTGAAAGGATTCCCATGTGCAAATGGAATAAGGTATGGCTTGGTTAGCAAATGCATTAATCGAATCAAAATTCCTGTTTGTGCACGAGGGCTTAGGAGTGCCTCAACTGGACCTCTTGATATCCAGTCCTAGGACTTATGACGGGCCTAGAATGCGATTGAAGGTACGAGGACTTATGAGTGCCTATAACATTTTAACGGAGTTGTATGGAACTCGATGCTTTGAGTGGTTGATTTGAGGATGATTCTGGCTGTGGATTGGTCTGGGATTGGATGCCTTTTGATTACTCTCCTGAGGGATGTGATAGTCGAGTGTTCTTTTCTTGTTGATGTGGTCCTTGACGTTGTCAGTGTGGGACTTGTGTTTTGGTTTTGCTTTGACAGTCTTGCCCGATGTGCATTGTAGTCTTGAGATTTGGTAGGGCTCTTGGCTCCAGAGTTCGAGATGGCTCCGGTGTGGCTCTTAGTTTGTTTTTGGTTCTGTGACTTTGTGATCGGTCTTTTGAATGGATGTTTTGTTTTTGTTTTTTAATGAGTAGCTTTGGAACCTGATGGCTTTGATATGACCGGATGACTTTGGTATGATCAGATGGCTCCGATGTGATTGGATGGCTCCGGCATGGCCCTGAGATGGCTCCGGTGTAGCCCCGAGATGGCTCCGGTATGGCCCTGACATGGCTCCGGTGCGGTCAGATGGCTCCGGTTTGATATGTGACTCCCTTGTGAGCAACGACTCTGGGATGGTTGGTGGGTTTGATTCGAATGGGGATTTTCGGGATCATTGGTGGGTTTCGATCTGGTTCTGACTTTGAGTCGAATGGTGAGTTAATGTGATTGGTGGACCATTGTTGTGTTTGACGTATTTTGATGTGGTAGATAACTTCTTAGTCATGGATGAATGGTTTCGGTCCGGTTATGACTTTAGGGTTCTCTCATAATGGCTCCAAGATAGCTCGGGATGGCTCCAGGAAGGGCTACAAGATGACTCTGTTTGGTGATGGTGAGGAACAAAGGGGGATTTTTCCTTTGAGGTGGTCGCACCCTGGGCAGGCTGCCTACATACTCAACTTTGTATTGAGATCAGACCATACGTAGTTCGAAACTATGTAGGCAAGCCCCTGGTGATGAAATAGATCTGACGTGGATTTGAGGTGGCTCCCGTAGTGTTCTCAGACTGTTAGGATGCCCCCTGTGTAGTTCCAAGGATGGTTTCAATGTCGGATGATGGCTCCCGCATGGATCCAGTTTGGTTATGGATATGGTGTTGATGAGGCTCGAGCATGATGCTGAATGGCTCCAGAATTGTCTTCGTACGACCTGGGATGGCTTTAGTTTGTTTCGATGTAGCTTGAGGATAGCCCAGGATGGCTTCGAGATGGGTCGATGTAGCTTGATAATGGCCCGGGATGGCTCCAATTGACATCTTTTGATCAAAAGTTATGCTTTAACAACTGCAACTGAAGTCGACTTTCAACGAGACTAGGCAGAGTTCTTACCAGACGGATGTTGAAAATGGAGTGCTTATGATGCATGCAGGTATTAAATGCTGGATACGATGTAAAATGCATATGCAATTTTTGGAGAGAAGGTATGGCCCTATCTCTATTAATACGAGGTTTACGAATATAAAACATCTTCGGCTCGATCTTGAGTGATTGTTGAATTAGAATGTGTGAATCACTTTCCTCTCATGGAGGGATGCGGGTCAATCTCTCGTGAGTTTAGCTGTGTGTGCTAATGGTGGAATGATACTCTCAATGCTCGGAGTAGTATTTTCCTAAGAATTTCTTTCGAGGTTCTGGACTTTCTGATCCTTACAAGTTCCTCACCTGCAGTGGGGTAAGCTGTTTATGATTTGGTGCTCAGACCGGAGATTCACTCGCACTTAGAAGACCTCGCGGGGTGAGGTCATACTCATTCGCTCATGGTCCCTTTGGTATGATGGGACATGTTGACAGCAAGCACGAAACTTATGATTCATGTTTTAGATCCGATACTTTCAGTTAACGCTCACCAACTAACGAGTCAGAGGTCTTTATTGGGTTATAACGGGGCTGAAGGGTATGATGTATGTCACACGGGACTGTGGGATTTAATTGGGAGTTGTGGAGCTTTTGTGCAATAGAGGACGTGTTTCGCCTTTGCCATGGGTGGAATGACTGGACGGGTTTTAATAACCTTTTATTGGTTTCTACGGGACATCATTGGTCCTTCTGATTTGGATTTCTCCTCCTTGCCTCTTCTGGTGTTCGGTTTGAACTTTCTTCTCATTTTGTTTTTTTTAAACTGCATTTGGCTCATCAACTTTCTCAAGCGTTCTCTACTTTGTATTTTGGCTTTCAGCTTTGGAGTTGCATTGGCTCGCTGATCTTCTTGAACATTTTTGGTGTTCTCTTTTTTTTGTTTTTGATTTTGAAGTTGCATTGACTCACTGATTCTTCAAACATTTCATTTGTTGTGTTTTGTGAAAGATGGTGGGGAGAGACCATGGCTCCGGCTCTTTCGAGCTCCTCTATTGCAAAGGTAAGTATGTATATATCGGGTGGCATGTTGTGGAGTTCGCAGAAAAAGGTTTATCGTGAAAAGCTCAGCGGGGCTCACTAAGGGATTATGTTGAGGGCAGTTGAAGCTCTTTGGTTTTTGTGGAGATTTTTATTCCTGAGTGCCTCGTCATTCTCATTAGTCAATGATTGTTTTCGTACTATTCTCAGATCTTTGCATGAATATAAGTTCATATCTTGCTATCAGCATTGATCTCACTCAATCATGCCTCTCCATGTGCTGAAGGAAAGCACAAGTCGCTCATGGTTTTACCTCGATTGACACTCTCTATCTTTCCTCATCACTCAGGGGATCGTCCAGTACCCTCCTTTGGAATTCGAGAGAAAAATACTGCTCTTCGCACACTACTCACTTTCTTTGTGGTGTTGATTTCGATTTAAGCCCATGTGTAAATTGAAGGGTCGAGAGTTTAGTGATTCAAACATTTTGTTCAATCAATCTCTCAAGATTTTCCCCAAATATGTCGTTTCGACACGAGTGTATGCAAATATGACTATTTACGATGCGATCTATTGTGGTAATATGGACTTACTACGTATAGAATGCATGAAGTATTGATAATGAAGATGACTGATTTTGGATTTTGGTCGAATGTTTTTTTTTATGCAATGCATGTATGGTAAGATCACACCTAGTCTTGCTTGAGTCGGTTTCAGTTGAGGATCCATGAACTTCATCTCGCACCAATGGTTCTTTAGGCGGTCAGTTGCTGAGTGGGTCCCGGAAGAAGCGTGGTCCCACATGTTTTAGCAGTTAATGAAACCCTGGCTGCTTAAGGAATGGTAATTGCATCAGTCAACGTGATAAAATCGTCTTGTTTTTTTTTTTTTTTGCAATTCCTGGATAGGTCTAACATAAAGGGGAGAGGGATGGGATGCAACCCTTCATACATTTTCATTGCCGTGATAAATAAAAACATGACTCAACTACTTTCAACCACTATCACCACGGATTAGCACGTGGTTGAGCTCAACTCAGTGATGCCTCAGGAGAGTGCACCTTCGGGGCCTATGATAGACATTTTAGCTTCAAAGAAGGGACATCTCCTCTGTCCATCAACTCTTGGACAGCATTTCTCAGTGTTGTGCACTCGTCGGTGGTGTGCCCACGAATCCGATGATAGTCACAATATTCATGTAGATGTGGCCCAAGCTTCTTCACCCTCGAACTAGTGTTGTAAGGTGCTAGGTAACCTCCCTCGTTTAAAATTCTCCAGGCTTCACCAAGTGACATTCCTGGACCCAAATTCTGTCTCTGAGAGTCTTGCCCGGGTTGGTGGTATTCTCTTTGCATGATTGTTGGTTTTGGATCTTTGGTTTCAGCATTTTCCAAAGTAGCCACAACCGCCATCAGTCGTCTAAAGTCACATATCCCTAGATATTTCAACTGATGTCGGTACACATCTTTTAGCCCGGAAATTATCATTTGCACTTGCTCTTCCTCATTAGGTCGGTTATTCATTTGTCCGGCCTTCACCCTCCATCGTTTTATGAACTCCCTCACGGGTTCGTCAGAATTTTGGCATGTGATCTCCAAATCTCTACGTGTAACTTCATGAAGAAAGTTGTCGCCGTATTGAGAGAGGAAATCTAAATACAAGTCTTGGCTTGACTTTCTGTTTAGATCTATGCTCATAATCCATGAGTAAGCAGGTCCTTGCAGATAGAATCTAAAGCATGCGGCTTTCAGCTCGTCAAAAAAGCCATGGAGATTCATGAGTTTATCATACTTGTCGACATGATGTCTTGGGTCTCCAATTCCCTCATACTTCTCCATCTCAGGCAGACTCATGCCCTTTTGTAGACGAGCATCAGGATAAGGGTTAGTTGGCTCCCAACCTACAGAATTAAAACGTTGGGCTAGCTCTAGTTCCGCCTTCAGTTCTTTCACTAATTCTTTCATTGGACTCGCTCTGAGATCAAGGCTTTGGATTGAGATGGCTGTCTCAGGGTAACCGGTGTCAAGAGATTGAGAGGGCAGTGTTGTTCCTGGGTGAAGGTATTGGCTTGAATTTGACGAGTGATGAGGTATTTGCCAAGGAAGGACATATTTTTGTGCGGGCGAGGAGAGGTTTAAGCCGGAACGCACCATGGGGGAAGATGGGCGTTGGGTCTTTCCCTTATCACAAACCATTTGTGGTTGCCAATTCCCTCTGGTGGCGGTTGGGGTTCTCAGAGTTGAACTGTTCATAGGTGAAGAAGGCATGCTTGGTGTAGTTCGAACTTGGACAGAGGGAGCATGAGGGTCCATTGCTTGAAACTCATAGGCATCATATGCCGAGTAAGTTGAAGTCTCTTTGTAACTGTTATCCAACTCCACATAGACCCTAGTTATTCTTCTTTGGACACATTCTTCTATCCTCAGGTTTCTCTCCAAGTCATCAGCAAGGTCACCTTCATGACCAAACCGGCCTTCGACTGCTTGATCATTTCGGGGTGCCCACTCCATTCTTTCTGCCGTTGCTATAAGCGGACTAGTCTTCTTTCTTTCCGGTCGCCAACTGTCACGAACACCTGCAAGCACAAGGATTAGAATAAAGGAAGAGGGGTAATATCAGTATGTTTTGTGAACCGAAAATTTGTCGTGTGATGATGTGTGCATGATTGTTGGCGCAAAACGACTTTCATTTATTTTGAAAAAATTCATGAATGTCATGGATGCGAGCATATGATTAGTGTCACTTTATCTCATCAATTTTTTAAAGGGGAAGTATCCGTAGACACTGTAAATTTCACCCCATAAAGCAAAGTTTTGAGAGCGATAGATAAAACGTGAAAGGTCATCACGTTTGTTCCCTTCTTTAAACAAGACGTGCATGCCAAAAGAAACTGAGTTTTTGGAAAACAATTTTAAAAAACCTTGTTTTCAAAGTGGCAGATTTTCTCAATATGAATTTTGACGCTCGGTCATTCGCAAAGAAAATAGGGAGTGGGGAACCCTATACACATTGATCTAAACAAATTCAAGGGGAATGTACAACCTATACACAAAGTCTATTCAGAAATTGACAAGAGAGAAAAGAATGTTAGGGGAAAACCTATACATCAATTCTAGAAGTCATTAAATGGGGGAGTTTGAGCTTAAAAACTTCTCCCGAATTCTTCTGCTTCATCTTTGGGCTTCTGACTGGCAGCTCATTCATGTTTGGGCTTCTGATTGGCCACTCGTTCGTCTTCAGGATCTTGACCGGGTACTCGCTCGTCTTCTGGCTCTTGCAGTGAAGCGGTATTGTGACCAAACAAAACAGGTTGGTTTTCTTCTGACTCTCAAAAATTTTGAACTCGAACAATCGTTGCTGGTCTTCATGTCGCTCGACTCGGGTTGGTACACCTCTGATTAAGTATACAGTTGGTGTTGGTCTTCATTTTGCTTGGCTAGCTCCACGGGTTGGTACACCTCTGATTTTCAGCTCGATCCGCTCCGACAAGGGAATAAGGGATATATTATTGAGAAAGGAAAATGTGAATGATCAAGCACAAAATCTTATGTGAAAATCCACCACTTTTGTGAAAACACGAAATGACTAGTACGCTCCACAGTAATGACCGCTGCTCTTGAAGGTGGGCAGAACTTCAAAAGTAACGGGTCACAACATGGGGACTGAGTCATTTATTTTGAAATACGTTTGTGAAAATCAACTTGAAAACTGTTTTCGAAAACTATTTTGAAATAATGTTGGTGAAAAATGTTGTTTGAAATTCGTTTATAGAAAGTAGGATTTTCAAAATCTATTTTTAAAAATAACATTTTAAAGATGAAGTGGCAGGTTTTAAAACCCCAAATATTTATGAGCAAAATTGAGTTTTTTTTTTAATCAAACGGGCTCGTAAGAAAGCTTTAAGGGACATACAAAAGAGAATTCCGACGTTTAAAAACTGATTGGTTTGAAAAATGGTTTGCACACATGTACAGCATAAAGTAAATTGTGGTTGTGTTTGATGTGGAGCTGTAAGTGTAAATGTTGGGATAATCACCTTCCAGGTCAATCAATGCTTCCATACCACCGGGGGAACCGTCGTCCCTTCACTGTTCATCTCTCCGGATTTATCTCTGTTATGCCTTGTGGGGCACGTCATCAAGAAAGTCGAGAGTGCTTAAGTTCGAAAGGTCAGGATACCCGAAATGATACAGCCGCATGAGCCACGGTCGGGGATTATCACAACATACTCACTTTTCGGAAAACTTGGGGAAGTACTGCATGGGCACGGGTCTCCCATCGTCTGCACGGTCAGGTGTGTCTAAAGTCCAAATTATTCACTGACTACGTTGTGCCATGTATGGGTATCCGGTAAATACGAGATCCTCTATGGACGTGTAGCGTGACATCGGGCTTTAGAGACACCCGTGGTGCAGAGGACACTTGGAGAACTGAGCCCATGCAATCTTCAGGGTAAGGCAAAGGGTGGTCAGACAGGCGGCATACAAGGGGGTGACTACCCATAAACCCATCTTAGACACGGGACCGGGCAGCTAGACACTGAAGGCTCAGAGTTCACTATATGCTGGCTTTGACTCGAAAAGGTAAGTGTTGAAGGATCATGAGTTTTCAAGGCGTAGATACTACGATCATACCGCCTCGTGTGCATAGTCCTTACTACGAAGGGCATCTGCTCATGGGGAATCAATTGTGGACCAATATTTATCCCGACCGCAAATATCAAGGTGACACAGAGGAATGCATGTCCTAAGCTACCCTATGCACCCACCTCAGGACTATTCCTAACAGTTCAATATCACAACCAAAAAGCGGTAAATAAATGTGCAGGCAAAGAGAGGGAAGAAGTTAGACCCCTAATGGGCCCACCTACCTGAAGTTCCTGCAAGTTAGTCTAGCATAATCACGCAATTATGTAGCAAGCAAAGCGCAGATGGCGAGCAAAGTCAAGTATAAACTACACACTCTCATCCTAACTATCCTCACCAATCACACTCTGAGTGTGGAGTAGAGTAATCCTAATGGCTTTCAAAATGAATTTCTTGAAGGTTTCGAAAGAAGTGGGGAAATCCTAACAATTTTGAATGGAGTTCAGTCTTCCTTGACCAAGTTTATGAGAAAAACTTACTCAAGTTTTCCCCAGCAGAGTCGCCATTCTGTGGAGGGTGATTTTTCAGTATGAGGGGGGCCTATCTAAATATGGTCTGAGTGAGAAGCCGAGACCCTAGAAAATGCCATTTTGTGGAGGGTGAAAACCATTATTCATGGCAGCCCTCAAATACCTACTAAATCGTCCGTCTTTCCCAGAAAGCATAATGGGGAGTGCAAGTGTGCACTACACCCGCTCTCGATGGGCTCCACGCGGACTTATGCCTCTATAAGGCGGAGTTGACTAGAGTCACCACCTAGTTTGACCTAAGGAACTAGGAAGGGAGGAGAAAGGTTCTAAGAACCGTTAATTGACTCTGATGATTTATTGCCTATGGATAGGACTTATCTGATCAAGCCAGAGATTCTATGGTGGGTTCGCACTGGGTTACACCCCTTAGAAGTGGCAACGACCACGACTTCGGATTGGTGCCCGAGGAAACCTCGGTCTCCAATTGTCGGGATGCCTTCTTTCAAAACCTTTTTAGAGAGATTCATTTGAAAGCTAAGGATAGGATTAAGATGAGGAGAGAGAAAAGAGTGGATGAGGTGAACTTTTCTGCCAAGCTAGCACCCAGAAGAGGAATGGGTGAATTCGGATGAGTGTAGAATGAGAATTGGGAAAAGTCTGAGTGAGTGAATAGATAAGACTCAGAGCCTGATGGTTTGAAGTTTGTGAGAGCCGAAGAAGGTTTGAGAGATATGAGGGTCATCTTAGAAGGGGAAAAGGGTTTTGTGTTTGGAATGGGGTCACACCCTAGATGGGCTGCCTACGTACTCAACACCCTGTTGAGATCAGACCTTACGTAGTTCACGGTTTTCGGGTTTTTGGAGATTTTGGGGTTTTGAAGGTTTTTAAGGTGTTAGTCTGTAAGACGCTCGGGTCTATGAGACGTTTTGGATGTTTATGTAGTGGGTGGTATGGGATATCAAAGTCTGTGAGACGCTCGGGTCTGTGAGACATTTGAATCTGAAAATAGTGGAGAGATTGAGATGTTCGAGTCTGTGGGGCACTCGGGCCTATGAGACTATTGAAGTTTGGAAGAAGTTGGGATTTAGAAGATGTTTCGAGTTTGGAATGATTTGAGTTTGGATAATGATTTGAGTGTGTGAGGCAATTGAAGTTTGAGTAGAAATCCCGGGTTTTTCGGATTTGAGATTCTGAAAGGGTTGATGTTTTAGGATATTTCAAATTTAGAGTGAGATGATGGTGGGTTGAATTGTTTGGAGGAATGATTGTCAAACTTGTCTCTCTTAAAGTTTTTAAAACCGAAAAATCATTTTTTGTTGTAAAAGGGCGGATAATCCCGATGGATTACCCTATGTACCCCCTCGAACACGACACTTAATTAATGGTAAGTGCCGAGGCTCAAAAGATGGGGAAATGAATTTATGTCGAAAAATAGGATTCAGAGAGAAACACCATGAATGAGATGTTCTCGGTCAAACCCTGATAACGTCTCTAACTCCCGGGTTTTAAAACATTAAAAACCGAAATACTAAAATCGAGTGGAAGGGAGTTAGACGATACTAAAATCCCGGCTGCGACTAGGAAGATCGTTACTTCCCTAGCACCCCGCCTTGTAAAAATCTAGGCTGCAATTAGGGGAGGTTTGTCACCCTAATGCCCCGCTTAAAGAGATCCAGACTGCGACAAGGGAGATTACGACCCCAGTGCCCTGCCTCGGATTTTTATTTTGGAAGGGAGACAAGTGATGCCTAACTAGGGAGAAAACGTTCTTTGAAGGTGTTAGACATCCCATGTTCCCCGAAAATGGTTTAGTTTTGAGTTTGAAAACTGAGTTGGAAAACTTTTGAAGTTGTTCGGAATTCTTGGTAAAGAAACACTGATTTTTAGAAATGTTTTAGGAGAAAACTTTCTGTATATGTGAGAAGAACTTTCTGCATTTGAGAAGAGTTTTCTGTGATGTGAGAAGAGTTTTTCCTTTAAAATTCCCCAGAATGATTTCTTTGAAAACTTGGTGAAATTTGAATAAATTGATGGTTTGAAGTTATTTTTGGGTTTTTGAGGTTTGAATGAAATTTACAAAATGAGTGCGGATTGGATGAAATGAATTTGGGTTTGAATTGAATTGAAGTTCGGGTTAGATTGAGAACAAGTTTGAATTGGATTGAGGTTCAAGCTTGAATTAGACTGAAGTTAGGGTTAGGTCAAAGTCAAGCTGGGTCAAAGTCGGGTCAAGGTCAAAGTTCAGGTCAAAGGTCAACATTCACTTCAAGGTTTGATTCTTGTAGACTTGGTTTGATTTTTGTGGGCTTGGGCCAATCATGGGCTTGGGCCGGTTGTGGGCCTGGGCCGGTTTGGGCTTTGGCCGGTTTAGGCTTTGGCCGGCTTGGGCTTAATGGGCCGAGTGGGCTTAATGGACCGAGTTGGGTTTAGACCCAAAGTGGGCTGAATGGGCTTAATGGGCCAAGTGGGCTTTGGTCAAGGTTTGAGCCTAAATGGGTTTGGGTTCAAAACAGGTTTGGGTCGAATTGGGCTTGGGCCCGAAATGGGTTTGGACCTGAGATGGGTCTGGGCCCAAAATGGGTTTGGGCCCATCATGATTTGGGCTAGAATGTGGGTTTGTTGGGTTGGTGGGCTAATGGGCCGGATTCGGCTAATGGGCCAGATTCGGCTAATGGGCCAGATTGGGATAATGGGCCAGATTGGGCTAATGGGCTAGATTGGTTTTGGGTCATGGGCTTTGGGTCGAGATTGGTTTTGGGCCATGGGCTTTGGGCCGAGTGTGGGTATTTAGGCCGGGTTGGGCTGGTGGTGGGCTTAGGCTGATGGTGGGCTCATGGGCTGAGCGTGGGTATTCAGGCCAAGTGTGGGTATTTGGGCCGAAATTGGGCTTGGGTCTGGGCCGAGTCTGGATAAGGGGCCGATGTGGGCTCTGGGCCGGGCTGATTAAATGGACCAGAATGAAATAGATATGGGCCACAAATGACTTGGACTGAAATCTGGGCATTACTTGGGCCATTTGACTTGGATTGGAGGGATCGTTTTATGATGGGTTATTCAGAATATTTTTCTTTCCTTTTATTTGAATTGGATCATTGATTGTGAATTTTAATCTGAATATAAGGGTGGTTTGGAAAGACTTTTCACTAGGAAGGATGTCCCCCACAAACAGGTACTACGACCCTCGGGTACTGCGACCTTAATGTAGGTTTCATCCGTGAATAAACTAGGGCTTTTCTAAAATGGCCCACAGAAAGATGCAGGCCCGGCTAATCTAGTAAGTCCGGGTAGCATAGAGGGCTATCTAGGGTTTTGGTCCAACCCAGTTTGGGCTAGTCTTGGGATGGGCTTGAATTTTTTGTTTAACAAGCTTAACCCAACAATTTGCACGAAAGTAACGGTAAATGAAACCAAATGACAGAAGCTAACAAACCGATGAGCACAAATACGTAGATGATACTGTCAGAATGTAGCCAAAGTATAAACAGATTGTCCGATGATATTTACAGTAAACTAATGAAGTTGCCAAAACTCAACGGGGAGTAATCATGATAGAAAAGTAAAGATATGAGGAGTTAAGATGGAGAACTCTTAGAGCTGGTCGGCTAATCAAATCCATCAATAAAATCTGAATTAGAGACATTCCGGTTTAAGCACGTAGCGTATAATGGGGTATAGTTTCCAAATGCCAAATCATTCCGAGTTTATAGCTAACCTGATTGGGACTTACTGAAACATAAAACCTGGGTTATTACTCTTGCTTTATTAATTTCCTTGAAAAAGGGCATTTACAACATTATTCCTTTAATCCGATGTCAAACTAGTCAGAACAGAAGGAAGAACCCAAAATAAACACCAGAAGACTAAATCAGAGATTGATCCATCTTGTTCGTTGAGTTAAGCATGAAAACACAGCACTAACAGGTTGATTAATCAGACATCAGAATATTCATATCCTCTTTTGTATAGCTGAGAAACCAACACATATGCATTTGCACCAGATTGACATACACAAAATCAGATGCAGTTAGGCAGTAAAATAGTACGGCAACTGATCACGAAACTCACACACCCATTCATCCTTCATACAGTCACAATCCACAACAAATTATTCTAGAGTTATTTTGGTGAGAATGAAATACCGAAAGGCTGGGTGTAGAAAGTTCTCTGCAAAACAAACAAGAGTGAATCGGGACAAAAGGAAGAGAGCATAAACAGAGCCAATGTTAGATTGCAAAGTGATTATACAGAAGTAACACGGGATAGATATGTAAAAAAAAGGGGGGGACATGAAGCCAGTTTGGTGATTTGCTTTCCACAAACCTGATAACTTACCCAGTATCGGTGTCAAACTGAAATGAAGTTGCACAGACAGATTTACTTACTTAACAACAGATTGAGTACTTCTTGCAGAAGAATGCATAATATACAGATTAACAGAGGATCAGAGTTCATGCCACTCCTTATACAGACAAGACACTCGTATGGCTACTTATCGGGCAGAGTTTAAACGAATATAATGTGCAGATTTGTACAGATTGTGAGATCGAAGTCATAAACTGAGCTTCATGTCTCAACCTAGTGAGAAATCGCTTTCGAGCACAAAAGAAAATACGCGAGGCAAAGAACTCATTAGGCTACCGGATGAAATCCGAAATCACATATTGACATGAATAATGAAACATGTGCAATGCGACTGAAGTTCTTTCGAAAATAAGGTATAGCAGCACTATCAAATAGAAAATAAGAATGCAGATGCTAACTGTCCTTAATACTCGTCTGTGACTGATATACACAGTGAGAATCGAGGGTTTTATGAGAATATACAAGAGAACGAAGAAATAGCAGCTTGAAGAGGATGAGTACTAAATGACAGGGACAGCATCGGGACTGACTCCATTTTCAAGACCAAGGTCCTGATAGAGTTGAAGCTTTCTTACCATCACCGGCCTCGGTTCATTTGGTTGGCTAATTCAATGCCGAGAGAGAAAGGGAAAGAGATACAAGAGAGGGCGAGAAAGCTTGCGGTAAAAAAAAAGAATTCAAACCAGACACGTAGGGATTCGAGGGTGGAGGAAGACGATAAACCTCACTTACTCTGCTCGTAACCGAAGCCAAATGAAATCGAAATGAAGACTAATCAGACAGTTCGTGGATGGTGGGATGAAGCTTTGAAGGGAGAACCGTAACTCTCTTAAGGAAGAAGAGGTCTCGGGTCTGGATGCTCTTCGAGTTTGAATTTCGGGAGAGCAAAGAACACAGGAGACCAGACAAAAATAGAAATGAGAATAATGGGGATTGTTGTTGTTGGTTTTCTGGAAAGCGTCCTCTCTACTGTAGGGGTTTTGAGATTGTTTTATTGTGAGAAAGGTGAACAGATGTCTAACTAGGGTTTTGTTTTAGACTTGGGCTCACTATTTTGGGCAGTTTGATTAAAAAAAACCAAACAGGCCTGTAGGCCTAGCAGGTTGGCTGAAGATGGGAAAAAAAACGAGAATAAAAGCCACTCAAAGCCGCACCTGCATGTACTAAGATTTGAACCTGTAACCTCAAGCATACCTCCTAGAGACACTAACCAACTGTGCTACAACAGAATTTAATTTACAAACACAAACATTAATACTAGATTTCTAATTCGAACTGAAAAAAGAAAAGTTGTCATTTTACAAGGAAATATACGGTGAAACAAAAGAGTTTAAATAAAATGAAATGTTTCCTAAGAGACATGGAACTATGGAATATAATCATTAAAGTGTAAAACATAACAATATGAAAAAACAAATGAATTAACGCAATATAAAGTACATAAAATAATGAAATAGTACTAAGATGATGATGATAAAAATGAAGAGTACATGATAGAAAATAGTAAGAAATAGCAATACATGGGATAAAGTAAATGAAAATGAAAAGAAAATTGAATAGATAAAAACAAACGAGTGATAAAAATGGAATACATAATAAAACAAAATGAATGGGTTTAAAACCGGATTATTGTTTGAAAATTCATTTTTGGAAAATCGTGTTTTTATGAAATGCTTTGAAAAAGGTTATAAAATGACGGTTTCATTATGGCACGCACGCTAATATGTTTTGAAAAGAAAGGCGACGACCCCTTTTATTATTTCGAAATTTGCTTTATGGGGTGAGAATTTTTGGTGTCTACACCCCACACTTAACTTGAACAATGTTCTCATTGTTCTCCAGACAAACCGGGGAAGGTTTCAGAAGACCTTTTCGGGAAGCAGGAAAAAGAGAAAATGCAAGGGACATAAACAACATTATAGCACAGAAGCTATGCCCACTAACAAAATCACTTAGAGTCAAAATGAAAGAGGTGAAATGAGAGTTTAAAAATAAAAGAAACGAGTACTCCCCTGAGCTTGTTGTTGCTTGCATTGAAGGGACTCCCCCACACATGAGTTGTAGCCTCAAATTAGTGCACTTATGTGTATGGCTAATAAGGTACGGACAGAAGACGGGGTTCCCCCACACTTGAGAGTGTCCGGGGTCGTTGAGGCGTTGCCTTCGATTGTTGGAGATGAAGGTTCTTAGGAAAATTTCGCCAGAGTTTCCTTTGAAATTGTTCCTAAATCCATCCCTTTTGCAGAGGGGTACACTTGTTTCTAAAATATTCACAACACAAGCAACACTAATTTGGGCACACAAAAGCACAGCTGGGGGGGTGCTCTCAAAGCCTGTTAACTCAAAAGAGTTCACAAGTGAGTGTAATAAAGTTAACTAAAGAGATTAAAAACAATGAAATGAAATCTGGGTTGCCTCCCGGGAAGCTGCCCATCTTTAAGGTCTTTGGCTAGACCATACCACACTGAAGTCCTCCAGGATCGAAAATGAATGTTGAAGTGGGCTTTAACGGGTGGGTTGGGCGAGCATCATTTTTCTTTAAAGAACGGCCCAGATTTTTCAGTTGATGATCCTTGGTGCGAGAATCATCTTGTGGTGGAGACTCCTCTTCAAATTTAATGATAAAGACATCCTTATCTTCATTTAGCGGTGCATGGAGAACTCCGGGGCGGACTTTGTCTTCTATTTCCGGTCCAGGATCAAATGGGAAGGTGGCCTCCACACTTAGAGGGTGGACTTTATGCTTCCACCTTGCATCATTGTTGCACGGGTGGGGGAGGCCCTGATGCTCCAGGTGAAGATCAAATTTGGGTGGCTCCTCCTCAGTTTCATTGATGTAGACATCCTCGTCTTTGGGGTGAGGCTCATAGGAAGAGCCTTGATGGAAATCAACTTCAGAGGGAGGTGGCTCCTTAAAGTTGATTGTAGAACTCTCCTCTGATGACTCGAAGGGAGGCAGTGTCTCCTCCTTCTCAAAGTTGAGGATGTGATCATCCTCATTGTATTGATGAACAAGGGAGGAGGAGACAACTTGATGGTTGACTTCAGAGGGAGGAAACTCCATGAGGTCAAAGTAGAAGCTCTCTTCTGACGAGTTGTCTTCATAATCAAGTCGGTGGCTGCTTGGCGGTGGAGTTTCTGATTCACTCAAGGGAGGAGAGAGAGGGCAACTCAAGTCTTCAGAAGGTTGCTTCACCTCTTGAATTGTTTCGCTCTTAAGTTGTTACACAATTTGATCTAGCCGAGCTTGAACATTCATGTTGATGGTGCTTTGCTCAACTAACATTGACTTTGCTGCTTGGTGCGTAAACTTGATGGAAGTGGTGAAATCCTCCATGAGAGCCTCAAATCTTGACATTGCAACCGGACATTGAGAATGCTCATGGTCTCCTCCACAGTCTTGGCATACAATCCATGGGTTAGCAACTTGTGTAAACTCATGATAGTCCTCCAATCCAATTGGTCTACTCTCATCTGGTTGGTATCTTGAGATAAAATCTGTCATCATGTCCTCCAACTTAGAGCTTCCAACCTGATATTGAGAACTGTCATGGTTTCCTTCGCATATCTCACACACAAACCATTGATTGTAGTTTTCTTGGCCATAAGAGTAGCCATTCCAACCGCCAGCTGAATCATAATAACCATCCATCAGCTTAAAGTTCCTACAAAGAAAAGAAAAAATTTATACACAAAATGGAAAATAGGGAAATGAAAAATATGCACTGAAACTAAAAAGATAATTAACCAGATAGTTGGACCAAAGTCCCCGGCAACGGCGCCAAAAACTTGTTGTGCAAAATAGTGATTAAACTACTTTGCTAACTAATGGGCAGTGAACCCAATCATTGTAGTACAACAAGGTCATATCCACAGGGTCTTCGTAACTATCTAGTTAATTATAAGTTTAGTAAATGTGCAAGAAGATAAATAAAAGTGCATAAACTTAAATAAGGGGTTTTGGGTTTTTGGGTTGTAACTGGAGAAATAAAGGAAAGCAATAAACACTAAACTATCTAATCTAGGATAGGTGTAGCTCGGGATAGGATATTCGCACCCGTCATCCCCTTACTACCAATTGTCGAACCTCGAACTCATAGCTAAACAACGGGAATTTAATTAATAGTCAAATCCAGGTCTATTAATCCTAACCAATTTAACGGGGACTGAATGCTCGTTCAAATCCCCAATTCAATCAGAAGCATTAAGCACGAATCTACCCTAAGTTGCAATGAGAACCTCATCTCAAAATCAGTGAAAATCGGCTAACATTGATTTAGTCCCAACGGTCTAGGTTTCTATCTCAGAATATCATTTTGATAGAATCCCACAATAATGCTAAACTAATCGGTAGGCCAAACCAACCAATTTAACACATAGAAGACAAATTGAGCAAAACCCTTAACAAATCCCCAAATCATGAGCAACAAGTTTAGAAGTCATAAACACTCAATAATCATCTTCATTAAACTCAAAGACTAAAATAAAGCACAAACACAAGTTCAAGATTCAACAATGGAGTTTTGGGGGATTTGGGGCTTTATCCAAATCCCTAGCTACAAGTGAGTCAAGTCTTCATTAAAGCACAAATAAGAGAAAAGAGAGAAGAGATAGCCATTAATGGAGCTTGGAGGGAGGTGAGCTTCTCTTCTTCTCCTTCTTTTTCTCTTCTTTTCTCTTCTTCTGCGTCGCCTGGAGTCCTGCTCCCAAACTCCCTCTCTTTCCTCTCTTTTTCTGCTTTTAAAATCTAAAATCTGGGCAAAATTTGCGACCAACCGACCCACCCTGGGTCGGTCGAGTCCCGAAGCAATTTCGGGGCCGAAAAACACGTTTTTAAGTCCGACCGACCCACCCATGGGTCGGTCGGTGGGTCGGTCATATAGGCAGTCTAACTTCAAAATGTTGTATCTTCTTCGTACTAGCTCCGATTTTGAATCCGTTTGCGCCCACGCGTTTGTCTCTTCATCTACTTTAATCCTAGCTACGTTATTCCTCTTGTTTCAATAATAATTGTGTAAACCACTAATAAAACACAAAAGTAGAGGAAAACTAGCTAGAGTAGAGAAATGAGCATGAAAAGTGTTGATAAACCATACTAAATACACCTCTAAAACATGCTCATTTAGACACTCAACATACAACGCCCTCATCCACAATAACACTTGGACTCTCATGTCCCCTCAGCCCATACAAAAAATCGTCAGCACAAAATGGATCTGTCGTACCAAATACTTCCCCGACGATAGTGTTGATCGTCTAAAAGCTCGCCTTGTGGCCATGGGCTTCACACAAAGACCAGGCTGGGATTACAACGAAACGTATAGCCCGGTGGTCAAACCCATAACCGTGCGAGTCATCCTCACCCTTGTTGTCTCCCACAACTGGCCTATCAGACAACTGGACATCAACAATGCATTTCTCCAAGGATCACTCCATGAAGAAGTTTATGTGTCCCAACCACCAGGGTTCATCGACCTTGATCGACCCCATCATGTCTGCCTCCTCCAAAAAGCCATATATGGGCTTCACCAAGCACCACGCCCCTGGTACACCGAACTCAAGAAATTTCTCCTCACTCAGGGCTTCCATCCCTCCGAATCCGACACCTCACTATTCATATATAGTCGAAATCAAACCACCCTCCTTCTCCTTGTCTATGTCGATGATATAATCATCACTGGCAACACCACTACAGTAGTCCAAAATCTTATCACCACACTGTCCAACCATTTCTCCCTCAAAGACCTTGGTCCACTCTCATACTTTCTGGGAGTGGAAGTCATCCCGACCAATAATGGCTTGTTTCTGTCACAAAGAAAATACATTCAAGACATCTTAACCAAAGCTAGCATGGATGAATGCAAGCCTTCCCTTACACCAATCTCGTCCACTACACCACTAATTCGCAGCAACACCGACCATCTTGAAAACCCCATAATTTATCGCCAATTAGTGTGCAGCCTATAGTACCTCGGGTTAACTCATCCGGATATCGCCTTCACTGTCAACCGGCTCTCTCAATTCATGCAAACACCCACACATCAACATTGGACGGCCGTAAAACGACTGCTCCAATACCTAGCCGGCACAGTATCCAACGGTATTCACATTCGACCTCATCAGTCCACCACAATCGACGCCTACTTTGATGCTGACTGGGCTGGTCATCATAATGAGTACATCTCCACAACCGGCTATCTAATATACCTCGACACCACACCAATTTCTTGGAGCTCTAGAAAACAAAAAGCAGTTGCCCGGTCCTCAACCGAAGCGGAATACAAAGCTCTTACAGACACGACATCTGAAGTTCTATGGCTCCTATCACTACTGCAGGAATTAAACCACACAGTGGCTCCACCTACAATCCACTGCGACAGTATGGGTGCCACATTCCTCTCATCCAACCCAGTTTTTCACTCCCGGATGAAGCACGTGGCAATCGCATATCACTTTGTACGTCAAAAAGTGCAGGACAACATTTTTCGGATTCAACATATTCCAACGAGTGACCAACTCACGGACGTCCTCACCAAAGCACTTCCCAGAATGCAGTTTGACCAAAATATCTCCAAGCTAGAACTCATCCACCGACTGTTCAGCTTGCGGGGGCATATTGAGAAAATAGTTCAAATAATTAAAGGAATTAATAGTACATATTAACTCTTATTATCTCTCCACTATCTTAACCATCACTATTTACCTCCCCACTAACGTATTAATTCACCCACTCCTCCTTAGATATAGGATCTACTTTTGACTAGAACATTAGTGTTATATATATATATTTAAATATTCATTCATCAAAGGAATAAATCACACAATTAATTATTCCATTACATAACTAGTAGATTTAGAATAGAACGGGTTACTTTCTCAATAAAACAATAATGCTAAACTAATTAATAATGAAGTTTGAGATATGTACCTCATGCTCATATACGCGTCCTCATGAAACCTAAATCATCTGGTATTATTTCTTCTATATTTTTTAGACGTTTAATTTTGTTATAATTTAACTTCTCGTATTATTTCTTTTGATTCGTATTAACTTCAAATATAATTTATTCATTTCTACCGGACAACGGAGAGAATATTCTAATTCCTGGTACTATATGACACTTCAAGAATCTTTTTCTCATGGAATCCACAAACAAAAGTATTTTTTATTGCTTTGCTCGGTTGTCTTCTATCCTTGTATGCGACTGATTAAAACCGCCTACCCTCAGGCCGTTTTTTTAGGTGGCTAAGTCGAGCTTTGCGCAGGGTTTCCATTTATTAGGGTGTCATATTTAAAAGTTTGTTTTTCTTTTTAGCTAGAAGTAATTAGTTATTAATAGATATAAAAAATTATACTTAAAAAAATTATAAAAAACTTATGATAATTTATTAGTGAATTTTATTACAGTATATAACATATAAAACAATAAACTAATTAATAAAAGAACAAATCTTAAAACTTTAACAAAGTTTTTTTATTATTTAAAACACATATACAAATAAAAAAATTGATAAATCTGTGTATTGATTATCACTTAAATTAATATATTATTATTTTTTTATAATTTATATATAATTTTTATATATGATCATATATTTATAAAACCGGCACACAGGGCTGCCTACCCTGCAAGATCAGTGAGTATAGTATCTTTCTTTACCACTTAATTAACCCAACTTGCAACGCGAGGAATATGAATTGCCGCTAGCCAACCAGTATTCTTCATTTCATTTGTGTATGCATGCACTAGGGTACCACTAGCTTTGAAGAAAAGGAAAACCAGAAACCCTAAAGATCGAACAACAGCTGCTTACTTAGTCCCCTATATATTCCCCTTCCCAGAGGCATGCAAGCATATTATACCCAATTCCATTTCGGTGCTACATATCAATTGAAAGTTATCCATTGGGAAAGAGCCCTGAATATTAGTCCTAATACATTAAGCTTATGGCATCATCAAAACCCAAGACGGCTGTACCATCAACATCCTCCAGTGATTTTGAACCCTATTGTGAGTGGAAACGACATGATACCTTTGACAAACTAATCGTCCATGTTCCAGGTAAACTATCTGATCAAGCTGATCTTGCTCAATTTACTACTTTTGAAGTTAAGAGTTATTTTATGATTGTAAGTATGTTTGTAGACTTCAAGATGGAGCATTTAAGGGTGCAGGTGAACAATATGGGTGACTTGAAGATAACCGGTGATAGACCTATGGACTCAAAAAAGAGTCAGTTCTATAAGGAATTCAAAGTGCCAGAGGAATGCGACATAAATCTAGTCCAAGCTAAATTGAGCCACGAGAAGCTCAAAATCAAAATGCCAAAGAAACCCAAGTCGTCTCCCGAATGGCATGATCAGAAAACCAACTACGATGTTCCCAACATGGATCTGGTTCAGAGTAGGCTTGGTGAGGACACAACTGTTGTGGAAGGCTGTTCTCTGCCGGAGAAAATGATGGGTGGTATGCCGGATGGTATTGTTGGCGACGATGATGCAGGTGAAGCTCCGCTGCGGAGCGATTAAGTGCAAATCACCTTAACATTATGTATTTTACAATAAAATAGAGAAAATGTTAAGTAATGAAATGGAAAGGTGTTTCAGTGGTTTATTAAATTATGTTGCTCAATGAATGGGGAAAATGTGACCATAAATCACTACATTCGAGTCGCTTATCATGGATTACCTTGTGTGAGATTTAAAGTAGATGGCTTTTTACTCTAGAAAAACTCATTTATAATCTTATAGAAGTTGCATTGAAATTCATAAGTTAAATCTTATGGGATTCAAAAATATTTTCAACATTAACATATATTAAATTTCAAGATAATGTATAAATGTGGGGTCATACAATTGTTCAGCAAATTATAATATATATATATATATATTGAATTTTAAGGTAATATTCAAATGTTATATAAATAGGTAGTATTTGTAAATTAGACTCATCTTTTAAGTAGTTAAACATATTATCTGATGGGGTTAGGCTTAAACTTGGATCAAAGGAGTAATTTTGTTTCATAACATTAAAACCCTAAAAATAGGTCGACAATAATTGAACTTACAATCTTGTATATATGAACATGTCTGTACCGTTAAAATATTTCCAACTTTCATGATTTTACCCAATTTTATTTTATTAAAACTTTACTTTAAAAATTTATTGTTTTTATTATCAGAAAAGCTATAGGGTACAGAACCTCACCGACCCGCCTCGGTCCGCCCCTGAATTCATCTGTTCCCCCTCTGCCACCTTGTTTCTCAAGAATTTTGACAAACTTCCACTATGGTGATTTATCAGCATCTTATGAAGTAATGTGAATGTGATTCTTTATCATCATTCTTCTTTTTCACCACTCTCACTCCCACTTGAAGAAGCCATGCAAGATTAACATGTATTAAACATCAGTTACAACGCAAAAAATAAAGAATATAATTGAAACACTTCAAAAATATAGTGTTGAAAGGGGCACTAGTAGAAAAATACCCTAATGCAGCGGTTGTTTGGTACGTATGACAGCGGTTGAAAACCGTTGAGACGGGTGCTGCCGCGGTAGGTGAAACACCTACTACAGCGGTTGTAGAACCGCTGAGGTAGGTACTCTAATGCCGCGGTTCTTTTAACAACCACTGCGGTAGATACCTACCTCAGCGGTTCTACAACCGCTGCAGTAGATACTCTACCGCGGCGGTTGTTAAAAGAACCGCTGCGTTAGACGGATCTATGACAACGGTTGTTGAAGGAACCGCTGCATTAGGGTGTCTTCAGAAGTTATTAGACAGGGCCTATTGCAGCGGTTGTTATTAAGAACCGCTGCAATAGGTGTTTATATTTTCCATTCCACCCTACAATTGTACCAAACACACCCAAGAATCAATCAAACCTGTTAACATATAACAATTAACAATGCCACCACAGTGGGGCAGTAGATCAACCATTTCGCCATTTAAATGGCCACCAAACCCATCTACGGGCAATAATCCACTTACACTTACAAATTTGAGCAAATTAATCAAACATCAACAAAATCTTTACACAAACCACAATTGTTTCATGAGAATTTCAAAAACATCCTACTCAATCCTACCAAATACTAAAAGCAATCTACGTTAACGCTCATGTATTCTGCCCATTCCTCGAGCACCTCGGTTTTATGTCCTTCACCGTAACCTTCTACCAACTCTTCAAAAGCCTTGAAATTAACAAAAAAAGAAATATGTTTAGTTGCTAAAAAACTTTGAGTTTAAGAATCAATGTTAAAAAGTATCTACAAAACTAAAATATTTCGAGAATGCTACTTACCTTGTCTAGAGACTTCTCTCGCAAGAGTCTCGGTGTCGCTACCAAGTCACTCATAAACCGCATGACAAAGTAGCCACATTCTGAACCTCCCGGCTGCTGTGGACACTGCACATTCATATACGTAAATATTCCAAATCGATTTAACACATAAATTATAATACTGTTCCTATTTCAAAACTAATGAACATATTACAAAATTTGAATAAGGACTACAAAAATACCTTGACTACATTCCACAGAATGTTCTTAATTCTCGTTCCCCGGAGTTGCGTTAGTACAGCTTGAAAGGTACTAGAATTCATACACACAGATAAAGTAAAAGTTATCAACCGAATGATTAAGAAATAACTAAAATTGATAATGTAACACCCCAACTCCAAATACAATGATCGTCGCCCTAAGTCCATCTCATTCATTAACAACGCAGCGGAAAAGTTCTACTAAATTGGTGTTACCGCCGTTAGTCACCCACGTGACTAACTAGGCCTATTCTCTTACAAGTCACGGTCTGACTAACCGGATAATTACTCGAGCATCTATACAATACAATTCATAAACCACAACTTATACCGAGTATCTCATATCCTAATACATCATACTAACATCTCATCAATTACTAAACGAGTGTACATGCACAACTCGAGTAACAAATGTAAAAGCAACCTGAAGTACTCTACCCGCTCCTACTCTCAGGTTGAGTCCTCGTCTGGTACCTACCTGCAAAGTTTAAATCACAGGACCCAAGGGGCTCAACATATTGCTGGTACAGAAAACGTGCAGCCCACAGGCTAGCAGGGTTACACACGACTACTTTGTCGTATACATGCAATTGTTTATTCATACAAATAATAATGAGAATTACGATAACAAACAACACATTTATGTGAAACATTCACAGCCCAAATAAATCGAACATCGTAATGGACGCCCATTAATGAGTAAATTAGATTCCTAACTCCTGAGGCCTGAGAATTGTTTAGTTCTTGTGTTTGACCATACCTTATAAGTGTCAACCGTTCTCTTAATAGAACTGGTTGTTCTCTAACTGAATTGTTTATTTTTTGTCGGGTCAAAGTAACCCTAGCCAATGAGTTATTAGCTTCATTGGGTTAATAAACACAAATTCTTAAGTTAAGAGGGGTGTAGGCTTGATCCTCCCGCGCCTCCTGAATTTGCCTCCCACCTCGAACTGTTCACTCGAGCTGGTCGAGTCTGTTTGTCGATCCTAGGCGACAAGTCGTAGATGAGCCATATGCGGAAGACAGATCTGATACAGATGCCGACCTCCTAACCTAAATATGCATGACCGGAGATCAGTCCCGGATTCCTCTCCTCCCAAGTTCCAGTTAGCTAAAGTCTCATTGACAACTGGTTAGTTAAACCTCTCTCGTTATTAACCAACTAACAATAGGGAGTATTAATAACCTTATACAATTGTTTACTAAACATAGTTAATGAACAAGCTCTGAATCAATTCGTGTTAGTGTGCAATGGACACACAATAACAATAATATAGTAAATCGGTTTCATGCTTAATCTTGCTTGGTCGTATCACAATAACACATAGCACACAAACCGAGGTAGACCTCGTTAGCAAACAAGCTACAAGAATCCTATACCGTACACCGGAGACTGGCTAGCTCTTAATCCCTCGTTCGTCTAATCCGCCGAACGCCTCTGACTTATCTAGATCTGTAACCAGAACTAGTATTAGTATCATGTGTCTTGGAACTAATTCGGTTCTCTTTTCAACTTAAACCTCTTCCTAGGTTAACCCGGGTATAATAATATACCGTTAAACGGGTTCGTTCATTTAGGAGCGTTTTCAAGCTCAATTCCCAATTCATTAACATACTAACGTCGTTAGCAGTTATTTAGTTGCACTATTAGCAACTTTAGACTTATACGGACCTTGTATTAGGTTTTAGTATTTTTCACTATTCATGTATACGTATTTTACTATTCACGTATACGTATTTTACTATTCACGTATACGTCTCGCATTTAACTATTCATATATACGTAGTTACTATTCATGTATACGTATTTATTATTCATGTATATGTATTTACTATTCACGTATGTATTTACTATTCATGTATACGTATTTACTATTCATGTACACCAAAAATTTCGTATACGTCCGTATGATATTCCGTATCATAAGTATTTATTTCTTTTTCCAATATAACTTGTATTTTTATTAAAAATACTTTTAGTATTGATTTCTCCTTTACTTATTAAATTACGGGTATACCCCTTGTATACCTTAATTTATATACGGGTCTTGTTTAACCCCGTCTTAACACTGTTTCTTTTACAACTTGTTTCTAAATTCTTTATTTAATTTCCTTAACCTTCTAAACACATAAAAATGTGTTATTTACATTTCTTACCCATAGTTTTCTCTTAATCTCTATTTTACTCATAATAAGTTCTAAACTTGTTATCTTTTATTTCTAATTTCTTCCAAAGTCTTTCTTAATTAATTTCTTTTATACTTTTGGTCAATTACCAAAACATACCCAAGTTTGACCAGTCTTTTATGGTCAAACCCCCTAACTTTCCATTATTTACAATATTACCCCTAAAGTTAATTTAACTTAACTTTTTATTCCTTTATACTTTTAATATCTAATCTTTTGCTAAAAATTTTATTCTAGCTCCTCTAAACATTTCACAAACTTTCATTGACCAAGTTTGACCATGTTTGACCACAGTTGATCAGGGAAATTACCATTTTACCCTTGTGGTCTTTTCTTTTATCCTAACTCATTTATTAACCAATTTAACTCCAATTAATTTCTAATTTTTGTAACTAATTTTCCTACAGATTTTTGAATATCAAAAATCATTTTAAACCTCTCTAAACCACCAGATTTAATTATCTAATGTTATAGTATATAAATACCATCTTTTATTATCCTTAAATATACCAAAAACCTTATAAATTCCTTATAACACTTATAAACTCTTTATAAATTGTAAACTTAATTCTACAATTATTTTCTCATCATCTAAACTCTCAAAAATACCATATTGACCTCATATATTTTCGGTAATCACCATTAGGTACTAAAACTTCTTAAATTTTACATATTACTCTTAATTATACTAATTCCTTTAATTTAACTAAGTTAGATATTTTTTTCTAACTCAATTAATACCCTTAATTTTCGGCCATAATATAAACCATAGTTTATGAATTTTTCTTGTATATTATGATAGCTTACATTGAAGCTTATATCATAAGGAGTATAAATCTATTCTTAGATTTAATAAACATTAACTTTTAATAAGCTAAAAACTGAATATTAATCACCAAAATTTCGGCAATAAATAATAAGATGAACAATATGTTAGATCATATATAGATCAACAATTAGAACCTTGAAATAGGTAGTTGTAGGATTTACCTTGTATATTAACCTTTAGCTTAATATTAAGCTTGTTTTTCCTTATAAATTTTAACAGTAATTTGCTAGAGAAATTGGCTCCAAAATCATATAATAAGATGAAGAATAAGATGGGTTAGTATCCCATGCCAATCGGCTGTAACAAAAACCAAAGAACAAGAAGTTTTCAAGAAGGCAATGTTTTACCTCAAGAATCAAAGGCACTTCTTCGTGGTTTTTCCTACGAATCTGGGGGCTCTTGAGCTATGGTTGTAAAGATCTTGAAAATAGTATTCCAACGAGCTATCAAGCTTGTGATTTGGAGTTAGGATGAGAAAGTTATGACTTCTACAAGGCAAGGTGTTCTTTAAGGCACCAAACTAAGAACATTTGAGTTGTTTTGTGTTGTTTCTTAAAAGAGAGGAGGAGCTACAACCTTGGGAGCTCTCATATGACAGGTAAGAGTCTGATTAATGATTCACCAAGGGGACAAGATGATTTGGCAATTAAAGAAAGTCTTAGTTGTTGTAATAGTAAAAATTAAAGCATTTTTGTCCTTAATGAGTCACCATTGAGGTCGGCAGCCCTATACCTCATTTGATCTGATTTTTTTTATTTTACCTTGTATTTATGTAACATTTGATGAATTAATTTCGTTCATAAGGACTTATACCATGTGTTAGGTATGTTACATAGCCAAAAATGCCTTAAAACACCATTTTATGTGCTTCCGGGTTCACATTGATTATGCAATTTGTTTTGGCTAGTGTAAATGTGTTCTTAATATATTTACAACCTTTAGAAACTTTTTTGATGAAATAGCATGTTTCTCATTCCAATTTAAACCAAGTCGTTTAGTGGTTTCTCCTTGACTTTCGTCAGTTTAGTACCTGTTTTTGTGTGGACTTGTATACTTGTTGTATGTGTATACGCAATGGTTCCTATGACCATTTTATTGTTGTTCCCTTGTTCCTTATTGGTATTTAGGCTCATTAGCCTTTTAGTTCCATGTATACATGCTTAAAGCACATTTTTCCTTAAAGCACATTTTTGTGCTCTAAGGCGCGTTTTCGGTTTAAACGCTAATTCCGCTTAATGCGTATTACTAACCTTAGAGGTATTTCACATTTGAAATCTCTTGGGAACTTATTGGTAGTTCCCTAATTTATTTGTGCTATTTAAAACACCTTTTTCTCTAATTGTTCTTAAAGCATGTTTTGGTGTAAATTGTTGTTTAACACTTCTTCTAATGTTTCTAAGGCACGTTCTAGCCTTAGTATATCCTAATTAGATAGTTCATTAATATATTAAGGTTTGGGGTATTTCAATCTACCTCGCTTAAAAGAACTTTGTCCCCAAAGTTCCTATGTATCTATATCTCTTTGAACACACAGGTAACTTCACACTAAAAGATCATATAGATCACTCAATATCTGTATAGGCATTCTGACTCATAAGGTCTGCCATATGTATATATATATTTACCACACTTGTCACACAACATGTCTTTTGCATGTTTTAGTAATCAAAATACTCTTTGTATATTCTTTGTTGTATACTCCTCAAGTAACTGGTCTGGAGACAAAGGTTTTCATGTCCTCGAGTTCATGAGCGAGTAATACAGAAAATACATGTCAACTCCAATTCCACTTTATTCTACTGCATCTACTCTTAACGTGGTTAATTGTGACCACTTGTAGGGAGTTTCAGGAATCATCCGACCCTGATGTGATCAGCATCAGTGTTGAACTATCCTTTCACCCCAATTTGTGTTCAGTTTTCCTTGATCTGGCCAAGATCAAGTTCTACCTCCCACGTCAACTTCAAACATCCAAATAATTATTCATGTAGCATTTTATATCTTTTAGTCCTTCTAGTCATAATCATAAATTAATACATCTCCAAATTATGGAACTCAGTCCATCAGTCATTCTTAATTCACCTCTCAGCAATTCCTTAGAGAATTTAATTCCTACTAGGTTCTACATCGGTCTCATACCGATTCATACCTCATAACATTACCATATTTGGTCTCATATCAATACATATCATAGGGATTTGAATTCCCCTAGAGTTTCTACTCCTCTTTTCCTGAATTCTCGCACCGAAGTTAACGAGATAAGCCTCTAATACATCCGGTGTTCGCATCTAATTGTGCATAATAACCACAACCACATAAGAATGAATACATGTTTTTATATAACATACGTATCAAACATCACAACTAATTGTATTGTGTTCTGCACACTATAGGTTACGTACTCAATACGTGAAATATGGGCTAAGCGATTGTACACTCTACCCCCCTTAAAATGGATTACGCCCACGTAATCAACATTATATCATCCTTGAACATAGGTTCAAGATGTTTATGTGTCATTGAGCATTCTAGGTTCCATGTAGTCTATCTCACATTTTGAGTGGGTCAGAGGATTTTCACCAACGTAATGGCTTAGTCTCTGTATCAATGATTCTTATTGGTGTTTATACCAATCTTACAACTGGTTCAAGTGTAGTCTCTAAGGCTCCAAAGTATTTGATAGATAAGTCGTATATTTTATTCGAGTGGAAGATGTGCAATACATCGTTCCTTTTTTCCTTTTGTTAGGCATATCATGTTACACCCCCAAACACTGGCCTAGGAGTTAGGGGTATTACACGCCGCGTATTATTACATAATAACGCAAGGCTCTAATAAGCAAACTTAAACAGATAAACAAATAAGGCCCAAACGAAATACTTAAATAAAGTATAATCAAAGAGATGTTAGAACATCCCCAAAAGTCATTACAAAACCCACCAAACGGATGTAAAAGCGGAAGCTAACGAAATACGCCCAAAGGCTCAAAGTCAATACATAAGTCTCAGAAGAAACTAAATAACAAAGAACTAAACTCCAGAGCTGCAAAGTGACCTCGCTGATCAATCTGCAATGTTAGATAAAGTAGGGGAATGAGCACACAACTATGCCCAGTAGATGACCAACTTCATCAACCAGCATGCTCAAAACATTTTACAGAATATTGACAAATCAGAAGGAGTCAAAGGAATCCATAAATAGGTCAGAAGACAGAACAGAAGTCCATACAATGGAGGACTAAACAGAGTCAGAAGCAGACAGAAGCAGAAAACAGAGTGGGACACTAGCGATCACAGCATACAGACAGAACGAGCAACCAGCTCGTGAACAGAACGAGGAAACCTCACTCGTAAACAGAACAGGTGTAAACACCCGTGAACAGAACGGGGAACATCACCCGTGAACAGAAGGATCCTACATAGCGCGCTACGAGACAGCGAAACCAGCCATCCAAAGGCTCAGACACAGAGATAACTAGGTCCCAAAACAGAAGCTTAAATACAGATAAGCATATGTGCACCAAAGGCACCAGAAAGCACATAGATGGCTTGGAAATCAGAAGGGGAATCCAACCCCGCAAACGGAAGTCAAAACGGAGCTCAAACGAGCAAGTTATTGTCAAAACAGAGGCATGTCCGAACTTGTGTCCGGACATCAATGTTCGGACACAAGTCGAGACTCAGAAGTCAAATCAGACAGATGTCCGAACATGTGTCCGAACTACGAAGTTCGGACACAGGTCGAACTTTAAAACAGTAGAGGAGACAGAGGTGTCCGAACATCCAAGTTCGGACGGATGTTCGGACGATCTTCGGAAACCAGAACGTGTAGAGTCCGAACTTGTGTCCGGACATCAATGTTCGGACACAAGTCGAAGCCAAAATCAGAGAATGCAGAAGGCTGTGTCCGAACTTCAAAGCTCGGACAGAAGTTCGGACACAGCGAAAACTTCAGAAAGTTTAAGCGCAGAAGGGCATGTCCGAACGTCCAAGGTCGGACGGAAGTTCGGACATGCCGAAAAACTCAGAAGACAGAAGCGAATTCAACACGAACAGAGGCACAAAACCAACTCAAATCAACACACGCATTTACAAAACAACCTTGGGGGTTTAATCCATTGAAATGGCATTAAAACAGGCACAAATCACACACAAACACAAGGCAATCATTGAATTAATTTGCAGAATCCGAACTCCCCAAGGCTGAACACACGGATCGAATCCGAAAGCCACCTACCTCAGTATACAGCAGAGACAAATCCCTCAATTCTGAACAGCAGAATCCAGCCAATGTAGACCCTCAAACGCAGACCGAACGCAAACCAATTCACTGAGCAAAACACAATTGCAAAACTCCCAATTCAGAAAACGGAACCCAAACCCTGAAACTGAAATTACAATCCAAAACTGCACACAATCCTCACCTGAATTCGTCAACAAGGGAACCAACGGGAAGAAAACGAGTGCAGCGCGCAGAGGACTGAAGATTCTGGCAATCAGATTGCAGAGACCAGAATTAGAAGGAGGAAAATTCCAAAACCTAAACCTCAAACTGAATTGTGCTAACCATATACAATTCGCAAACCTGATCGCAGAGGAGAAGATGAAGCAGATGCAGAACCCTCCAACAGCACAACACAACGAACGGATCAGAACACAACGCAGGAGAGGAGGAATGCTCTGAATAACAAGAGAGAGAGAACAGAGAGAGGACAGAGAGAGAGAGAGCGTCTCAGCAGTTGAACTGATCGGGGAATTAGAAAATGAGAGCGTGGTGGGGAACGTGGTTAGGGAAGTAATTAAGGATAATTTAATAAGGAATAATGATGGGTTCTCACCAGGAAATCAAATGAGAAAGGAAAAAGACTTCCTCGTCCCCAACTTAATTAGAATGGACTTCCTTGTCCTGAGTAATGAAATAACTCAACATAAGGCAACGTTGCACGAAATAAAATTGTAACGAATTTTGGGTTATAACATCACCTCCCCCTTAAAAGAATTTCGTCCTCGAAATTAAAACATACCTACTGCTCGAAAAGGGCGGGAAACTTAGAACGACTTCGCTTTCGACCTCCCAGGTCGCCTCTTCCTCGGACTGACCCGACCACTGCACCTTCACCAAGGGCATGGTCTTACTCCTGAGCTTACGAACATCCGGGCTAAATCCTCGAAGGAGCTGCCTCGAACGTGAAGTCCTCCCTCAACTGAAGCGGACTGAAGTCGATCACATGAGATGGGTCCGGAATATACTTCCTCAGCATAGAAACGTGGAAAACACTGTGCACTGCTGCTAAAGATGGAGGCAAAGCCAGACGATAGGCAACCGGTCCGATCCTCTCTAGGATCTCAAAAGGACCCACAAAACGAGGGCTAAGCTTGCCTCTCTTCCCAAACCGAACGACTCCTCGCACAGGAGAAACCTTCAAATACACATGATCGCCCACCTCAAACTCTAGAGGTCGTCTCCTCTGATCGGCGTAGCTCTTCTGACGACTCTGAGCCACAAGCAGACGCTCCCTAATAGACTGGATCTTGCCCACAGCATCCTGCACCAAGTCTGGACCAATCACGGCTCTCTCCTTCAGGTCGTCCCAACAGATGGGTGACCTGCATCTCCTGCCATACAAGGCCTCAAACGGAGCCATCCCGATACTGGTCTGAAAACTATTGTTATAGGCGAACTCAATCAATGCAACGTGCTGATCCCAGCTGCCCCCGAAGTCCAACACACATGCCCTGAGCATGTCCTCAAGGACCTGATTCGTCCTCTCTGTCTGACCATCTGACTGAGGATGATATGCTGAGCTGAAAGACAACTTCGTACCCATAGCCTGATGCAAACTCTGCCAGAATCTGGACACAAACCTCGGATCTCTGTCAGACACAATAGAAACCCCATGTAGACGCACAATCTCATCCATGTACAACTGCAAGCGGTGCAAACTGAAGGTCTTCCAGACAGGCAGGAAGTGAGCGCTCTTCGTGAGCCGGTCCACAATCACCCAAACTGCATCAAAACCCCTCGGAGTCTTAGGCAGTCCCATAACAAAGTCCATACCGACGCTCTCCCACTTCCACTCCGGAACGGGAAGAGGCTGAAGCAAACCAGCTGGTCTCTGATGCTGCTTTGACCTGCTGACAGGTCCGACATCTGGATACAAAGTCAGAAATATCCCTCTTCATGTTGCCCCACCAGAATGTCTCCCGTAGATCCCGGTACATCTTCACCCCGCCTGGGTGTACCAAGTAAGGAGCTCCATGAGCCTCCTGCATGATCTCACGTCTCAAGGCATCGTCAGCAGGCACACAGACGCGGTCTCGGAACCTCAGACAGCCATCCTCTGAAACCCTGAACTCAGACTCCTGACCCGCAGCTATCTCATCTCTGATCTTACCAAACTGACATCAAGCTCCTGACTGGCCTTGATCCTGTCGATCAAGGTAGGCTGAATCTGCAGTGCTGCTAACATCCCAGACCTCTCTGGACGAACAACCCTGACACCCATACGCTGCAACTCGAGAGCAGACCTCTGCACACCAGACAAAGCACAAACGGTCCCAGACGGACCCCTCCTACTGAGCGCATCAGCCACAACGTTCGCTCTACCAGGATGGTAGAGGATCTCCAGATCATAGTCGTGTAGCAACTCAAGCCACCTCCTCTGCCTCAAGTTCAACTCCTCCTGAGTGAACAGATACTTGAGGCTCTTATGGTCCGTATAAACTTTGCACGCTGCTCCATACAGATAGTGCCTCCAAATCTTCAGAGCAAACACCACAGCAGCTAGCTCCAGGTCGTGGGTCGGATAGTTCTTCTCATATGGCTTAAGCTGACGAGAGCCATATGCAACCACCTTCCCCTGCTGCATCAGAACACACCCAAGTCCCCTATGGGACGCATCACAGAAAACCTCCAGGCCCTCGGTCCCCTCTGGAAGAGTCAAGATCGGCGCAGTAGTCAACCTCTTCTTCAGCTCCAGAAAACACTGCTCACAGGCATCGCTCCACTCGAACTTCACATCCTTCTGAAGCAGACGAGTCAACGGAATCACCAACTTGGAGAAGCCCTCCACAAACTTGCGGTAATAGCCCGCCAATCCAAGGAAGCTACGAATATCCCCAACATTAGTAGGCCTGGCCCACTCAGTAATAGCTCGAATCTTCTCCGGATCCACGGAGATACCATCCTTAGAGACCACATGTCCCAAGAATACCACCTGGTCCAACCAGAACTCACACTTCTTCAGCTTCGCGTACACTCTTCTCCCTCAGAGTCTGGAGAACGGTCCTCAAATGCTCCTCGTGCTCCTCAGCACTCTTGGAATACACCAAGATGTCATCAATAAAACTACAACGAACTGGTCCAAAAACGGCTTGAACACCCGGTTCATCATGTCCATAAATACAGAAGGCGCATTCGTCAGACCGAATGGCATCACTAGGAACTCGTAGTGTCCATAACGAGTCCTGAAGCGGACTTAGGCACGTCGTCTGCCTTAATCCTCAGCTGATGATACCGACCTCAGATCGATCTTCGAAAACACCTTAGCTCCTGCTAACTGGTCGAACAAGTCATCTATGCGCGGGAGAGGATACCTATTCTTAATGGTAACCTTGTTGAGCTCCCTGTAGTCAATGCACAACGCATGCTACCGTCCTTCTTCTTAACAAATAAACCGCGCTCCCCAAGGCGACACACTCGGGCGAATGAAGCCCTTATCCAGCAGCTCCTGCAACTGGACCTTCAACTCCTTAAGCTCAGCAGGCGCCATCCGGTATGGGGCCTTCGAAATGGGCTGAGTCTCAGGTGCGAGCTCGATCGAGAACTCCACCTCTCTAACAGGGGGAAGCCCAGGTACGTCATCCTGGAACACATCTGGAAAGTCTCTGACCACTGGTATGTCCTCCAGCTTCGCATCCTTGCGAACCTCAGGGATGTAGCACAGATATCCCTGGCATCCTTTCCTCAGAAAGCGGAACGCCTGCATCGCTGATATGACTGGCGGCGAGCACGGGAGTCCATTCCCTGCTACAATCAAACGGGGCTGGCCCGGCTCCTCAAAAGTGACTCTCGAAGCGGCACAATCAATGTGGGCATGGTGCGCAGCAAGCCAATCCATGCCCAGGATCACATCAAAACTAGTCATCTCCATCGGGATGAGGTCAGCACACAGAATCCTATTCTTGACTAACACAGGACTAGCTTTACAGACAGAATTCAACAACATAGAAGAGTCCCTAACCAATGGACTATGCACACACAGCTCAACACCCAGAGGCACAACAGGCAAACCGAGCTCACCCACCAACTCAGCAGAAATAAAAGAGTGGGTGGCTCCAGAGTCAAACAAACAGAAAACAGAACGAGAAGACAGCTGGAGAATACCTGTGACAACTCTGTCAGTCGATCGGTCTCTCTCTCCAGCCATCGCGTACACTCTGGCCTGGCCCTGGGGCTTCTTCTGCTCAGCCCGGTCTCGATCTCTGGACCCTGAAGCAGACTCACCAGCTCTACCTCCAGAGCTACCTCTGCTCCTCTCAGCCTGAGGGCAGTCAGCAATCCTATGCTCCAAGGACCCACACTTGAAGCAGGCTCCAGACTTCCTGTAGCAGTCCTGGCCTCTATGAAACTTGCCGCAGACCCGGCACTTCGGAGCGGGAGCTGATGAAGACGAACCACCTCTATCTCGCGAACGGTCCCCAGAGCGGTCTCCAGCTCGGTCTCCAGTAGACTGCTTCTTCTGAGAAGCAGACTGATCCCTCCTATCGCTCTCATCGGACCTCTGCTTCCTCTTCTGGTCCTTCCCTCCAGACTGGCGACCTCTCAAGTCGGCCTCTACCAACAGGGCGACATCAGCTACGTCCCTGAAGGTCTTGTGACGCAGCGGCGTCACAGCAGAACGGATATCAGGCCTCAGGCCACTCTCAAACTTCCTGGCCTTCCTATGCTCGTCAGGCTCAGGTGCAAACTTAGACAGACTGATGAATTTGCGACGTACTCCTCAACGCTCATGTCCCGACCCTGGCGTAGTCGGTTATACTCCAGAATGCGCTGATCCTTGTAGACGTCGGGGTAGAACTGTTTGTTGAACTCCCCAGTGAACTGCTCCCACGTCCAAGGCTGTGGGAATCTCCCCATAACTGACCTCCACCACTCCTTGGCTTCGGCCTTGAACAGAAAGGTGGCGAAGTCCACCTTCTGCTCCTCCTCTGAGCCCATGACGTAGCAAGTCCTCCACCTCGACAGCCAATGACTGGCCTCCTGGGGGTCTCCTGCCCCATCGAACGACGGCGGCTTCAGCTTCATGAACTCCTGAAGCGCCTTCACGTTCCTCCCTCCAGCATCTGCCCCAGCTGGGCCTGCTCCGCCAGCTGGTCCTCCTCCAGCTGGTCCACCCCTGCAGCCATGGTCTGCATGAGCTGCGTCATGAACTGCTGAACAGCATCAGCCACATTTCCTGGAGGGTTATTTGCTCTTCTTGGCGGCATTCTGAAAGTCCAACACAAGCAGTTAAACTCAGATACTACACTGACGTTTCTGACTGACTGGCTAACTTAAAATCCCAGCAGATTAGAACCCAGAGCTCTGATACCACTAAATGTAACACCCCCAAACACTGGCCTAGGAGTTAGGGGTATTACACCCCGCGTATTATTACATAATAACGCAAGGCTCTAATAAGCAAACTTAAACAGATAAACAAATAAGGCCCAAACGAAATACTTAAATAAAGTATAATCAAAGAGATGTTAGAACATCCCCAAAAGTCATTACAAAACCCACCAAACGGATGTCAAAAGCGGAAGCTAACGAAATACGCCCAAAGGCTCAAAGTCAATACATAAGTCTCAGAAGAAACTAAATAACAAAGCAACTAAACTCCAGAGCTGCAAAGTGACCTTCGCTGATCAATCTGCAATGTTAGATAAAATAGGGGAATGAGCACACAACTATGCCCAGTAGATGACCAACTTCATCAACCAGCATGCTCAAAACATTTTACAGAATATTGACAAATCAGAAGGAGTCAAAGGAATCCATAAATAGGTCAGAAGACAGAACAGAAGTCCATACAATGGAGGACTAAATAGAGTCAGAAGCAGAAAACAGAGTGGGACACTAGCGATCACAGCATACAGACAGAACGAGCAACCAGCTCGTGAACAGAACGAGGAAACCTCACTCGTAAACAGAACAGGTGTAAACACCCGTGAACAGAACGGGGAACATCACCCGTGAACAGAAGGATCCTACATAGCGCGCTACGAGACAGCGAAACCAGCCATCCAAAGGCTCAGACATAGAGATAACTAGGTCCCAAAACAGAAGCTTAAATACAGATAAGCATATGTGCACCAAAGGCACCAGAAAGCACATAGATGGCTTGGAAATCAGAAGGGGAATCCAACCCCACAAACGGAAGTCAAAACGGAGCTCAAACAAGCAAGTTATTGTCAAAACAGAGGCATGTCCGAACTTATGTCCGGACATCAATGTTCGGACACAAGTCGAGACTCAGAAGTCGAAATCAGACAGATGTCCGAACATGTGTCCGAACTACGAAGTTCAGACACAGGTCGAACTTTAAAACAGTAGAGGAGACAGAGGTGTCCGAACATCCAAGTTCGGACAGATGTTCGGACGATCTTCGGAAACCAGAACGTGTAGGGTCCGAACTTGTGTCCGGACATCAATGTTCGGACACAAGTCGAAGCCAAAATCAGAGAATGCAGAAGGCTGTGTCCGAACTTCAAAGCTCGGACAGAAGTTCGGACACAGCGAAAACTTCAGAAAGTTTAAGCGCAGAAGGGCATGTCCGAACGTCCAAGGTCGGACGGAAGTTCGGACATGCCGAAAAACTCAGAAGACAGAAGCGAATTCAACACGAACAGAGGCACAAAACCAACTCAAATCAACACACGCATTTACAAAACAACCTTGGGGGTTTAATCCACTGAAATGGCATTAAAACAGGCACAAATCACACACAAACACAAGGCAATCATTGAATTAATTTGCAGAATCCGAACTCCCCAAGGCTGAACACACGGATCGAATCCGAAAGCCACCTACCTCAGTATACAGCAGAGACAAATCCCTCAATTCTGAACAGCAGAATCCAGCCAATGTAGACCCTCAAACGCAGACCGAACGCAAACCAATTCACTGAGCAAAACACAATTGCAAAACTCCCAATTCATAAAACGAAACCCAAACCCTGAAACTGAAATTACAATCCAAAACTGCACACAATCCTCACCTGAATTCGTCAACAAGGGAACCAACGGGAAGAAAACGAGTGCAGCGCGCAGAGGACTGGAGATTCTGGCAATCAGATTGCAGAGACCAGAATTAGAAGGAGGAAAATTCCAAAACCTAAACCTCAAACTGAATTGTGCTAACCATATACAATTCGTAAACCTGATCGCAGAGGAGAAGATGAAGCAGATGCAGAACCCTCCAACAACACAGCACAACGAACGGATCAGAACACAACACAGGAGAGGAGAAATGCTCTGAATAACAAGAGAGAGAGAACAGAGAGAGGACAGAGAGAGAGATCGTCTCAGTAGTTGAACTGATCGGGGAATTAGAAAATGAGAGCGTGGTGGGGAACGTGGTTAGGGAAGTAATTAAGGATAATTTAATAAGGAATAATGATGGGTTCTCACCAGGAAATCAAATGAGAAAGGAAAAAGACTTCCTCGTCCCCAACTTAATTAGAATGGACTTCCTTGTCCTGAGTAATGAAATAACTCAACATAAGGCAACGTTGCACGAAATAAAATTGTAACGGATTTTGGGTTATAACATATCAAACCTTTAAGATTCGGTCCACTAGCTTCTGCTGCACGACTCTGATAATCTTGGGGCTTAGTTTGCCCTTCCTTTACTCTTCATTATATTTTACAGCTCCTTTGTATCATTATAATTTAGGAATAATGGTCTCTTAATGGACGTGTGGCATCTTTATTTATACACGGTCTCAATGAGTTATAGCTTGTCTATCCAGTTCTCTGGAGATCTGATGTTCATGCTCTTATTACGCCTTCCAGCGTCTGAATTGTTCCCTACTAACTGACTCTCAGTCTGAGATTCCTGTGTAATCTGGACTTACTGTTCAGTGCTTATTGCTCTTCACAGTTTCCTTGAAAATCTTGAGACATATAAAATGTTCGTACTTACTAATTAGAGCTTCTCGCACTTCATAATTCTTAATTGTTTCCTCCTGGAATGAGTTCTTTGACTCTTTTTATCTCATTGGTTTAACTGAGTTCTTCCTCTTCAAGTGTTCACAGTAAATTGTTGTTCTGGTGTGAGTTTGCATCGCTGACTGTCGTACGGAGTCGACTACTTCTCGTGTTTCTTACACTACTAGTTTACATATATGGGGTACCTTACTGATACATTGCTACTTACCCGACTAATTTGTAGTCCATCAAGCCCACAAGCTCCTTTGGAGTGTGGTCGTCCCACATCTCGTTTAAGCATCCTTGTAGTGTTCGTCACACGCTTAGTTACAACTAATTTGGAAGTATTCTGTTGTCAATCTCCTCTTTCATCATTCCCTGACAACACACATGTCGTTCTTCTTGAACTTAATCAAGGAATATCCATCAACTGGGTTCATAACTGCATTATACCTTCTGTATTTAGTACAGACTCGATCCCTTAGTAATTTGAGGTCTCTTTCCTTAGAGCCTCTTATCTCATTTCTCATGTCGATCCACTAGGAATGCACTCCCAGTTCCTTACGGAATGGACAGTGTGCTTCCTGTGAAATCTTTCATCGCATGGTCCAGACTATTGGCGTTACTGCACAGTCTGTCTCCCATTTCATCACCTTACTTACATCGGGTTTTAATTGATAAATATGATTGCTTTCGTGTCAATATTTGATGGCTTATATATAGTGGTTGCTTTGCTGTGCACCGTAAGTTAATCTACCTGACAGGTATTATTCTCATGGCTTCCACTATCGAAGTAGCTTAGCTTTCTCATATTGCCCATTGATGGCGTGATTCTTTGGTCATTTTATTTCAACGTCTCGTCTTATTCTCAATCTCCTTCATGGTGTAAACACACTAGAAGTTCTCTAATTTCGGTGTTTGGTGGTTGCCGTATCGTGTTGTAAAATGGTTATCTCTTAATATGAAGGTGTTCTGCTTCAATCTCAGGTTCGTAAGTAGGCTAATTTCTCTCACATTCTTTCATCCTTTATGATGTTATTTACCATGTAATTTAACCGGTTATTGAAAAAGTCATCCATTGAATCATAAGCTCTTTTGAGCGTTGGTCACTTGACGTGCCATACTGTGCACTCAGAATGTTTATCTCTGACGATTGCTGATTCTTAAATCCTGGGTATTGGATATGAGGTCTGTCTCTGCAGCCTTCCATATTATTTATGTGTAACTGGAATGTTCTAAGGTAATTTCAAGGTCTACGGTTCCCATTCTCCAATAGAGAGTATTCAATCTCTAAGAAGTGAAAGCCCTTTTTGAGGGGTTTATTCCCACTCATGGCCTCACAACTAGGAGAGGTATCCCCACCCTAAAAGGAATGGTTCGTTCTCCGCCCCTGTCAATAGCACTATCTCAACAATCTCATTGGTGCCCTTTTCTGGCAATTCTTCCTCAGTTTAGTATAGGTTCTCATAACCACTCGTATGTACGAGTTGTAGTTCATTCATGGCCTAGATCAGCCTTGTATGCTTTCCTGTGCCTCGAGCTCTGATGTATTTTAACATCCTTGGCTCGTAGGCCCTTAATGCTTGATTAGTCTCAAGTGATAGCCGATGTTCGGTTCACTGTTGTATTCTTGATCATCTATAGGTTATCCACGTAATTCTCTAGTTCTCTGAACTCTGTCAATGTTGGGTCACATCATTGAATGTAATATTGGGTTTCACAATAAGTTACTGTATCTCGCTTCCTGCTGTGGAAGTTCGGTTAGGTAATCCGATGTTAATTAGTGTCTGTGACAATACCTTCGCTCTCATAGACTTGCGCCTTTTAGCAATTAAGGATTAGTTTTCATTAGGCCTCTGCCTTCCGGTGTCTAAGTCGGATATTTACCCTGGCTATCATGTGTTGCCATGTCAATACTTTGTTCAACTTTCGTTGACTACGCCACCCACTAATGACTAATCATACGTGGGTGTTAATGAGTTAGGCAAGCAATACTAACCATCGTTTATGGGTCTTTTTCTACTCAACTATACCGACTCTATGGTGTAGTTCTTTTGAGGTACTCTCTTTTGTGATTGCACGTATTTGATTCTAGGTAGGTCATTACTTAAATTTGTTTTCTCTGATTCCGTTTTCGGGGTTTATCAACATCCTCAATGAAAAGTGCTGTTAATGGTATTATTCTGGGAATTCATCCCATTTTTATTGAAAGTTGTTATGTCCTCCATCTTCATTGTATGTCGTAATACCTTCCTTGTAGGTTATTACTTACATCCGGTCCTCTCTCATTGTTGAGTAATCTCTTTGGTTCTTCCATTCAAGGTTAGGCTTGGTTTTGGTTTGATGTTCTTACCTGTAGTGTCGGTTGTCTGTTGCTGATGCTCACGTCATTTAATCTCCTGACCAAGTCCAGCTCCCTTCCGACTAGTGTATTGATTTAGTTGTCATGGTCAGGCCGTCAGGCCCTCCCGATATTTCGCTCTCCAGTCTTAAGGATTTGTAATCCGGTGTTAATATGTATTATATCCGTGGTTTTTACCATTTGGTCTTCACGGCTTCCTGTAAAGCTTCATTGCGGCGGCACTTGCCAAGGCAAGTGCGCCATGCAAGATGGGCTATCGGTACTGTGTACATCGGCAATGGTACATTCTCCTAAACTCCATGTAGGTGGTAGTCCATGGGACTCCTTCTTTGCCCTTTTTGGCTTTGGTTAATTGATTATCTGGGCAGCTTCCTGACTGCTTTTGATTGTATAGTTACTTATCAGGGTATTCCTCTTTCTGAGGGAACCCCTTTTTCTTTCACTTTAGCCTTAGTTCTCACTCTCATTTCCACACCTTCGTCGAGGTTATCGAGTATTGACTCTGCTTAGGCACTACGTCGTAGTCCTATCTTGGAGTATGACTTGCATATGCATTCCCCGACCTTAAATATGGTGATTAAATTATCCTAATAGGTATTTAAGAGCCTAATAATGCTTAAGTAATATTGGTAAGGAAAAATAAATCCAAAAGAAATAAGAAACGCTTAAAAAACATAAAACGCTAAATAAGCGTTAAATAACCATAGGAGGTATGAAACCTCGGTTAGCGTATTGTAAGGATTCTAAAGGCTTAATTAAGTCTAAATAAATATTAGGGAACAAATCCCGAAGAAAACGGATCCTTAAAATGGATTAAGATCACTAACGAACCTTAAAGCACGTTTTTCGAGGTAACCGGGAAAACGCGTCTTTAAGCGGGTCAAATAGACTCGTAACAATTTTGGTCAACTAAATAATCATTAATAAATATTAGTGAAGCTTTGGAACCAATAAAATCAATAAAACGAGAAATTAGTAAAAACTGTCAAAAACGGGAAGTTGTTGGGTAAAAGCATAAATAACTCAAACTAGTGTGTCCAATATTGTAAATAGAATTTTAAAACCCTCATGGGCTTTGTGGATGTCCGATTGGAGCCCCCACTCACACCTCTCTTTACTTCCTTTTCATTTACAAGAAGACAAAGAACTAAAAAGCAATAAAGTAAACTATTACCTCACACACTCTCTCTCTCCTACCCTCTCATCCCTCACTCACGTAGCAGCCCCCTCCTTATCCTCTCTAATTTTCTTCTCCTTCTTCCTGCGACAGCAATGAAGGTTTTGAACAACCCACAAAAATACCCCCTTCTCTCCTCTTGTTACTCCCTTAAATCTCCTCCAAAAATTATAAAAATTACACCATCGTCTTCCTCTCATCAAGGAGAGTATTCCCCTCTTTTCAAAATTTGAAAAGGAGCATTTTCATCTCCATGGGTATGGAGCATTTGGAGCTTCAAGACTACCACTAGAACCACCTTGTTCTAATGAGGTAAAAATATTCTCAAAAACTCCATCTTTTTCTAGCCTTATGGGCAAAACGAAATTTAGACTAAACTTGTGTTTGGTTCCTTTGTACTCTAGCCGATTTTGGCACTCTTGGAGGGTGAGAAATATTGTTCTTGAACTATTCCAAGCATTACCTACACCCTTACAAGGTAATGAAATTTCTAAACCCTAAAACTTACATTAAGCTTTAAAGGTTGAAAAAGGGTTAGTAGTTTAATTGCATTTGTTTCGTGTGTATTGGGTATTGGGGATGGAGTTGGGCAACTCCATCCCCCATGTGACCGATTGAGCAAGAAAGAGAGAAGAGGAGAAGTGGAAAAGGAATGAGGAAATCGTAAGCTCAAGGTAAGAGCTCTCTCCTAAGGTTAAGATTTAATGCATTAGAGTAATGGGAATGGGTAACCAATTTAAAGAACCCAAAACATTGTACTAGTATTGTAGTTGTGGAAGTTTGAGTAATTGTGAGCTTGTATTTGGATTGTAGGCCTTAGAGCCAAGTATTGTGTATTTGTATTGACATTGTTGTTTGGTGGAGGTATTGGAGTATTGGTATTGACTTGAGTGCTGGTAGGACCCTTGTATGGGTGTGGCTAGAATAGGAATGATTTTGGTGATAATGGGTATGTGTGGATAAGTGAGAATTGTAGGTGAGCTATGGCGAAATTTTGGTAGGAATTGTGTATTTAGGAAGGACTTGTGAATGGGGGAATCGAGGTGTAGATTGGATTGAGTAGATATGATTGGTAGTGATGAAGAGGTAGTTGTAGTATGAAAAATAGGAAGTGTAAAATCTGTAGCAAAAATGTGTAAAAATACAATTGAGAAGTTAGGAAAAATTAGTGTGTTTGGAAAAAGGGTGTTGGACTTGGGTATAGATATTGTAGTTGTTTGGAGATGAATTGGGATGGTAATTTGGCATTAGAAGAGGGAACTAGGCATGGAGGAAATAAGAACCCAAAATCTGTAGCAAAAACCACTTGGAGAAATAATGTAAGTGCTGGAATGAAAATGTGGAGAATTAGTGTGTGAATTAGTATGAAAAGGAGTAATGAGTTGGTAATGGATTTGATCATGTTTAGGAACTTAATTAGGTGCTTAAACATGTGGGATTAAGTGTAGGAACAATGGGAAATTAATTAGGCAAAGTTTGGATTGTAACAGATTTTGAAAACTTAAAATCTGTAGAAATTTTAGCAGGGTCCGGGACTTAAGTCCAAGACTAAGTCCCGGACCAGCACATTAAAACAGACCGAGAATTGGTGACAAAGGGTGGTCCGGGACTTAAGTCCCATACAAGGACCCGGACCACCCCTGTAAAATAGCCCGAGAGTTTCAGTAAGTTTGGGTCCGGGACTTGACTTATGTGCAAGGACCCGGACCAAATTAAAATTTCGTTCGAGAGTTTTCAGGACATTGGGTCCGGGACTTACCTAATGTATAAGGTCCCGGACCATAAATGAAATCAGGCCGAGAGTAGTGACCACATGTTGGTCCGGGACTTAAGACCTGGACAAGGTCCCGGACCAACACAGAATTGTAAAAATAAGTTGATTACATGGTGTATAAAGTAAGGAAGTGAAAGGTAATGATAGTATAAGATAATTAGTACTTAATTAATGATGTTTAAGGGTCATTAAAAGTATAAACAAGTTGGAGAATTAAGTAAGAGAGTTTTAAGTATTTGAACATTAAGTTAAACCGAAACAACGGGGTAAGTATGGGAGTAGTAAATAAGTATGTATTGTAATACTTAGTATTGATCGAACCATTTGGCATGTAGTCACCGGTTCGAGACTAGGACTCGAGGAATAAGTAAGGAGTAAGGAACAAGGAGACACCGGTAAAGTAGATTTCGGGAAAAAGGTATGATTTCTTCATGCCCTGTATCCTAATCTGGTTACCCCGATTTGTGTGCTTAATTGACCACCTAAATAAGATAAATGCACGAATCGGACTATATTGCACTTACCTGTGCTTGACTTATGTTGTGCTTGATATTTATTGTCTTGAGCACTAGTTTGTATAATTCATGAAATATATGAATGATGATGAATGGTATTCGAACCTCGTATTGTACTTGTGTAATGTATTGTACCTCGTATGTATGTGTATATGTGTATTGTATTATGTGGCTTGGATATTGACTTGTGCTAATTCCTAACTATCTAACTCCTAACTTAAGTGAGTAAATTGGAATGAGTACAAGTCCGATATAGCTTCGGCCACGCGTGAGGATGCGGAGTCACAAGAGGTTGGCTGCAATTCCTGACTCTTAAACTGGTCCGCGGCCCAAATCCCTTAAATGGGTAGCATCCCGGATTGGTGAGTCAAGTAAATCCCGGAGGTGGGACGGTGTAGTCTCCAGGGCCGGAGGTCCCGACGACTTAACTTGAGTAAGAGTAAGAGTAATTAAGTATGGATCCGTGAGTATGAGTATGAGTATGTATGCGTATGTACGAAGTAACGAGTAAAAGAGTAATCTCCACCCGATTAACCCGGGTGGACCAATGAAGCTAACAAGTATTGTATACTGTGTATGTAATGAGTATGTGTATTCGGAAAAAGGTAAGTACGTAATGAATGGTTTATGTTGTACTCTTGTATGTAATGAAGTGTATGTATGTGTGTATGCCTTGCGTAATGTATTGTAATAATATGTATAAAAGCATGTATGCATGTATGTTTGAATGAAATCAACCGTATGTATACGACCAAGTGGTCGGCGTACCCTCACTAGTACGCGGGGTATGCGGTTATCATGCTCGGCGAAAGCTGACCCCTTCGGGGACATTTTTTAGTGTGCAGGTACCCAAGCGAATGTGGTCAAGGAAGAGGCCGGAGGCACACCCTTGTAATTGGGAGTAAGTAGTTTGTGAGGAACGGGTAGTAAGTAGACTCGTAGTGAGTACGAATGAACTTGGAAGAGGTATTATATCTGTATAAGGATCCTAGTAAACTCGGTATGTAGATTATACTGTATTGTACTTGGAGTATTGTATTGAATGAAGATTGTAGTAGTATTTGGTAAACGGAGGACGTATTGTAGACTTGTAGTACTCGGGATTCCGGTCCATCAGACCGATGCTGTATGTAGGAGTAGTAGCCTTGTTAGTCACGTGGGTGACTAACGGCATTGTATCACCCATTGTATGTAAGCATATATCCGCTGCGTGTATCTGATATGTAAGGAAATTGGACGGTAAGCACTGTATTAATGGTAGGGGTGTTACAAAAAGTGGTATCAGAGCGAAGTATCGCTCTGATGACTGGAAATACCGAGCTTAGGAAATACCGAGTTATGAATTAGAAGCTTAGGGCTAAGGGCTGAGTGTTAGCATTAGAGATATGCTAGCTAGGAACTACCGGTGAGTACCGGATACCTACAATACCAGTCCCGCCCGCCGCAAACCCCACTATATAACTTGGGAAAGGACGCCAGAGAGAAGAGAAGCCTTCTCATACTCGGGGAGAACCCGATCTGGCAGTTGTGAGCAATCACACAGTAACAAGAACCGACATATGGTAGATACCGAGAATTGGGAGTCCCGGGGATGGATCCCGGTCGAACAACAATACCCGCACTAATAGCAGTGGAATGAGCACTCCAACCACAAGGAGGCTACAACTTACAACAACATGGGGCGACATGCTTAGCAGTCGCGAAACCTAGCTAGTTAACCAGCAGCAGGAAAGAAGCACTCACCGTGCAACGAAATGGAAAGGGAGCAGCAACGGACCCGAGACACAAGTCTACGGGATAGGAACACTTGAGTAATGCCACCAACGGTATGCTAGCTGGCTAAGAACATAGTCAGAAGCAATTAACTCCAAATTACAACGCCAAAGGGCTGCAATACCTGGCCAATATGGCTCAGACAACTACAAGGACAACCATGAGATATAATTCAATGGGACTACAAGAGTAGTGCCTAACAAAGAAGGCTCAGTAACCACCACAGATGTGTGGGAACGAGCCACAAGGAACGACACTAAACCCAATAAAGTGGGAATCTCCAAGGATTGGAGAAGTACCCAGATCTACGACAGCCATGTCCAGACCACTGAGAAGCTACTTAAAGGATCGAGTATACCAATTGTAGATCAACAAGATCAAGGGAAGAGTCAACAAGACTATCAAATGTGAGTGAAAACCATACCGTGATCGGTATAGGATTACTCAAAGACCACCAGTACCACGCACTTGCCACGGCAAGTGCAGTAACAACACGAATATGTAAAGGAACACTAACACGTCACAAGTACATAGTAATGTACGGTGACCGTAACAAAACAACCACAGGATCACACATCCTAACAACCGGACGTATGGAACCTTGGAAAGGCCTAACGGCCCGACCACCGTATTTAGTACATGCCAGTCAGCGGGAAGCTAGACTTGGTCAAGACCTCGAACATGGCTATGCCATGAGAGACTTATTTTAACACCGAACTGTTATTTTTCAAAACCAAGTTTTCTTTCAAAACCACAAACTTTCTTTTAAACCTTGGATTCTAAAACCAAACCAACAAAATTACGGTGAGTATCATAGATTGATACAAGAGGAGTTGACAATAGAATACTTCACCTAGGCGTGTGACGAGCACTACGAGTGTACCCAATTACGGGATGTGGGACAACCGCACTCCGAAGGAGCTTGCGGGCCTGACACATAGTCAGGTAAGTGGTAACGTATCAACATGGTACCCCCCACGTATGTATACATGTAGTGTGCGACACACGGGAAGTAGTCAACTCCATTCTACGGACCATGAGTGAGTTCAATCAGAACAGCTGGACACCTCAGACGATCAAGTACCAAGGAACTCGGAGAATCCATCTGAAGATGAGGAATAAGAACTAGGAAGTGCAAAGAGCACATACTAGTAAGTATAGACATTGGATATGTCTCAAATAATCCAAATAATACATGACAGCTGGAAGGTATGCCCAGCCTAAACACAGTAAGGCAATCGCCTAACGTGAACACCACGATGCTCAACAAACGGGACAGAATTCCCAAGAGCAACCCCAAGATTACCACAAGTATACTCCATCATTGAAGGGAATACCAAACCTAGTCTTAAACACTAGGAACAAGCATAAACAGCCTACCCAAGGACGGGAGACGTCATGACCCAAAAAGGGATAACTCAAGTACAATACCACAGGAAGGTACAATGGACAACATGTCATTAACATTAGCCGGATGTAACGGCATGCTTCAACAGCACTCAGGAGCAATCCTTGAAGGGTGTCTGCATTGCAACAGTCAAACAACAGCGACATGATAAAAGCACAAAAGTTAGAACGAACACTCGGTTAGGACCCGAAGGGATTTCACTTAACAGGAAATGCCCTAAGATACTGAGAGACACTTATTAACCCATTTGCCTAACAAGGCCTCCTATGAACGGAAGCGTGATGCCACGACTTACCATGGAGCCCAATAATACCTCCAACCTATGACGGTATACATGGAGTGGAAACATGCATAAGCAGCTTGCAAAGAGCATAGCTCGCAGCAATACGGCTTAAAAGCCACCAACCAACTACGTGTGTAACCTTAAATGATTGCAAAACCCACACCAATACTAACAAGACTTGCAAGAGGGATTGCCTCATACGACAAGAAATCAACAACTGGACCATAAATTCAAACCCAACATCCTGAGTGGCTGGGAGTAATGGCCAACTCAATGTCACTGTCACTAGAGTATCAGCCTAGTATACAGTTGACGGAGCTTAAATACCCCTCATGCCTTCTGTAGCCATTGTACACAGAGGCATAAGAATCATGATAATGCCAACATTGGCCTAGTCCACACTTGGACACTACGAGAAACCCAAGGGAAGGTACCCCTCATTAACCAAAGACCACCAATACAGTGATGATGTGAACCCTTAGAAAAAGGCTTCCATTTACTACTAAACAATATAATAACAACAAACCACGCAATAGATATTGCCAAGGGGTGAAGGAATAAGGAAATGAGATTTCCAAACCATTACGACTTAAAGGAGTAAGTATACTCCATATGCACCCAAGCATGTGGTAAACCATTGGGTAAACACCAACATAGCCAACCTTGTCAGTAGACCTATGAGTGGAGACAAACCACTCAACAAGAACTTTCATTTATCAATGACAGAGTACTCTTCAATTGGAGAACGGGACCAGAAAACCCTTGAAGTTCTTGGGATGTCCCGGTGATGTACATACAAAAGTAAAACTACACAGCTAGAGCCTAAACCAATGCCCAGCACCGAAAGGCAATAATTATCAAAGCAATTAATGTGAACACACATTGAACACCATGAATGATTAACGCTCAAGGAGCTTATGACCCGATGAGTTATTCATCCTTGGTCAACCAAGATACTTGGTAAATTGTATCACAAATGATGAAGATAATGTGAGGTAAGCCAACCTACACATGAAACCTAAACTGAAATAAAACATCCCCACAATGGGAAGATAATAGTATGCGGTATGCTACAACAACCGTCATACACATGAACATTGGAAACCCCAGGGTGTTCATACCATAAGGGAATGGTGCCAATGATAATGGCAATGAGTAAAGAGAAACTATCACAGTAACAGAATCAGTAAGAGCGATGTTGTAAAATGAGTAAGAATATGGTGCGCAACAAGCGACCGCTATGAGGAAGTAGCAGATGATGACACGGAGTATAAGTACGAGATGACAGGCATAAATATTCCTTCCTATCACATAAGTGACTTATTGCCAAGCGTTTACGCCTCTGCACTCTGTATGACTGAGTGTTTTGGTATTGCACTTGTGCAGCTAACGATCTAATGTGATGGCTAGGGATATGGAGAATGTAAACCGTAGTAAACCCTTCTTTTCACCAACAAACATGGCATAAGCCAGTTAAGCACACTTAGCAACAAACCGTGCGGCCTAAGGCCAGAGGAGCACGAGGAGTGTAAAACACACTATCAATCACAAGATGTGAATTTCATGGGAACAAGAAGGTGAAAGGAGACTTGAGAAAGTCACTAGGACCGACGCATAGAAATGCAAGGTCATACAAGTAAAGAACACTTGTACTGAACCAGGAGAACTGGTATGATTCAGAAGCTATTGACAACAGAGGAAGTGCTACAACTAAGTAGTGACTTAACCTCACCCGACAATAAGTCGGAGGAACTTAGTAAGCAATCGTGAGAATACGGATAGTATGTATAATAGATTACCAGGAAGCTGGCTATAATCTAAACTCGTTGAGTTCAAAGGCGGTAAAAGAATACCACACTGGTTTGTAAACCTTATTCCCACAAAAAGGGATAAAAAGGCAATGAGTAACGCATCTATAATAACCAAAGAGTGAATTAAGCACTAAGGTTATCAGGGCCGCGCAGCAGAAGCTAGTGGGCCCTAGCTAAGAAATGTAATACACCCAGTAAGTATGCGAGATTGGCTATTAATGCCTTAAAGCCTAATAGGCTAAAACCAAATTGATTTTGAGTTAAATAAACTCATATAGGAATTCTTGGTGCAAAGACTAAACCATTGGTATGGTTGAGACCCTTTGACCAGAGCATATTGTATAATGTGCCGTAGTGAAGCTAAACGCTTCAGATTGCCCAAATTGATTAAACCAATGTTTAATAATAATAACACATGGTAGATTACGTGGGCGTAATCTCTTTTAAGGGGGGGTAGAGCGAAAACCGCTTAATGTAAGTTTTATGAATAAAACACTTAAACCGTAATGTGCATAGCACAAATGAGAATCAAATTGATGATTGGTACTATGTTAAATAAACATAAGTACTCATTCATATGGTAATTATGGTAATTAGGCATTAGACATGCAAATACCATAGGAGGAGTATACCATCTTGTAACACCAATGTAAGAGTATTAGTAAAAGAAAAGTAATGAGTAGTGGACGGAGCTCCACAAGTATTGTAACCTTTGAAGAAGTAGTACGAAATGAATGTGGATAGTAGATGAATGAAGTTTATGAGTAGTGGAATCGTAAGTAAAATATTTGAAACAATCGAAGCCAACTAAATCTTATAAGTGTAGTATTCCTTAGTTAGAATATTGGAGATGATGGTGAGTAATGGATGGAAGTAATGAAGGGTGATGAAATGAGCATTAGGATTGAACCATGGAGGAAAGCATTTGGGAAGTAGAGTGAGGATGATTGATGGATTGATTCCATCCTTTGGAGATGTATGAATTTGTAATCACGACTAGAAAGAATAAAAAGATAGAAAATGAAAACAATTAAATTATGTTTGGTTGAACCTGATGTGGGAAGTCGAACTTGATCCTGATCAGATCAAGGGAAACCGAACACAAATTGGGGTGGAAAGATAGTTCAACACTGATGCTGATCACATCAGGGTCGAATGATTCTGGAAGCTCCCCTTAAGTGGTCACAAAAATCACACATAGGATATAAGTAAGGTATATATATTGGACTTTGGAGTTATGTGTTTTAGAAAATTTCTAATTGGTAGTAGTGAAGTATTTCTCTTAGACTGAAGGTCAAGAATTTGTGAGAAGCTTGTACCGGAGAAGATAGTAGTGTAGTATGTTGTATTATTCCAAAGGCAACAGGACATAGAGGAGTCCTGTGTCGAGATGACCCGAGTGCCTACGGGATTGTGATGGTTGCATTGCTTTGGGGATAGCTTTGCACTGTATGTATGTATGAATTTTGTAAAGAGGAACCGGATGGTCGATAGTAATATGGATTGGAGTAAGTATTGTACATTGGAATGATAGGGAAAGGAGAAACCTTGAGTAACGAATTTGGGAATTGTAAGGAGGAAGAATGTGTACCACGGTATTAGACATGTAAGAACGAGTAAGCATTGTAAACTTATAACCTCGAGCAACTTTGAGGACAAAGTTCTTAAGGGGGGTAGATTGAAATACCCCGACCTTAAATATGGCGATTAAATTATCCTAATAGGTATTTAAGAGCCTAATAATGCTTAAGTAATATTGGTAAGGAAAAATAAATCCAAAAGAAATAAGAAACGCTTAAAAAACGTAAAACGCTAAATAAGCGTTAAATAACCATAGGAGGTATGAAACCTCGGTTAGCGTATTGTAAGGATTCTAAAGGCTTAATTAAGTCTAAATAAATATTAGGGAACAAATCCCGAAGAAAACGTATCCTTAAAATGGATTAAAATCACTAACGAACCTTAAAGCACGTTTTTCGAGGTAACCGGGAAAACGCGTCTTTAAGCGGGTCAAATAGACTCGTAACAATTTTGGTCAACTAAATAATCATTAATAAATATTAGTGAAGCTTTGGAACCAAAAATCAATAAAACGAGAAATTAGTAAAAACTGTCAAAAACAGGAAGTTGTGGGGTAAAAGCATAAATAACTCAAACTAGTGTGTCCAATATTGTAAATAGAATTTTAAAACCCTCATGGGCTTTGTGGATGTCCGATTGGAGCCCCCACTCACACCTCTCTTTACTTCCTTTTCATTTACAAGAAGACAAAGAACTAAAAAGCAATAAAGTAAGCTATTACCTCACACACTCTCTCTCTCCTACCCTCTCATCCCTCACTCACGTAGCAGCCCCCTCCTTCTCCTCTCTAATTTTCTTCTCCTTCTTCCTGCGACAGCAATGGAGGTTTTGAACAACCCACAAAAATACCCCCTTCTCTCCTCTTGTTACTCCCTTAAATCTCCTCCAAAAATTATAAAAATTACACCATCGTCTTCCTCTCATCAAGGAGAGTATTCCCCTCTTTTCAAAATTTGAAAAGGAGCATTTTCATCTCCATGGGTATGGAGCATTTGGAGCTTCAAGACTACCACTAGAACCACCTTGTTCTAATGAGGTAAAATATTCTCAAAAACTCCATCTTTTTCTAGCCTTATGGGCAAAACGAAATTTAGACTAAACTTGTGTTTGGTTCCTTTGTACTCTAGCCGATTTTGGCACTCTTGGAGGGTGAGAAATATTGTTCTTGAACTATTCCAAGCATTACCTACACCCTTACAAGGTAATGAAATTTCTAAACCCTAAAACTTACATTAAGCTTTAAAGGTTGAAAAAGGGTTAGTAGTTTAATTGCATTTGTTTCGTGTGTATTGGGTATTGGGGATGGAGTTGGGCAACTCCATCCCCCATGTGACCGATTGAGCAAGAAAGAGAGAGAGGAGAAGTGGAAAAGGAATGAGGAAATCGTAAGCTCAAGGTAAGAGCTCTCTCCTAAGGTTAAGATTTAATGCATTAGAGTAATGGGAATGGGTAACCAATTTAAAGAACCCAAAACATTGTACTAGTATTGTAGTTGTGGAAGTTTGAGTAATTGTGAGCTTGTATTTGGATTGTAGGCCTTAGAGCCAAGTATTGTGTATTTGTATTGACATTGCTGTTTGGTGGAGGTATTGGAGTATTGGTATTGACTTGAGTGCTGGTAGGACCCTTGTATGGGTGTGGCTAGAATAGGAATGATTTTGGTGATAATGGGTATGTGTGGATAAGTGAGAATTGTAGGTGAGCTATGGCGAAATTTTGGTAGGAATTGTGTATTTAGGAAGGACTTGGTGAATGGGGGAATCGAGGTGTAGATTGGATTGAGTAGATATGATTGGTAGTGATGAAGAGGTAGTTGTAGTATGAGAAATAGGAAGTGTAAATCTGTAGCAAAATGTGTAAAAATACAATTGAGAAGTTAGGAAAAATTAGTGTGTAAGAATTGGAAAAAGGGTGTTGGACTTGGGTATAGATATTGTAGTTGTTTGGAGATGAATTGGGATGGTAATTTGGCATTAGAAGAGGGAACTAGGCATGGAGGAAATAAGAACCCAAAATCTGTAGCAAAAACCACTTGGAGAAATAATGTAAGTGCTGGAATGAAAATGTGGAGAATTAGTGTGTGAATTAGTATGAAAAGGAGTAATGAGTTGGTAATGGATTTGATCATGTTTAGGAACTTAATTAGGTGCTTAAACATGTGGGATTAAGTGTAGGAACAATGGGAAATTAATTAGGCAAAGTTTGGATTGTAACAGATTTTGAAAACTTAAAATCTGTAGAAATTTTAGCAGGGTCCGGGACTTAAGTCCAAGACTAAGTCCCGGACCAGCACATTAAAACAGACCGAGAATTGGTGACAAAGGGTGGTCCGGGACTTAAGTCCCATACAAGGACCCGGACCACCCCTGTAAAATAGCCCGAGAGTTTCAGTAAGTTTGGGTCCGGGACTTGACTTATGTGCAAGGACCCGGACCAAATTAAAATTTCGTTCGAGAGTTTTCAGGACATTGGGTCCGGGACTTACCTAATGTATAAGGTCCCGGACCATAAATGAAATCAGGCCGAGAGTAGTGACCACATGTTGGTCCGGGACTTAAGACCTGGACAAGGTCCCGGACCAACACAGAATTGTAAAAATAAGTTGATTACATGGTGTATAAAGTAAGGAAGTGAAAGGTAATGATAGTATAAGATAATTAGTACTTAATTAATGATTTAAGGGTCATTAAAAGTATAAACAAGTTGGAGAATTAAGTAAGAGAGTTTTAAGTATTTGAACATTAAGTTAAACCGAAACAACGGGGTAAGTATGGGAGTAGTAAATAAGTATGTATTGTAATACTTAGTATTGATCGAACCATTTGGCATGTAGTCACCGGTTCGAGACTAGGACTCGAGGAATAAGTAAGGAGTAAGGAACAAGGAGACACCGGTAAAGTAGATTTCGGGAAAAAGGTATGATTTCTTCATGCCCTGTATCCTAATCTGGTTACCCCGATTTGTGTGCTTAATTGACCACCTAAATAAGATAAATGCACGAATCGGACTATATTGCACTTACCTGTGCTTGACTTATGTTGTGCTTGATATTTATTGTCTTGAGCACTAGTTTGTATAATTCATGAAATATATGAATGATGATGAATGGTATTCGAACCTCGTATTGTACTTGTGTAATGTATTGTACCTCGTATGTATGTGTATATGTGTATTGTATTATTGTGGCTTGGATATTGACTTGTGCTAATTCCTAACTATCTAACTCCTAACTTAAGTGAGTAAATTGGAATGAGTACAAGTCCGATATAGCTTCGGCCACGCGTGAGGATGCGGAGTCACAAGAGGTTGGCTGCAATTCCTGACTCTTAAACTGGTCCGCGGCCCAAATCCCTTAAATGGGTAGCATCCCGGATTGGTGAGTCAAGTAAATCCCGGAGGTGGGACGGTGTAGTCTCCAGGGCCGGAGGTCCCGACGACTTAACTTGAGTAAGAGTAAGAGTAATTAAGTATGGATCCGTGAGTATGAGTATGAGTATGTATGCGTATGTACGAAGTAACGAGTAAAAGAGTAATCTCCACCCGATTAACCCGGGTGGACCAATGAAGCTAACAAGTATTGTATACTGTGTATGTAATGAGTATGTGTATTCGGAAAAGGTAAGTACGTAATGAATGGTTTATGTTGTACTCTTGTATGTAATGAAGTGTATGTATGTGTGTATGCCTTGCGTAATGTATTGTAATAATATGTATAAAAGCATGTATGCATGTATGTTTGAATGAAATCAACCGTATGTATACGACCAAGTGGTCGGCGTACCCTCACTAGTACGCGGGGTATGCGGTTATCATGCTCGGCGAAAGCTGACCCCTTCGGGGGACATTTTTTAGTGTGCAGGTACCCAAAGCGAATGTGGTCAAGGAAGAGGCCGGAGGCACACCCTTGTAATTGGGAGTAAGTAGTTTGTGAGGAACGGGTAGTAAGTAGACTCGTAGTGAGTACGAATGAACTTGGAAGAGGTATTATATCTGTATAAGGATCCTAGTAAACTCGGTATGATTATACTGTATTGTACTTGGGTATTGTATTGAATGAAGATTGTAGTAGTATTTGGTAAACGGAGGACGTATTGTAGACTTGTGTAGTACTCGGGATTCCGGTCCATCAGACCGATGCTGTATGTAGGAGTAGTAGCCTTGTTAGTCACGTGGGTGACTAACGGCATTGTATCACCCATTGTATGTAAGCATATATCCGCTGCGTGTATCTGATATGTAAGGAAATTGGACGGTAAGCACTGTATTAATGGTAGGGGTGTTACAAAAGTGGTATCAGAGCGAAGTATCGCTCTGATGACTGGAAATACCGAGCTTAGGAAATACCGAGTTATGAATTAGAAGCTTAGGGCTAAGGGCTGAGTGTTAGCATTAGAGATATGCTAGCTAGGAACTACCGGTGAGTACCGGATACCTACAATACCAGTCCCGCCCGCCGCAAACCCCACTATATAACTTGGGAAAGGACGCCAGAGAGAAGAGAAGCCTTCTCATACTCGGGGAGAACCCGATCTGGCAGTTGTGAGCAATCACACAGTAACAAGAACCGACATATGGTAGATACCGAGAATTGGGAGTCCCGGGATGGATCCCGGTCGAACAACAATACCCGCACTAATAGCAGTGGAATGAGCACTCCAACCACAAGGAGGCTACAACTTACAACAACATGGGGCGACATGCTTAGCAGTCGCGAAACCTAGCTAGTTAACCAGCAGCAGGAAAGAAGCACTCACCGTGCAACGAAATGGAAAGGGAGCAGCAACGGACCCGAGACACAAGTCTACGGGATAGGAACACTTGAGTAATGCCACCAACGGTATGCTAGCTGGCTAAGAACATAGTCAGAAGCAATTAACTCCAAATTACAACGCCAAAGGGCTGCAATACCTGGCCAATATGGCTCAGACAACTACAAGGACAACCATGAGATATAATTCAATGGGACTACAAGAGTAGTGCCTAACAAAGAAGGCTCAGTAACCACCACAGATGTGTGGGAACGAGCCACAAGGAACGACACTAAACCCAATAAAGTGGGAATCTCCAAGGATTGGAGAAGTACCCAGATCTACGACAGCCATGTCCAGACCACTGAGAAGCTACTTAAAGGATCGAGTATACCAATTGTAGATCAACAAGATCAAGGGAAGAGTCAACAAGACTATCAAATGTGAGTGAAAACCATACCGTGATCGGTATAGGATTACTCAAAGACCACCAGTACCACGCACTTGCCACGGCAAGTGCAGTAACAACACGAATATGTAAAGGAACACTAACACGTCACAAGTACATAGTAATGTACGGTGACCGTAACAAAACAACCACAGGATCACACATCCTAACAACCGGACGTATGGAACCTTGGAAAGGCCTAACGGCCCGACCACCGTATTTAGTACATGCCAGTCAGCGGGAAGCTAGACTTGGTCAAGACCTCGAACATGGCTATGCCATGAGAGACTTATTTTAACACCGAACTGTTATTTTTCAAAACCAAGTTTTCTTTCAAAACCACAACTTTCTTTTAAACCTTGGATTCTAAAACCAAACCAACAAAATTACGGTGAGTATCATAGATTGATACAAGAGGAGTTGACAATAGAATACTTCACCTAGGCGTGTGACGAGCACTACGAGTGTACCCAATTACGGGATGTGGGACAACCGCACTCCGAAGGAGCTTGCGGGCCTGACACATAGTCAGGTAAGTGGTAACGTATCAACATGGTACCCCACGTATGTATACATGTAGTGTGCGACACACGGGAAGTAGTCAACTCCATTCTACGGACCATGAGTGAGTTCAATCAGAACAGCTGGACACCTCAGACGATCAAGTACCAAGGAACTCGGAGAATCCATCTGAAGATGAGGAATAAGAACTAGGAAGTGCAAAGAGCACATACTAGTAAGTATAGACATTGGATATGTCTCAAATAATCCAAATAATACATGACAGCTGGAAGGTATGCCCAGCCTAAACACAGTAAGGCAATCGCCTAACGTGAACACCACGATGCTCAACAAACGGGACAGAATTCCCAAGAGCAACCCCAAGATTACCACAAGTATACTCCATCATTGAAGGGAATACCAAACCTAGTCTTAAACACTAGGAACAAGCATAAACAGCCTACCCAAGGACGGGAGACGTCATGACCCAAAAAGGGATAACTCAAGTACAATACCACAGGAAGGTACAATGGACAACATGTCATTAACATTAGCCGGATGTAACGGCATGCTTCAACAGCACTCAGGAGCAATCCTTGAAGGGTGTCTGCATTGCAACAGTCAAACAACAGCGACATGATAAAAGCACAAAAGTTAGAACGAACACTCGGTTAGGACCCGAAGGGATTTCACTTAACAGGAAATGCCCTAAGATACTGAGAGACACTTATTAACACCATTTGCCTAACAAGGCCTCCTATGAACGGAAGCGTGATGCCACGACTTACCATGGAGCCCAATAATACCTCCAACCTATGACGGTATACATGGAGTGGAAACATGCATAAGCAGCTTGCAAAGAGCATAGCTCGCAGCAATACGGCTTAAAAGCCACCAACCAACTACGTGTGTAACCTTAAATGATTGCAAAACCCACACCAATACTAACAAGACTTGCAAGAGGGATTGCCTCATACGACAAGAAATCAACAACTGGACCATAAATTCAAACCCAACATCCTGAGTGGCTGGGAGTAATGGCCAACTCAATGTCACTGTCACTAGAGTATCAGCCTAGTATACAGTTGACGGAGCTTAAATACCCCTCATGCCTTCTGTAGCCATTGTACACAGAGGCATAAGAATCATGATAATGCCAACATTGGCCTAGTCCACACTTGGACACTACGAGAAACCCAAGGGAAGGTACCCCTCATTAACCAAAGACCACCAATACAGTGATGATGTGAACCCTTAGAAAAAGGCTTCCATTTACTATAACAACAAACCACGCAATAGATATTGCCAAGGGGTGAAGGAATAAGGAAATGAGATTTCCAAACCATTACGACTTAAAGGAGTAAGTATACTCCATATGCACCCAAGCATGTGGTAAACCATTGGGTAAACACCAACATAGCCAACCTTGTCAGTAGACCTATGAGTGGAGACAAACCACTCAACAAGAACTTTCATTTATCAATGACAGAGTACTCTTCAATTGGAGAACGGGACCAGAAAACCCTTGAAGTTCTTGGGATGTCCCGGTGATGTACATACAAAAGTAAAACTACACAGCTAGAGCCTAAACCAATGCCCAGCACCGAAAGGCAATAATTATCAAAGCAATTAATGTGAACACACATTGAACACCATGAATGATTAACGCTCAAGGGAGCTTATGACCCGATGAGTTATTTCATCCTTGGTCAACCAAGATACTTGGTAAATTGTATCACAAATGATGAAGATAATGTGAGGTAAGCCAACCTACACATGAAACCTAAACTGAAATAAAACATCCCCACAATGGGAAGATAATAGTAGTGCGGTATGCTACAACAACCGTCATACACATGAACATTGGAAACCCCAGGGTGTTCATACCATAAGGGAATGGTGCCAATGATAATGGCAATGAGTAAAGAGAAACTATCACAGTAACAGAATCAGTAAGAGCGATGTTGTAAAATGAGTAAGAATATGGTGCGCAACAAGCGACCGCTATGAGGAAGTAGCAGATGATGACACGGAGTATAAGTACGAGATGACAGGCATAAATATTCCTTCCTATCACATAAGTGACTTATTGCCAAGCGTTTACGCCTCTGCACTCTGTATGACTGAGTGTTTTGGTATTGCACTTGTGCAGCTAACGATCTAATGTGATGGCTAGGGATATGGAGAATGTAAACCGTAGTAAACCCTTCTTTTCACCAACAAACATGGCATAAGCCAGTTAAGCACACTTAGCAACAAACTGTGCGGCCTAAGGCCAGAGGAGCACGAGGAGTGTAAAACACACTATCAATCACAAGATGTGAATTTCATGGGAACAAGAAGGTAAAAGGAGACTTGAGAAAGTCACTAGGATCGACGCATAGAAATGCAAGGTCATACAAGTAAAGAACACTTGTACTGAACCAGGAGAACTGGTATGATTCAGAAGCTATTGACAACAGAGGAAGTGCTACAACTAAGTAGTGACTTAACCTCACCCGACAATAAGTCGGAGGAACTTAGTAAGCAATCGTGAGAATACGGATAGTATGTATAATAGATTACCAGGAAGCTGGCTATAATCTAAACTCGTTGAGTTCAAAGGCGGTAAAAGAATACCACACTGGTTTGTAAACCTTATTCCCACAAAAAGGGATAAAAAGGCAATGAGTAACGCATCTATAATAACCAAAGAGTGAATTAAGCACTAAGGTTATCAGGGCCGCGCAGCAGAAGCTAGTGGGCCCTAGCTAAGAAATGTAATACACCCAGTAAGTATGCGAGATTGGCTATTAATGCCTTAAAGCCTAATAGGCTAAAACCAAATTGATTTTGAGTTAAATAAACTCATATAGGAATTCTTGGTGCAAAGACTAAACCATTGGTATGGTTGAGACCCTTTGACCAGAGCATATTGTATAATGTGCCGTAGTGAAGCTAAACGCTTCAGATTGCCCAAATTGATTAAACCAATGTTTAATATATAATAACACATGGTAGATTACGTGGGCGTAATCTCTTTTAAGGGGGGTAGAGCGAAAACCGCTTAATGTAAGTTTTATGAATAAAACACTTAAACCGTAATGTGCATAGCACAAATGAGAATCAAATTGATGATTGGTACTATGTTAAATAAACATAAGTACTCATTCATATGGTAATTATGGTAATTAGGCATTAGACATGCAAATACCATAGGAGGAGTATACCCATCTTGTAACACCAATGTAAGAGTATTTAAAAGAAAAGTAATGAGTAGTGGACGGAGCTCCACAAGTATTGTAACCTTTGAAGAAGTAGTACGAAATGAATGTGGATAGTAGATGAATGAAGTTTATGAGTAGTGGAATCGTAAGTAAAATATTTGAAACAATCGAAGCCAACTAAATCTTATAAGTGTAGTATTCCTTAGTTAGAATATTGGAGATGATGGTGAGTAATGGATGGAAGTAATGAAGGGTGATGAAATGAGCATTAGGATTGAACCATGGAGGAAAGCATTTGGGAAGTAGAGTGAGGATGATTGATGGATTGATTCCATCCTTTGGAGATGTATGAATTTGTAATCACGACTAGAAAGAATAAAAAGATAGAAAATGAAAACAATTAAATTATTTGTTTGGTTGAACCTGATGTGGGAAGTCGAACTTGATCCTGATCAGATCAAGGGAAACCGAACACAAATTGGGGTGGAAAGATAGTTCAACACTGATGCTGATCACATCAGGGTCGAATGATTCTGGAAGCTCCCCTTAAGTGGTCACAAAAATCACACATAGGATATAAGTAAGGTATATATATTGGACTTTGGAGTTATGTGTTTTAGAAAATTTCTAATTGGTAGTAGTGAAGTATTTCTCTTAGACTGAAGGTCAAGAATTTGTGAGAAGCTTGTACCGGAGAAGATAGTAGTGTAGTATGTTGTATTATTCCAAAGGCAACAGGACATAGAGGAGTCCTGTGTCGAGATGACCCGAGTGCCTACGGGATTGTGATGTGTTGCATTGCTTTGGGGATAGCTTTGCACTGTATGTATGTATGAATTTTGTAAAGAGGAACCGGATGGTCGATAGTAATATGGATTGGAGTAAGTATTGTACATTGGAATGATAGGGAAAGGAGAAACCTTGAGTAACGAATTTGGGAATTGTAAGGAGGAAGAATGTGTACCACGGTATTAGACATGTAAGAACGAGTAAGCATTGTAAACTTATAACCTCGAGCAACTTTGAGGACAAAGTTCTTAAGGGGGGTAGATTGAAATACCCCGACCTTAAATATGGCGATTAAATTATCCTAATAGGTATTTAAGAGCCTAATAATGCTTAAGTAATATTGGTAAGGAAAAATAAATCCAAAAGAAATAAGAAACGCTTAAAAAACGTAAAACGCTAAATAAGCGTTAAATAACCATAGGAGGTATGAAACCTCGGTTAGCGTATTGTAAGGATTCTAAAGGCTTAATTAAGTCTAAATAAATATTAGGGAACAAATCCCGAAGAAAACGTATCCTTAAAATGGATTAAAATCACTAACGAACCTTAAAGCACGTTTTTCGAGGTAACCGGGAAAACGCGTCTTTAAGCGGGTCAAATAGACTCGTAACAATTTTGGTCAACTAAATAATCATTAATAAATATTAGTGAAGCTTTGGAACCAATAAAATCAATAAAACGAGAAATTAGTAAAAACTGTCAAAAACAGGAAGTTGTGGGGTAAAAGCATAAATAACTCAAACTAGTGTGTCCAATATTGTAAATAGAATTTTAAAACCCTCATGGGCTTTGTGGATGTCCGATTGGAGCCCCCACTCACACCTCTCTTTACTTCCTTTTCATTTACAAGAAGACAAAGAACTAAAAAGCAATAAAGTAAACTATTACCTCACACACTCTCTCTCTCCTACCCTCTCATCCCTCACTCACGTAGCAGCCCCCTCCTTCTCCTCTCTAATTTTCTTCTCCTTCTTCCTGCGACAGCAATGGAGGTTTTGAACAACCCACAAAAGTACCCCCTTCTCTCCTCTTGTTACTCCCTTAAATCTCCTCCAAAAATTATAAAAATTACACCATCGTCTTCCTCTCATCAAGGAGAGTATTCCCCTCTTTTCAAAATTTGAAAAGGAGCATTTTCATCTCCATGGGTATGGAGCATTTGGAGCTTCAAGACTACCACTAGAACCACCTTGTTCTAATGAGGTAAAAATATTCTCAAAAACTCCATCTTTTTCTAGCCTTATGGGCAAAACGAAATTTAGACTAAACTTGTGTTTGGTTCCTTTGTACTCTAGCCGATTTTGGCACTCTTGGAGGGTGAGAAATATTGTTCTTGAACTATTCCAAGCATTACCTACACCCTTACAAGGTAATGAAATTTCTAAACCCTAAAACTTACATTAAGCTTTAAAGGTTGAAAAAGGGTTAGTAGTTTAATTGCATTTGTTTCGTGTGTATTGGGTATTGGGGATGGAGTTGGGCAACTCCATCCCCCATGTGACCGATTGAGCAAGAAAGAGAGAAGAGGAGAAGTGGAAAAGGAATGAGGAAATCGTAAGCTCAAGGTAAGAGCTCTCTCCTAAGGTTAAGATTTAATGCATTAGAGTAATGGGAATGGGTAACCAATTTAAAGAACCCAAAACATTGTACTAGTATTGTAGTTGTGGAAGTTTGAGTAATTGTGAGCTTGTATTTGGATTGTAGGCCTTAGAGCCAAGTATTGTGTATTTGTATTGACATTGCTGTTTGGTGGAGGTATTGGAGTATTGGTATTGACTTGAGTGCTGGTAGGACCCTTGTATGGGTGTGGCTAGAATAGGAATGATTTTGGTGATAATGGGTATGTGTGGATAAGTGAGAATTGTAGGTGAGCTATGGCGAAATTTTGGTAGGAATTGTGTATTTAGGAAGGACTTGGTGAATGGGGGAATCGAGGTGTAGATTGGATTGAGTAGATATGATTGGTAGTGATGAAGAGGTAGTTGTAGTATGAGAAATAGGAAGTGTAAAATCTGTAGCAAAAATGTGTAAAAATACAATTGAGAAGTTAGGAAAAATTAGTGTGTAAGAATTGGTAAAAAGGGTGTTGGACTTGGGTATAGATATTGTAGTTGTTTGGAGATGAATTGGGATGGTAATTTGGCATTAGAAGAGGGAACTAGGCATGGAGGAAATAAGAACCCAAAATCTGTAGCAAAAACCACTTGGAGAAATAATGTAAGTGCTGGAATGAAAATGTGGAGAATTAGTGTGTGAATTAGTATGAAAAGGAGTAATGAGTTGGTAATGGATTTGATCATGTTTAGGAACTTAATTAGGTGCTTAAACATGTGGGATTAAGTGTAGGAACAATGGGAAATTAATTAGGCAAAGTTTGGATTGTAACAGATTTTGAAAACTTAAAATCTGTAGAAATTTTAGCAGGGTCCGGGACTTAAGTCCAAGACTAAGTCCCGGACCAGCACATTAAAACAGACCGAGAATTGGTGACAAAGGGTGGTCCGGGACTTAAGTCCCATACAAGGACCCGGACCACCCCTGTAAAATAGCCCGAGAGTTTCAGTAAGTTTGGGTCCGGGACTTGACTTATGTGCAAGGACCCGGACCAAATTAAAATTTCGTTCGAGAGTTTTCAGGACATTGGGTCCGGGACTTACCTAATGTATAAGGTCCCGGACCATAAATGAAATCAGGCCGAGAGTAGTGACCACATGTTGGTCCGGGACTTAAGACCTGGACAAGGTCCCGGACCAACACAGAATTGTAAAAATAAGTTGATTACATGGTGTATAAAGTAAGGAAGTGAAAGGTAATGATAGTATAAGATAATTAGTACTTAATTAATGATGTTTAAGGGTCATTAAAAGTATAAACAAGTTGGAGAATTAAGTAAGAGAGTTTTAAGTATTTGAACATTAAGTTAAACCGAAACAACGGGGTAAGTATGGGAGTAGTAAATAAGTATGTATTGTAATACTTAGTATTGATCGAACCATTTGGCATGTAGTCACCGGTTCGAGACTAGGACTCGAGGAATAAGTAAGGAGTAAGGAACAAGGAGACACCGGTAAAGTAGATTTCGGGAAAAAGGTATGATTTCTTCATGCCCTGTATCCTAATCTGGTTACCCCGATTTGTGTGCTTAATTGACCACCTAAATAAGATAAATGCACGAATCGGACTATATTGCACTTACCTGTGCTTGACTTATGTTGTGCTTGATATTTATTGTCTTGAGCACTAGTTTGTATAATTCATGAAATATATGAATGATGATGAATGGTATTCGAACCTCGTATTGTACTTGTGTAATGTATTGTACCTCGTATGTATGTGTATATGTGTATTGTATTATTGTGGCTTGGATATTGACTTGTGCTAATTCCTAACTATCTAACTCCTAACTTAAGTGAGTAAATTGGAATGAGTACAAGTCCGATATAGCTTCGGCCACGCGTGAGGATGCGGAGTCACAAGAGGTTGGCTGCAATTCCTGACTCTTAAACTGGTCCGCGGCCCAAATCCCTTAAATGGGTAGCATCCCGGATTGGTGAGTCAAGTAAATCCCGGAGGTGGGACGGTGTAGTCTCCAGGGCCGGAGGTCCCGACGACTTAACTTGAGTAAGAGTAAGAGTAATTAAGTATGGATCCGTGAGTATGAGTATGAGTATGTATGCGTATGTAGAAGTAACGAGTAAAAGAGTAATCTCCACCCGATTAACCCGGGTGGACCAATGAAGCTAACAAGTATTGTATACTGTGTATGTAATGAGTATGTGTATTCGGAAAAAGGTAAGTACGTAATGAATGGTTTATGTTGTACTCTTGTATGTAATGAAGTGTATGTATGTGTGTATGCCTTGCGTAATGTATTGTAATAATATGTATAAAAGCATGTATGCATGTATGTTTGAATGAAATCAACCGTATGTATACGACCAAGTGGTCGGCGTACCCTCACTAGTACGCGGGGTATGCGGTTATCATGCTCGGCGAAAGCTGACCCCTTCGGGGGACATTTTTTAGTGTGCAGGTACCCAAAGCGAATGTGGTCAAGGAAGAGGCCGGAGGCACACCCTTGTAATTGGGAGTAAGTAGTTTGTGAGGAACGGGTAGTAAGTAGACTCGTAGTGAGTACGAATGAACTTGGAAGAGGTATTATATCTGTATAAGGATCCTAGTAAACTCGGTATGTAGATTATACTGTATTGTACTTGGAGTATTGTATTGAATGAAGATTGTAGTAGTATTTGGTAAACGGAGGACGTATTGTAGACTTGTAGTACTCGGGATTCCGGTCCATCAGACCGATGCTGTATGTAGGAGTAGTAGCCTTGTTAGTCACGTGGGTGACTAACGGCATTGTATCACCCATTGTATGTAAGCATATATCCGCTGCGTGTATCTGATATGTAAGGAAATTGGACGGTAAGCACTGTATTAATGGTAGGGGTGTTACAAAAAGTGGTATCAGAGCGAAGTATCGCTCTGATGACTGGAAATACCGAGCTTAGGAAATACCGAGTTATGAATTAGAAGCTTAGGGCTAAGGGCTGAGTGTTAGCATTAGAGATATGCTAGCTAGGAACTACCGGTGAGTACCGGATACCTACAATACCAGTCCCGCCCGCCGCAAACCCCACTATATAACTTGGGAAAGGACGCCAGAGAGAAGAGAAGCCTTCTCATACTCGGGGAGAACCCGATCTGGCAGTTGTGAGCAATCACACAGTAACAAGAACCGACATATGGTAGATACCGAGAATTGGGAGTCCCGGGGATGGATCCCGGTCGAACAACAATACCCGCACTAATAGCAGTGGAATGAGCACTCCAACCACAAGGAGGCTACAACTTACAACAACATGGGGCGACATGCTTAGCAGTCGCGAAACCTAGCTAGTTAACCAGCAGCAGGAAAGAAGCACTCACCGTGCAACGAAATGGAAAGGGAGCAGCAACGGACCCGAGACACAAGTCTACGGGATAGGAACACTTGAGTAATGCCACCAACGGTATGCTAGCTGGCTAAGAACATAGTCAGAAGCAATTAACTCCAAATTACAACGCCAAAGGGCTGCAATACCTGGCCAATATGGCTCAGACAACTACAAGGACAACCATGAGATATAATTCAATGGGACTACAAGAGTAGTGCCTAACAAAGAAGGCTCAGTAACCACCACAGATGTGTGGGAACGAGCCACAAGGAACGACACTAAACCCAATAAAGTGGGAATCTCCAAGGATTGGAGAAGTACCCAGATCTACGACAGCCATGTCCAGACCACTGAGAAGCTACTTAAAGGATCGAGTATACCAATTGTAGATCAACAAGATCAAGGGAAGAGTCAACAAGACTATCAAATGTGAGTGAAAACCATACCGTGATCGGTATAGGATTACTCAAAGACCACCAGTACCACGCACTTGCCACGGCAAGTGCAGTAACAACACGAATATGTAAAGGAACACTAACACGTCACAAGTACATAGTAATGTACGGTGACCGTAACAAAACAACCACAGGATCACACATCCTAACAACCGGACGTATGGAACCTTGGAAAGGCCTAACGGCCCGACCACCGTATTTAGTACATGCCAGTCAGCGGGAAGCTAGACTTGGTCAAGACCTCGAACATGGCTATGCCATGAGAGACTTATTTTAACACCGAACTGTTATTTTTCAAAACCAAGTTTTCTTTCAAAACCACAAACTTTCTTTTAAACCTTGGATTCTAAAACCAAACCAACAAAATTACGGTGAGTATCATAGATTGATACAAGAGGAGTTGACAATAGAATACTTCACCTAGGCGTGTGACGAGCACTACGAGTGTACCCAATTACGGGATGTGGGACAACCGCACTCCGAAGGAGCTTGCGGGCCTGACACATAGTCAGGTAAGTGGTAACGTATCAACATGGTACCCCACGTATGTATACATGTAGTGTGCGACACACGGGAAGTAGTCAACTCCATTCTACGGACCATGAGTGAGTTCAATCAGAACAGCTGGACACCTCAGACGATCAAGTACCAAGGAACTCGGAGAATCCATCTGAAGATGAGGAATAAGAACTAGGAAGTGCAAAGAGCACATACTAGTAAGTATAGACATTGGATATGTCTCAAATAATCCAAATAATACATGACAGCTGGAAGGTATGCCCAGCCTAAACACAGTAAGGCAATCGCCTAACGTGAACACCACGATGCTCAACAAACGGGACAGAATTCCCAAGAGCAACCCCAAGATTACCACAAGTATACCATCATTGAAGGGAATACCAAACCTAGTCTTAAACACTAGGAACAAGCATAAACAGCCTACCCAAGGACGGGAGACGTCATGACCCAAAAAGGGATAACTCAAGTACAATACCACAGGAAGGTACAATGGACAACATGTCATTAACATTAGCCGGATGTAACGGCATGCTTCAACAGCACTCAGGAGCAATCCTTGAAGGGTGTCTGCATTGCAACAGTCAAACAACAGCGACATGATAAAAGCACAAAAGTTAGAACGAACACTCGGTTAGGACCCGAAGGGATTTCACTTAACAGGAAATGCCCTAAGATACTGAGAGACACTTATTAACACCATTTGCCTAACAAGGCCTCCTATGAACGGAAGCGTGATGCCACGACTTACCATGGAGCCCAATAATACCTCCAACCTATGACGGTATACATGGAGTGGAAACATGCATAAGCAGCTTGCAAAGAGCATAGCTCGCAGCAATACGGCTTAAAAGCCACCAACCAACTACGTGTGTAACCTTAAATGATTGCAAAACCCACACCAATACTAACAAGACTTGCAAGAGGGATTGCCTCATACGACAAGAAATCAACAACTGGACCATAAATTCAAACCCAACATCCTGAGTGGCTGGGAGTAATGGCCAACTCAATGTCACTGTCACTAGAGTATCAGCCTAGTATACAGTTGACGGAGCTTAAATACCCCTCATGCCTTCTGTAGCCATTGTACACAGAGGCATAAGAATCATGATAATGCCAACATTGGCCTAGTCCACACTTGGACACTACGAGAAACCCAAGGGAAGGTACCCCTCATTAACCAAAGACCACCAATACAGTGATGATGTGAACCCTTAGAAAAAGGCTTCCATTTACTATAACAACAAACCACGCAATAGATATTGCCAAGGGGTGAAGGAATAAGGAAATGAGATTTCCAAACCATTACGACTTAAAGGAGTAAGTATACTCCATATGCACCCAAGCATGTGGTAAACCATTGGGTAAACACCAACATAGCCAACCTTGTCAGTAGACCTATGAGTGGAGACAAACCACTCAACAAGAACTTTCATTTATCAATGACAGAGTACTCTTCAATTGGAGAACGGGACCAGAAAACCCTTGAAGTTCTTGGGATGTCCCGGTGATGTACATACAAAAGTAAAACTACACAGCTAGAGCCTAAACCAATGCCCAGCACCGAAAGGCAATAATTATCAAAGCAATTAATGTGAACACACATTGAACACCATGAATGATTAACGCTCAAGGGAGCTTATGACCCGATGAGTTATTTCATCCTTGGTCAACCAAGATACTTGGTAAATTGTATCACAAATGATGAAGATAATGTGAGGTAAGCCAACCTACACATGAAACCTAAACTGAAATAAAACATCCCCACAATGGGAAGATAATAGTAGTGCGGTATGCTACAACAACCGTCATACACATGAACATTGGAAACCCCAGGGTGTTCATACCATAAGGGAATGGTGCCAATGATAATGGCAATGAGTAAAGAGAAACTATCACAGTAACAGAATCAGTAAGAGCGATGTTGTAAAATGAGTAAGAATATGGTGCGCAACAAGCGACCGCTATGAGGAAGTAGCAGATGATGACACGGAGTATAAGTACGAGATGACAGGCATAAATATTCCTTCCTATCACATAAGTGACTTATTGCCAAGCGTTTACGCCTCTGCACTCTGTATGACTGAGTGTTTTGGTATTGCACTTGTGCAGCTAACGATCTAATGTGATGGCTAGGGATATGGAGAATGTAAACCGTAGTAAACCCTTTTTTCACCAACAAACATGGCATAAGCCAGTTAAGCACACTTAGCAACAAACCGTGCGGCCTAAGGCCAGAGGAGCACGAGGAGTGTAAAACACACTATCAATCACAAGATGTGAATTTCATGGGAACAAGAAGGTGAAAGGAGACTTGAGAAAGTCACTAGGATCGACGCATAGAAATGCAAGGTCATACAAGTAAAGAACACTTGTACTGAACCAGGAGAACTGGTATGATTCAGAAGCTATTGACAACAGAGGAAGTGCTACAACTAAGTAGTGACTTAACCTCACCCGACAATAAGTCGGAGGAACTTAGTAAGCAATCGTGAGAATACGGATAGTATGTATAATAGATTACCAGGAAGCTGGCTATAATCTAAACTCGTTGAGTTCAAAGGCGGTAAAAGAATACCACACTGGTTTGTAAACCTTATTCCCACAAAAAGGGATAAAAAGGCACTGAAGTAACGCATCTATAATAACCAAAGAGTGAATTAAGCACTAAGGTTATCAGGGCCGCGCAGCAGAAGCTAGTGGGCCCTAGCTAAGAAATGTAATACACCCAGTAAGTATGCGAGATTGGCTATTAATGCCTTAAAGCCTAATAGGCTAAAACCAAATTGATTTTGAGTTAAATAAACTCATATAGGAATTCTTGGTGCAAAGACTAAACCATTGGTATGGTTGAGACCCTTTGACCAGAGCATATTGTATAATGTGCCGTAGTGAAGCTAAACGCTTCAGATTGCCCAAATTGATTAAACCAATGTTTAATAATAATAACACATGGTAGATTACGTGGGCGTAATCTCTTTTAAGGGGGGTAGAGCGAAAACCGCTTAATGTAAGTTTTATGAATAAAACACTTAAACCGTAATGTGCATAGCACAAATGAGAATCAAATTGATGATTGGTACTATGTTAAATAAACATAAGTACTCATTCATATGGTAATTATGGTAATTAGGCATTAGACATGCAAATACCATAGGAGGAGTATACCCATCTTGTAACACCAATGTAAGAGTATTAGTAAAAGAAAAGTAATGAGTAGTGGACGGAGCTCCACAAGTATTGTAACCTTTGAAGAAGTAGTACGAAATGAATGTGGATAGTAGATGAATGAAGTTTATGAGTAGTGGAATCGTAAGTAAAATATTTGAAACAATCGAAGCCAACTAAATCTTATAAGTGTAGTATTCCTTAGTTAGAATATTGGAGATGATGGTGAGTAATGGATGGAAGTAATGAAGGGTGATGAAATGAGCATTAGGATTGAACCATGGAGGAAAGCATTTGGGAAGTAGAGTGAGGATGATTGATGGATTGATTCCATCCTTTGGAGATGTATGAATTTGTAATCACGACTAGAAAGAATAAAAAGATAGAAAATGAAAACAATTAAATTATTTGTTTGGTTGAACCTGATGTGGGAAGTCGAACTTGATCCTGATCAGATCAAGGGAAACCGAACACAAATTGGGGTGGAAAGATAGTTCAACACTGATGCTGATCACATCAGGGTCGAATGATTCTGGAAGCTCCCCTTAAGTTGTCACAAAAATCACACATAGGATATAGTAAGGTATATATATTGGACTTTGGAGTTATGTGTTTTAGAAAATTTCTAATTGGTAGTAGTGAAGTATTTCTCTTAGACTGTAGGTCAAGAATTTGTGAGAAGCTTGTACCGGAGAAGATAGTAGTGTAGTATGTTGTATTATTCCAAAGGCAACAGGACATAGAGGAGTCCTGTGTCGAGATGACCCGAGTGCCTACGGGATTGTGGTGTTGCATTGCTTTGGGGATAGCTTTGCACTGTATGTATGTGAATTTTGTAAAGAGGAACTGGATGGTCGATAGTAATATGGATTGGAGTAAGTATTGTACATTGGAATGATAGGGAAAGGAGAAACCTTGAGTAACGAATTTGGGAATTGTAAGGAGGAAGAATGTACCACGGTATTAGACATGTAAGAACGAGTAAGCATTGTAAACTTATAACCTCGAGCAACTTTGAGGACAAAGTTCTTAAGGGGGGTAGATTGAAATACCCCGACCTTAAATATGGCGATTAAATTATCCTAATAGGTATTTAAGAGCCTAATAATGCTTAAGTAATATTGGTAAGGAAAATAAATCCAAAAGAAATAAGAAACGCTTAAAAAACGTAAAACGCTAAATAAGCGTTAAATAACCATAGGAGGTATGAAACCTCGGTTAGCGTATTGTAAGGATTCTAAAGGCTTAATTAAGTCTAATAAATATTAGGGAACAAATCCCGAAGAAAACGTATCCTTAAAATGGATTAAAATCACTAACGAACCTTAAAGCACGTTTTTCGAGGTAACCGGGAAAACGCGTCTTTAAGCGGGTCAAATAGACTCGTAACAATTTTGGTCAACTAAATAATCATTAATAAATATTAGTGAAGCTTTGGAACCAATAAAATCAATAAAACGAGAAATTAGTAAAAACTGTCAAAAACAGGAAGTTGTGGGGTAAAAGCATAAATAACTCAAACTAGTGTGTCCAATATTGTAAATAGAATTTTAAAACCCTCATGGGCTTTGTGGATGTCCGATTGGAGCCCCCACTCACACCTCTCTTTACTTCCTTTTCATTTACAAGAAGACAAAGAACTAAAAAGCAATAAAGTAAACTATTACCTCACACACTCTCTCTCCTACCCTCTCATCACTCACTCACGTAGCAGCCCCCTCCTTCTCCTCTCTAATTTCTTCTCCTTCTTCCTGCGACAGCAATGGAGGTTTTGAACAACCCACAAAAGTACCCCCTTCTCTCCTCTTGTTACTCCCTTAAATCCTCCAAAAATTATAAAAATTACACCATCGTCTTCCTCTCATCAAGGAGAGTATTCCCCTCTTTTCAAAATTTGAAAAGGAGCATTTTCATCTCCATGGGTATGGAGCATTTGGAGCTTCAAGACTACCACTAGAACCACCTTGTTCTAATGAGGTAAAAATATTCTCAAAAACTCCATCTTTTCTAGCCTTATGGGCAAAACGAAATTTAGACTAAACTTGTGTTTGGTTCCTTTGTACTCTAGCCGATTTTGGCACTCTTGGAGGGTGAGAAATATTGTTCTTGAACTATTCCAAGCATTACCTACACCCTTACAAGGTAATGAAATTTCTAAACCCTAAAACTTACATTAAGCTTTAAAGGTTGAAAAAGGGTTAGTAGTTTAATTGCATTTGTTTCGTGTGTATTGGGTATTGGGGATGGAGTTGGGCAACTCCATCCCCCATGTGACCGATTGAGCAGCAGAAGAGAGAGAAGAGAGAAGAGGAGAAGTGAAAAGGAATGAGGAAATCGTAAGCTCAAGGTAAGAGCTCTCCTAAGGTTAAGATTTAATGCATTAGAGTAATGGGAATGGGTAACCAATTTAAAGAACCCAAAACATTGTACTAGTATTGTAGTTGTGGAAGTTTGAGTAATTGTGAGCTTGTATTTGGATTGTAGGCCTTAGAGCCAAGTATTGTGTATTTGTATTGACATTGCTGTTTGGTGGAGGTATTGGAGTATTGGTATTGACTTGAGTGCTGGTAGGACCCTTGTATGGGTGTGGCTAGAATAGGAATGATTTTGGTGATAATGGGTATGTGTGGATAAGTGAGAATTGTAGGTGAGCTATGGCGAAATTTTGGTAGGAATTGTGTATTTAGGAAGGACTTGGTGATGGGGGAATCGAGGTGTAGATTGGATTGAGTAGATATGATTGGTAGTGATGAAGAGGTTTGTAGTATGAGAAATAGGAAGTGTAAAATCTGTAGCAAAAATGTGTAAAAATACAATTGAGAAGTTAGGAAAAATTAGTGTGTAAGAATTGGTAAAAAGGGTGTTGGACTTGGGTATAGATATTGTAGTTGTTTGGAGATGAATTGGGATGGTAATTTGGCATTAGAAGAGGGAACTAGGCATGAGGAAATAAGAACCCAAAATCTGTAGCAAAAACCACTTGGAGAAATAATGTAAGTGCTGGAATGAAAATGTGGAGAATTAGTGTGTGAATTAGTATGAAAAGGAGTAATGAGTTGGTAATGGATTTGATCATGTTTAGGAACTTAATTAGGTGCTTAAACATGTGGGATTAAGTGTAGGAACAATGGGAAATTAATTAGGCAAAGTTTGGATTGTAACAGATTTTGAAAACTTAAAATCTGTAGAAATTTTAGCAGGGTCCGGGACTTAAGTCCAAGACTAAGTCCCGGACCAGCACATTAAAACAGACCGAGAATTGGTGACAAAGGGTGGTCCGGGACTTAAGTCCCATACAAGGACCCGGACCACCCCTGTAAAATAGCCCGAGAGTTTCAGTAAGTTTGGGTCCGGGACTTGACTTATGTGCAAGGACCCGGACCAAATTAAAATTTCGTTCGAGAGTTTTCAGGACATTGGGTCCGGGACTTACCTAATGTATAAGGTCCCGGACCATAAATGAAATCAGGCCGAGAGTAGTGACCACATGTTGGTCCGGGACTTAAGACCTGGACAAGGTCCCGGACCAACACAGAATTGTAAAAATAAGTTGATTACATGGTGTATAAAGTAAGGAAGTGAAAGGTAATGATAGTATAAGATAATTAGTACTTAATTAATGATGTTTAAGGGTCATTAAAAGTATAAACAAGTTGGAGAATTAAGTAAGAGAGTTTTAAGTATTTGAACATTAAGTTAAACCGAAACAACGGGGTAAGTATGGGAGTAGTAAATAAGTATGTATTGTAATACTTAGTATTGATCGAACCATTTGGCATGTAGTCACCGGTTCGAGACTAGGACTCGAGGAATAAGTAAGGAGTAAGGAACAAGGAGACACCGGTAAAGTAGATTTCGGGAAAAAGGTATGATTTCTTCATGCCCTGTATCCTAATCTGGTTACCCCGATTTGTGTGCTTAATTGACCACCTAAATAAGATAAATGCACGAATCGGACTATATTGCACTTACCTGTGCTTGACTTATGTTGTGCTTGATATTTATTGTCTTGAGCACTAGTTTGTATAATTCATGAAATATATGAATGATGATGAATGGTATTCGAACCTCGTATTGTACTTGTGTAATGTATTGTACCTCGTATGTATGTGTATATGTGTATTGTATTATTGTGGCTTGGATATTGACTTGTGCTAATTCCTAACTATCTAACTCCTAACTTAAGTGAGTAAATTGGAATGAGTACAAGTCCGATATAGCTTCGGCCACGCGTGAGGATGCGGAGTCACAAGAGGTTGGCTGCAATTCCTGACTCTTAAACTGGTCCGCGGCCCAAATCCCTTAAATGGGTAGCATCCCGGATTGGTGAGTCAAGTAAATCCCGGAGGTGGGACGTGTATGTAGTCTCCAGGGCCGGAGGTCCCGACGACTTAACTTGAGTAAGAGTAAGAGTAATTAAGTATGGATCCGTGAGTATGAGTATGAGTATGTATGCGTATGTACGAAGTAACGAGTAAAAGAGTAATCTCCACCCGATTAACCCGGGTGGACCAATGAAGCTAACAAGTATTGTATACTGTGTATGTAATGAGTATGTGTATTCGGAAAAAGGTAAGTACGTAATGAATGGTTTATGTTGTACTCTTGTATGTAATGAAGTGTATGTATGTGTGTATGCCTTGCGTAATGTATTGTAATAATATGTATAAAAGCATGTATGCATGTATGTTTGAATGAAATCAACCGCATGTATACGACCAAGTGGTCGGCGTACCCTCACTAGTATGCGGGGTATGCGGTTATCATGCTCGGCGAAAGCTGACCCCTTCGGGGGACATTTTTTAGTGTGCAGGTACCCAAAGCGAATGTGGTCAAGGAAGAGGCCGGAGGCACACCCTTGTAATTGGGAGTAAGTAGTTTGTGAGGAACGGGTAGTAAGTAGACTCGTAGTGAGTACGAATGAACTTGGAAGAGGTATTATATCTGTATAAGGATCCTAGTAAACTCGGTATGTAGATTATACTGCATTGTACTTGGAGTATTGTATTGAATGAAGATTGTAGTAGTATTTGGTAAACGGAGGACGTATTGTAGACTTGTAGTACTCGGGATTCCGGTCCATCAAACCGATGTTGTATGTAGGAGTAGTAGCCTTGTTAGTCACGTGGGTGACTAACGGCATTGTATCACCCATTGTATGTAAGCATATATCCGCTGCGTGTATCTGATATGTAAGGAAATTGGACGGTAAGCATTGTATTAATGGTAGGGGTGTTACACGTCTGGGCTATTGCAGTTAGGTCTTTGCAACCCCTTTTTTTGTAGGTTCGGAGTTACCCGCTTCATAATTGACTTTTAGGTAGTCCCTATGCTCTTGCGCGGTATTATCCCACTGTTATTGCTCCCTTGGTTTGTTGTCCGGTGTTTCTGTCACTTCTCTTGTCCTCTCATTGCACTCGTAGTGCTTTTCTTCTTACTGGTATGGCGGGGTTATATCAACTGCGTAGCATGTCGACCCAAGTTGCCGGTAATTATTATTCTCTCACTGGTAGGATTCCGTTGGTAGCGCCTGTTTCAACATTGCGCTCCAATTAGGACCTTCAAGTCTTGAAAGACTATTGCATAACGAGGTGCTTCTTGTATTGCATAATGCTAAGTAATTGCCAGATCGGGTTTTCCCGAGTAAGAGATGGCTTGTCATCTCTCTAGCATTCATTTCTGGTATCTTAGAACCAGGGGCGCGGAGGGCGGGTCAAGTATTACAGATATCCGATACACATCGGGGAATCCTAACTAACGCACCTCTCGCACTAATACTCAACCCTTATCCCAAAGTCTAAATTTCCTAACTCAGTAATTCCTAAGCTCGGTATTTTCCAGTCATCAGAGTGTAGTTACGCTCTGATACCACTTTTGTAACACCCCAACTCCAAATACAATGATCGTCGCCCTAAGTCCATCTCATTCATTAACAACGCAGCGGAAAAGTTCTACTAAATTGGTGTTACCGCCGTTAGTCACCCACGTGACTAACTAGGCCTATTCTCTTACAAGTCAAGGTCTGACTAACCGGATAATTACTCGAGCATCTATACAATACAATTCATAAACCACAACTTATACCGAGTATCTCATATCCTAATACATCATACTAACATCTCATCAATTACTAAACGAGTGTACATGCACAACTCGTGTAACAAATGTAAAAGCAACCCGAAGTACTCTACCCGCTCCTACTCTCAGGTTGAGTCCTCGTCTGGTACCTACCTGCAAAGTTTAAATCACAGGCCCCAAGGGGCTCAGCATATTGCTGGTACAGAAAACGTGCAGCCCACAAGCTAGCAGGGTTACACACGACTACTTTGTCATATACATGCAATTGTTTATTCATACATATAATAATGAGAAGTACGATAACAAACAACACATTTATGTGAAACATTCACAGCTTAAATAAATCGAACATCGTAATGGATGCCCATTAATGAGTAAATTAGATTCCTAACTCCTGAGGCCTGAGAATTGTTTAGTTCTCGTGTTTGACCATACCTTATAAGTGTCAACCGTTCTCTTAATAGAACTAGTTGTTCTCTAACTGAATTGTTTATTATTTGTCGGGTCAAAGTAACCCTAGCCAATGAGTTATTAGCTCCATTGGGTTAATAAACACAAATTCATAAGTTATGAGGGGTGTAGGCTTGACCCTCCCGCGCCTCCTGAATTTGCCTCCCATCTCAAACTATTCACTCGAGCTGGTCGGGTCTGTTTGTCGACCCTAGGCGACAAGTCGTAGACGAGCCATATGCTGAAGACAGATCTGATACAAATGCCGACCTCCTAACCAAAACATGCATGACCGGAGTCAGTCCTGGATTCCTTTCCTCCCAAGTTCCAGTTAGCTGAAGTCTCATTGACAATTGGTTAGTTAAACCTCTCTCGGTATTAACCAACTAACAACAGGGAGTATTAATAACCTTATACAATTGTTTACTAAACATAGTTAATGAACAAGCTCTGAATCAATTCGTGTTAGTGTGCAATGGACACACAATAACAATAATATAGTAAATCGGTTTCATGCTTAATCTTGATTGGTCGTATCACAATAACACATAGCACACAAACCGAGGTAGACCTCGTTAGCAAACAAGCTACAAGAATCCCATACCGTACACCGGAGACTGGCTAGCTCTTAATCCCTCGTTCGCCTAATCCGCCGAACGCCTCTGACTTATCTAGATCTGTAACCAGAACTAGTATTAGTATCCTGTGTCTTAGAACTAATTCGGTTCTCTTTTCAACTTAAACCTCTTCCTAGGTTAACCCGGGTATAATAATATACCGTTAAACGGGTTCGTTCATTTAGGAGCGTTTTCAAGCTCAATTCCAATTCATTAACATACTAACGTCGTTAGCAGTTAATTAGTTGCACTATTAGCAACATTAGACTTATACAGACCTTATATTAGGTTTTAGTATTTTTCACTATTCACCGTATTTTACTATCGTGTACGTATTTTACTATTCACGTATACGTATTTTACTATCCACGTATACGTATTTTACTATTCACGTATACGTCTCGTATTTAACTATTCATATATACGTAGTTACTAATCATGTATACGTATTTATTATTCATGTATATGTATTTACTATTCATGTATATGTATTTACTATTCATGTATACGTATACTATTCATGTACACCAAAAATTTCTTATACGTCTGTATGATACTCCGTATCATAAGTATTTATTTCTTTTTCCAATATAACTTGTATTTTTATTAAAAATACTTTAAGTATTGATTTCTCCTTTACTTATTAAATTACGGGTATACGAGGTATACCTTAATTTATATACGGGTCTCGTTTAACCCCGTCTTAACTCTGTTTCTTTTTCAACTTGTTTCTAAATTCTTTATTTAATTTCCTTAACCTTTTAAACACATAAAAATGTGTTATTTATATTTCTTACCCATAGTTTTCTCTTAATCTCTATTTTACTCATAATAAGTTCTAAACTTGTTATCTTTTATTTCTAATTTCTTCCAAAGTCTTTCTTAATTAATTTCTTCTATACTTTTGGTCAATTACCAAAACATGCCCATGTTTGACCAGTCTTTTATGGTGAAACCCCCTAACTTTCCATTATTTACAATATTACCCCTAAAGTTAATTTAACTTAACTTTTTATTCCTTTATACTTTTAATATCTAATCTTTTGCTAAAAAAATTATTCTAGCTCCTCTAAACATTTCACAAACTGTCATTGACCAAGTTTGACCACGGTTGACCAGGGAAATTACCATTTTACCCTTGTGGTCTTTTCTTTTATCCTAACTCATTTTTTAACCAATTTAACTCCAATTAATTTCTAATTTTCGTAACTAATTTTCCTACAGATTTTTGAATATCAAAAATCATTTTAAACATCTCTAAACCACCAGATTTAATTATCTAATGTTATAGTATATAAATACCATCTTTTATTATCCTTAAATATACTAAAAACCTTATAAATTCCTTATAACACTTATAAACTCTTTATAAATTGTAAACTTAATTCTACAATTATTTTCTCATCATCTAAATTCTCAAAAATTCCATATTGACCTCATATATTTTCGGTAATCACCATTAGGTACTAAAACTTCTTAAATTGTACATATTACTCTTAATTATACTAATTCCTTTAATGTAACCAAGTTAGATATTTGTTTCTAACTCAATTAATACCCTTAATTTTCGGCCATAATATAAACCATAGTTTATGAATTTTTCTTGTATATTATGATAGCTTACATTGAAGCTTATATCATAAGGAGTATAAATCTATTCTTAGATTTAATAAACATTAACTTTTAATAAGCTAAAAACTGAATGTTAATCACCAAAATTTTGGCAATAAATAATAAGATGAAAAATATGTTAGATCATATATAGATAAACAATTAGAACCTTGAAATAGGTAGTTGTAGGATTTACCTTGTATATTAACCTTTAGCATAATATTAAGCTTGTTTTTCCTTAGAAATTTTGACAGCAATTTGCTAGAGAAATTGGCTCTAAAATCGTATAATAAGATGAAGAATAAGATGGGTTAGTATCCCATGCCAATCGGCTGTAACAAAAACCAAAGAACAAGAAGTTTTCAAGAAGGCAATGTTTTACCTCAAGAATAAAAGGCACTTCTTCATGGTTTTTCCTGTGAATCTGGGGGATCATGAGCTATGGTTGTAAAGCTCTTGAAAATAGGATTCCAACGAGCTATCAAGATTGTGATTTGGAGTTAGGACGACAAAGTTATGATTTCTACAAGGCAAGGTGTTCTTTAAGGCACCAAACTAAGAACATTTGAGTTGTTTTGTGTTGTTTCTTAAAAGAGAGGAGGAGCTACGACCTTGGGAGCTCTCATATGACAGGTAAGAGTCTGATTAATGATTCACCAAGGGGACAAGATGATTTGGCAATTAAAGAAAGTCTTAGTTGTTGTAATAGTAAAAAATAAAGCATTTTTGTCCTTAATGAGTCACCATTGAGGTTGGCAGCCCTATACTTCATTTGATCTGATTTTTTTTTGTTTTACCTTGTATTTATGTAACATTTGATGAATTAATTTCGTTCATAAGGACTTATACCATGTGTTAGGTATGTTACATAGCCAAAAATGCCTTAAAACACCATTTTATGTGCTTCCGGGTTCACATTGATTATGCAATTTGTTTTGGCTAGTGTAAATGTGTCCTTAATATATTTACAACCTTTAGAAACTTTTTTCATGAAATAGCATGTTTCTCATTCCAATTTTGAAATACCCCAAGCCTTGATATGTGGTTTAAATATTAAACTACGGTATGTAAAGGCTAAAAAAAATGCCTTAGAAACATCAGTGAACAATTTAAACCATAGTAAAATGCAATAAAGCACTAAGATACAGTTTAAGCAAAAACATGCTTTAAGCTTGGAGTGAACTTGGTTAGGACCCAAAGAGCCTACCAAGACTTAATAATATTCAATTATGATTTAATAAGGCTAATTAAGTCCTTAGGAAACTTTGGTAGACAGTTAAACCAAACAAAACACAAGAATATACCTTAAAGTCAATAAGAGCAAAAATGTGCTCTAAGCTTGGGATAAATTTGTATAAGACCTAATGGTCATACTTATACCTTATAAATATGTTAATATACATATTAAAACAATTACCAAAGAAAACCAAGCTTGAAAACAAGTTAAAACACAAAAAGTGCTTTAAGGAGTCTTAAAGCACGTTTTTGAAAAATTGTCTTGTAAATGAGTTTTGAATGGCTAGATGTCCATCATTACTCTTTAATTAACATGTGTACTATATAGTATCACATTTGGAAGTATATATCAATGGGAAATCAAAAATTTCACATCTATGTGCCTTGTTTTAGTGAATAGTAACTAAAATAAGCTAGTTTGTAACATATGTTGTTATAAGTAATTAAATTGGTCAACAAAGACTATTATACCCCTAGACTACTAATGGGGGCCGGTTTTTATGAGGTGAGTCATCACCTTGTAAGTTAACAAAACAAATAACTAATGATAAAGCAAGTTACTATTTGCTTTATTACATAATATCTTCCAAAAGCAAACTTACCTTCTCATTCTCTTCTTCCTTCTCATTTCACACGGTTCTTCATCTCTCCCAAGCTCCATTCTCGGTTTGCTACAGCCCCATCTCATTCTTCATCTTCTTTCACTTGTAACTTATGATTCCATGCTCCAAAATCAATTTCAAGACTACCTTTGTCTTAGTTACATCAAGCTCTTCATTCCTATCCTTTCAAAATCCCAAGAGCTCCATTTTGGTGCCAAGAGGAATCACCATGGGAGGAGCTTGAGCTCACCTTTTCACATATTATTGTTCTCCTTTGCTTCAAGGTAAGGAAACTCAAAGAAAAATGATGTTTCCTTCATGTTTTGTGTTGTCCGAAAATTCACCTCACAATGGTGTTTTCACCTTGCTTTTTTTAGCTTCATTTGAATCTTCCAAGGGCTAGGAGGAGTCCTCTCTTGATACTCATTCAAGCTCTCTTTCCATTCCAAGGTAAAACAATCATTTTAATACCTTAAGATAATATATGTAACTAGGGTTTACAATGAGATGAAGCTTAAAGCTTGTATACTCATTATATTATTTGTATAATGTTTAGAAGTTGACAAGCAACTAAAAGCCTTGCCAATTTAGTCAAGGAAACAAGAAAGAAGTTTGTGAGGAAATGAGGTAAATATGCTATCTCAATGTAGTTTAAATGCCTTAGGAAAATGAGCTTGATTTGCTTAATAAAATACCTAAGGAGCCAAAGGTGAATGACCTAGAAAATGCTCTCAAGGAAACTATTAAAGGGCATATGTGTTGTTGTATGTAATTGCAGGTTAAAGGCAATATATATGTGGGGAATTCAGTGTTTAAGGTTTATGTTATTTAAGGGCCTAAGAGCCATGTTATTTAAGGGCCTAAGTGCCAAGCAATTTAAGTTTATGCACTATATTGTGATGTAGTGTAGTTTAAGGATTTAGATCTGTGTAAAGAACATTCTTTGTGAAGATGAGTGTCTTGGATGGTTAATGAAGGAAAAACAATGTGTTTGTGTGTAAGGAATGTGCATTAAGTGATTAAGTGTTTTTGGTTGTAAAAGGGTGAAAACCTAAGTGTTGAGTGTGAGAATACTCTTGATGGATTTTAGGTGTTCTTGAATGTTTTATGGTGAAAAACAATGTGTTTTGGTATGACATTGTGCTAAGAGAACCTATGGCAAAATTTAGATGATGTATAAGAAGTTCTAAGTGTTTAAAAAGAGTTTTGGTGAGTTTGAAAGTGTTGAGAATGATTAAATGTTTTACTAGGGAAGAAAGCATGTATTAAGGTGTTTAGAGTGCTACAAGGATTTAGACATTGTCTTGGAATAACTAGGAATCAAATGAGTGTTTTGGGACACACCAAAGTTATTTCGGAGTTGTTCTAGGACTTAGGCAAACTTTGGGAAAACAAGGAGAAGGAATAAACTTGTAAAAGGACTACAAGGATGGTATAAGGCATTTAGTTGTAAGAAAAGATGCTTAAGAGTGGATGTTCAAATGGAGAAGAAATATTATGGTATAATGGCTACAATAGGCATGAAACACCACTTAGAAACCTAAGGAGGAAATACTATAAGTGTTAGAGCTTTTGGTGGAAAGTGGTTAAGTGTTTAAAGGCTTGGAAAATGAGTGTTTTGCCTTGTCCGAACATCCGTCCGGACATGGACGTTCGGACAGGCCCTGTTGCGTAAAAATTTTCAGAGTCTCGACTTGTGTCCGACCTTGGGAAGTCCGGACACAAGTTCGGACGTACCTGCTTCTTCTTTCAATTTCATCTCGACCCATGTCCGAACTTCCGAAGTCCGGACACAAGTTCGGACAGGCGTCTGTATTCAGTTTTGAGTCTCGACTTGTGTCCGAACTTGGGAAGTCCGGACACAAGTTCGGACAGGCCACTATATGGACCAAAAACTTTGTTTTAAGGTGGGAAAAGTTGCCTAAAAATGGTGATTACTAAGTAATGATGTTATAAGATTTTTAAGGACATGTTAAGTGAGTTATAATGACAATTTGGTGAGGGAAAAAGTTGTATCAAAATGTAAAAGTAAAACAAGTTAAAATGTAAAGTTATGTAACTAAGTTAACGGGGAAAGTTATAAGCATTAGACTTTAAACAATCATGTTACCCCGATGTTAATAAAAATACATGTAATGTTATCAGTTGTTCGAGAATTGCTCGATGAACATAAGTGGACATGATAAAGTGGACTCCGGTGACAGGTATGGTTTTCTTGCAACCTGTGTCCTACCGGATTACACCGGCTTGTATGCCAATGTGTTTTTCTGTATGTTTGCCACGTTGTAAGATAAACATGTAATGAGTTTACAGTAATTCATTTATGTGGCGTGTTCAACTCCGATACCATTTAACCTCGGAAGTGTTAACCTTAGTTAACTGAGTCTAGGATCACATGAGAGTTTGGTATTCGGAGTAAACGACCCGTACCATGGGACGTTCTAACCACGGCTATGCGTGTGATAAATGTGTGATATGTGTGTGTGAATGTAGGGATCTCCCTTGTATGTTTAACCCAGTTGTAATACTGTATGTGTTGTTATGTGATAGACTCCATAGTGGGGTTCTAACTAATATCTAAAAGTAAGTATGTACTAACAGTGGTGAGGAATCCGGTTTGGCCGGTCGCGCGTTGTTTGAGAGTGGGTATCCTTCTTAGCCTTACCCTTCTCTCTGTTATGGTTGTTTCCCTCACGGGTTATGATCTCCCATTAGCTTATTCCAAAGCTTAGCTATTCTGACTTATGATCGGTTTAGGGGGAACATGTGTTTGTGTGGTGTGTTCGGGCCACAAAACCCGAACCATCTTAACTTAAGTTACTCGTCCGACTATTAGGACGGTAATGAGTGTTGTTGTTGTATAACGAGCTTACCATGGGGGTGACATCATTCTCTAGGCTCACCTGTGATTAACTATGTTTGGGTCGGTTCCTAAGAGAACCGTTCCCGTTATGTTATGTAATGTTGTTATACTGCAATTCCCATTGCGATGTTATTATGTGCACGTTGAAACGTGAAAGGTGTTGTTATGTGATGTATGTTATATGTTGTAAAATGTGGAGTAGGTGGATCATGGATATGAATCCCAGTTTGTGATAAGAGGCGTTTAAGGATAACCCGAATAACAGGTAAGTGTCGTCTATTAAGGAAGTAGCTCCATTAGAGGAGAAACACCCTAGGGACAATGAATACCATGAGTGAATTATCAAGTAAGGATATACTATCCGTTTGTTGAGCCCATTGAGGCGAGATGTTATGTATTGTGTGTTTACAGTTGCATGCATGATTTAAATATAATCAACCGCATGCTAAGACGACAATTAGTTGTGCGTGGCCCGGTAGCATGTGGGCTGCGGGATTACCATACCAGCAAAGGTGCTGAGCCCCTTGGGGGCCACCCTTTCTCTCCTTTTTCCTATTTCAGGTACAAGGAGCTGGAAGCCGTTCGAGAGTAGGACGGGGTAGTCATTGTACATGGGTAATCACTTAAGTTGTATATATACAGTAGGTGTAGTAAGACCGAAATTGTTATCGGCATCAGTTTGTAAATACTCGGTACAGTTGGAAGGCATGTGTATGTTTTGTTGTTAATAGGAAGGGATAATAATGTGTAGTCGCTCGGGAATCTAGTCCATCAGACCGGTACAATGTTTATATAATAGCCTTGTTAGCCACGTGGGTGGTTAACGGCGTGTAACACCAACGAGTTAAGTAATATGAAGTAGTATATTTTCAGCTGCAGAATGTTGTTGGATGGGGTGTTACAAATTTAAACCAAGTCGTTTAGTGGTTTCTCCTTGACTTTCGTCAGTTTAGTACCTGTTTTTGTGTGGACTTGTATACTTGTTTTATGTGTATACGCAATGGTTCCTATGACCATTTTATTGTTGTTCCCTTGTTCCTTATTGGTATTTAGGCTCATTAGCCTTTTAGTTCCATGTATACATGCTTAAAGCACATTTTTCCCTAAAGCACATTTTTGTGCTCTAAGGCGCGTTTTCGGTTTAAACGCCAATTCCGCTTAATGCGTATTACTAACCTTAGAGGTATTTCACATTTGAAATCTCTTGGGAAATTATTGGTAGTTCCTAATTTATTTGTGCTATTTAAAACACTTTTTTCTCTAATTGTTCTTAAAGCATGTTTTGGTGTAAATTGTTGTTTAACACTTCTTCTAATGTTTCTAAGGCACGTTCTAGCCTTAGTATATCCTAATTAGATAGTTCATTAATATATTAAGGTTTGGGGTATTTCAGATAATTAATCAAGTTAAGTAAATTCATCACCTCATCAACATGTTATATATAATTGGCTTCTTGGGACGCCGAGACGTTGAGTCAAGCTGCAGGACTCTTGGGCTTTTTAGACATAGAACGAGCAAAGACCAGTGTCGGTTGTTCATAGATTACAACACAAACAGAACTTAATTCAATCAATTACATAATACAAATATCATAATTTTTAAACTAACTTAACATTTGATAAAATTCTTACCCTTGATGAAGTGGTAGCATTATGTAAGATTTATCAGCAACTACACATGCATGCATAACAGTCGACAAGTACTGGACCAAAGCTTGGGGGTCAGATCCCATATTAGCTTCAGAACAGAAGTCAGGGCATAAGAACCCGAAACTACTATTCTCATGTACTTGGACCGCCTTATCATCAACAAACCTGCACAATATAAAGAAACCAATATTCAAACCTGCACAATATAAGGAAACCAATATTAGTGATTTAATTTTCAAATATACAGAGTAAAATGTGTACAAGGTATGCTAGTTACTCACATGCAAGCCGATTTGAGAATCGACGCACTTAACCAATCCTTCGTGAACAACTCCACAAAATCACTAAGGTAAATTTCAAAACTCTGAGCGCCTTCATAGTGAAAAAGATCCGGTCTTGGTTCCACTGTAACCGAGTCTGTTGTCGGCGGCGTCATCAACAGTGTGGAGTGCAATAGTTTCAGCTTGGGGGGTAAGACATTCAGAACCGCCAGTTCTAGCAAATTCGATCTCATCATAACTCTAGTTGCGGATGCCATTGAAGGATTAGCTGATATCCAAACAATGTCGAACAGGCAGATGCCGCCAATACGGTAGATCCCAAAAAATGGAACGTTTTTTCCAAATGTTCTTTGGCGGCTTGGATGTGTTTTCAAAGACATTTTCAATGTCTTTTACCTTTGCATACACTTCCTCTGAAGTCAAAGGCAGACGAGCCACACGAGTCTAGGGCTCATTGCTGAATAATTTTCGCTTTCTGGAACGGTAAGGATGGTCTACTGGAAGAAACCGTCGATGTCACATGTAAACATTTTTGCCGCAGTGCTTCAGACGATCTGAACATGTGTCATCCTCATATACCGAACACGCTTTGAATCCTTTCACCGAGTATCCTGACAAGTTCCCATAGGCAGGAAAGTCGTTAACAGTACAGAACAACATCACCTTCAATGTGAAATTTTCTTTCGCATGAGCATCATATACCATTGTCCCTTCATTCCACAACAACTTCTGTAACACCCCTACCGCTAATACCGTCATTACCGTCCAATCTCCTTATACATCCAGATTCACGCAGCGGATACATCCTTACACAACGGCAGGTGATACAATGCCGTTAGCCACCCACATGACTAACAAGGCTACTACTACTACATACAGCATCGGTCTGATGGACCGGAATGTCCGAGTACTACACACGTACAATACATACTCCAATTACCAAATCGAATACTAGAACTTCCCATTATTTACAATACTCCATAAGTTCAATACAATATAATACACCGAGTTTACTAAGATCCTTATACAATTACAACACCTCTTTCAATCTCATAAATGCTCCTTAAGAGTCTAACCACTACCCATTCCTCACAACTACTTACTTTCTAAGTACAAGGTGTATCCCTTGGTACACTACTACTACTACAAGGTTACAAGTTCAATACCGTTCTCTACAATCCACACGGTCACCGGTCTCTTATTGTGACCATGTCTGCTTTGGGTACCTGCACACTAAAAACGTTCCCCCTAGGGGGTCAGCTTTCGCTGCATATGATAACCGCATACCCTGCGTACTAGTGAGGGTACGCCGACCACTTGGTCGAATACATGCAATTGATTTCATTCAAACATACATGCATACATGCTCTTATACACAATACTGTAATACTTTACGCAAGGAAATGCACGAATCTACTCCAACACATACAAAGAGATTATACAAGTCCAACAATACTTACTTACCTTCTTCCGAAATACACATTCACGATACATGCACAATACATACTCATTACATACTCAATCCATGCACAATACATATACAATGCCCAATACTTTGTTAGCTTCATTTGTCCACCCGGGTTAATCGGGTGGAGATTACTCTTTTACTCGTTACACAATACTTACGCATACATACTCATACTTTACTTACTTACTTACTCAAGTCAATTCGTCGGGACCTCCGGCCCGGGGACTACTCTGTCCCACCACCGGGATTTACTTGGTTCACCAATCCAGGATGCTACCCATTTAAGGGGTTTGGGCCGTGGACCAGTTTAAGAACCAGGAACCGGATCCAACCTCTTGTGTCTCCTCATCCTCACGCGTGGCTGAAACTATATCGGACTTCTACTCATTCCAATTTATCCAATACTTAAGTTAGGAGTTAGGTAGTTAGGAATTAGTAGAAGTCATTCACTCAAGCCACATACACAAATACATTGCTCAATTACACATCCATACAAAATACAATACAATATACAAGTACACTACTTATTACAAATACACCACATCATCATTCATATATTTCATGAATTATACAAACTATTGTACAAGATAAATATCAAGAACAATGTAAACAAGCACAAGTAAGTGCAATATAGTCCGATTCATGCCTTTATCTTATTAGGTGATCAAATAAGCACACAAATCGGGGTAACCAGATTAGGATACAGGGCATGAAGAAATCATACCGTTCACCGTTGTACTTGCAACCGACTTTCCCTTCGGTGTTCAGAATTCGAGTCCTATAACATACATGTGATCGAGTGGTTAATTTTCTATGGGAAACCCAACACGTTTCGTCTTTTATGTTTCCCAATGTACCCTTAGTCCTTAGATTTCTTCCTTAATCCTAAAATCATTTACTTCACATCTTTTCCTAAGCTCATTTTCTTAGGTTCTTATGTGTATATTATTTTCTCCTTACCATCATTATTCTCCCTATGGTTTACTGCTTAAGCCCATAATTTTTTTTTAAAATTTTTTTTTTTGACCGGACCTCCCCTGTGGGGCGGTCCCTAGGGGCGGTCCGAGACAGAAGCCATCCGGCCTGGGATTTCGACTAGACCACCCCACAGGGGCGGTCCCTTGGGGCGGTCCGAGACAGAAACCAATTTTTTTTCTCTGCATTGGACCTCCCCTGTGGGCGGTCCCTAGGGGCGGTCCGAGACAGAAATGAATCCGTCTGCAGAATTCGACTGGACCTCCCCACCGGGGCGGTCCATAGGGGCGGTCCACAACAGACCCTGTTTTTAAAAGTGTTTTTCTACTCATTTTGGACTCCAAATTCACCCCAATATTTTCCCACTTATTCCACAATCTTTCCACATGTTTCCTACATGTTTAAACACCTTAAAACATGCACTAAACCTCTCCAAATCATTGGTTAAACCCTTACTCCAATTCTTGCTCAAATTCACAAACATAAATTCTTACTTTTTGCACTTTGCACACTAGTGCACTTCTAACTTTCTCTTGCTAGTTTCCTACCTCCTACCAACTCACTTAATAACCATTCCAAATCCTTTATAATCATTTGCAATAACTATACTCAAGTTCTTCATTCATTTCCAAGGTTATGCTCACCAACTTTCTTCCTAAAATTCAAGGTACTAATACATTGTTTTGCTACAGATTTTGATTCTCACTTCCTCCATCTATAGCTCCCTCTTACAATGCCATTCCTAAGGCTTATAATGCATTACTCACCTCTCCTAAACTACCCACCTACTAGCTCCAATCAAAATCTGTTTCAAGTACATGTTTTCACCTAGTTCCTAGTTCTTAAGTTCTCTAGTTTCTAGGTAAATTTTGACATAGTCTCCCCTATATTTTTACATTCTCACCACATGTTTTAGCTTACAAAACATCACTCATTTCACCTGCTTGTAAACAGCATTAATATACCAAGCTCTCCAACACAATACCAACACTAACATCATTAAATTCCTGCACATTCACCATTTCCTTCCTTAAGGTTTTAACAAGTTTTCCAATGTCTTTTAAAGCTTTAAAACTGTTTGGTTCTCTTACACATTACACTACTCCTCATTACCATTTACAATACACATTTTAAACTACTAAAATCTGTTACAACAACATACAAAAATTGCACAAGGATGAGTGTTCTTACTAGTTCTTCCTCCCTTCTTCTTTCTTCTTTCTTTTCCCTTCCTCTCTTCCCACCGGTTATGGAGATTCAATTCTCACAAGCTACAGCCCATTCATTATACACATTCTAAATTAAACTAACCCTTAATCAACTTTAAAGCTTTAAGGTAAGTTTTAGGGTTTAGGAATTGACATTACCTTGCAAGTGAGTAGATGGAGTTTAGAATAGCACCAGAGCAATATTTTTACTCCTCCAAGAAGCCAAAAATCCGCTGGAAGCAAGGAACAAGAAGTTCAATAACTAGAAGTTCCTTATTTTACAAATGAGGGCTAGAAATGTTAGTTTTTTCGGATTTCTTTTTACCTTAGACCAACAAGGTGGAGAAGAGGCTTCTAATGGTGGTCTTCTTCTTCAAAACCAAGAACACCCATGGAGATGAAGTTGCTTGTTTTCGGATTTGGAAAAGAGGGAAATGCTCCCCTCGATGAGAGGAAGACAATGGTACAATTTTTGTGATTTTTGGTGGAGATTTGAGTAGTTAACAAGAGGAGGGAAGTGGGTGTTGGTGTGGGTTCATGCAAATCGCCATTAGAGGCTGCTCAAGGAAGAAGAAAGAAATAGAGAAAGAGAGGGAGTACGTGAGTGAGGGAATGTGAGGGTAGGAGAGAGAGAGAATGTGAGATAAAGTAGTAAAGTAGTGGGTTACTTTTTACTTTTTAATTTATTTGTCTTTTGCAAATGAAAAGAGAGTTAAGAGTGTGAGTGGGGGGGGCATAAATCGGCTGCACCTAGCACCCATTATGGGTTTTAAAATTCTATTTACAACAGTGGACACACTAGTTTGGGTTATTTATGTTTTTACCCCACAACTTCCTGTTTTTGACAGTTTTTACTATTTTCTCGTTTTATTGATTTTATTGGTTCTAGACCTTCACTAATATTTTTTAATGACTGTTTAGTTGACCAAAATTGTTACGAGTCTATTTGACCCGCTTAAAGTCACGTTTTCCCAGTTTCCTCGAAAAACGCGCTTTAAGGTTCGTTAGTGTTTTTAAGTGTGATACCCAGTGTAGGGGTCACCTCCCACATCGATCGGGAGAGAGCACGAACCATGCCTTATAGGTGTTGGGATACTCTTCCCTTGTGTGAGGCCTTTTGGGGATGGTACCCCGAGAACAAAACCGTGCGGGCTGCGGCCCAAAGCGGACAATATCACACATGTGGGTTAAGACTGGGCTGTTACAGATGGTATCAGAGCCAGACCCAGGTCGGTGTGTCAGCGGGGACGCTGGGCTCCCAAGGGGGGTAGAGTGTGATACCCAGTGTAGGGGTCACCTCCCACATCGATCGGGAGAGAGCACGAACCATGCCTTATAGGTGTGGGGATACTCTTCCCTTGTGTGAGGCCTTTTGGGGATGGTACCCCGAGAGCAAAACCGTGCGGGCTGCGGCCCAAAGCGGACAATATCACACATGTGGGTTAAGACTGGGCTGTTACAACTTCAGATCGTCAATCAGTGGTGTAAGATATACATAATGTTATGACCAGGTTGCTTTGGATCAGAAATTAGGAGTGATAACATAATGTATTTTTGTTTCATACACAGCCATGACGGTAAATTGTAGATCACTAGTAGCACCGGCCAAGTGCTATGCTGACTGCTCAACGTGCCATACGGGTTCATCCCATCGGTACACAATCCAAGCCTCAGATTCCTATCTTCATCCCCAAAATGATGTTTGAATTTTCTGTTGATATTTCTCCACTGAGGTCCGTCTGCAAGATGTCTTAATTTTTCATCAATTTTTCTACCATCCGCGTGCCATCGTAAGTTCTTCGCATCTTTCGGGTTGGCAAACAACCGTTTGAATCTCGGAATTATCAGCAAGTACCACAATAATTTCACTGGATGATTTTTTTTCTGAAAGGAGGAATCCTCATCCTTGTCCTTATACCGGGACAACAAACATTTAGGACACTTGTCTAGATGTTCGTATTCACCCCTATACATCACACAGTTATTTGGGCAAGCATGAATCTTTTTATATTCAACCCCCATTGGACACATCCATTTCTTTGCCTCGTAGGTGGATGTAGGAAGACCATTCTCATCAGGAAGCATATCATGTATCAGCTCTAGAAATGACGTGAAACACTTGTCACCAACTCCATATTTCCCCTTTAAGTTGAACAAATTAAGTACAACACTCAATTTTGTGTATTTAACGCACAAAGGGTACAAATGTGTCTTCGATGCGTCCAACAATCTTTGATACTCTTCCGGTTTATCGACAAAAGTATCCGCAACATTTTCTAACATTTCATCCATTCACTCATCATGGTGAGTGGTCTCACTGTCATCGAATCCTGAATCACTTAGCGGTACCGATTCATTGATGGTATTGAAAGTGTGATCGGTACTTGCGTAACGTGGATCATGAGCACTTGATGATGTTGAAGCACTAGCTGCAACAGTTTCTCCATGAAAATTCCATCTTTTGTAATGTGGCATGAATCCACGGGTCTTAAGATGAAATCTGATTTCCTCAATGTCTACATATTTCCTTACGACCCCACAGTCAACACAAGGACATGAAATTTTGTCCGCCTTTGTTTTGTCCTTGTGTTGCACTACCGCTTTGAGAAACTCTTTCAGCTTCTCATCAAAGTGATCCCCACGATCACCGTACATCCAGTCACGCTCCATTCTATATGTGAAAACAAAAAAAGTATAAGATTGATTTGTCTTTCAGTTTTGGGTCATTTCGGGTTTGGGTCATTTTGGGTTTACCAAATAGGGTTTGGGGTTTATTATATTTCAATATTTTCGGGTTTTGGTCGTGTTTCGGGTTCGGATAAAACGGACGGGTTTTCTGGGGGGGTCAAAATTTGATAGCTCTAGTTCTAACCAATAAACTAAGCACTGCTCCAAGGTTCCAACCAAACTAAGCACTGCTCTACGGTACCAACCAAACTAACATAGCTAGCCTAAATACTTTAACAGTCAAACGTAACTAACCTACCTTACTCTAATAATTCCAACACAAGTAATTAAGATAGTAGTTACTTATATAACATCAACAACTCATGACATTTTAATTTATTAAAACAAAAAACTAAAATTTAAATACTTACTTGTTTTAAGTTGTGCAGAGGGGAAAGGTAGGAGACTACTTTGATGATGGGCAAGGAAATACTGGTACGAAGTCGATTGAATATGCAGAAGACCTGCCAAAGAAAAGTTAAGATTAATTGTTACACACAAACAGCAAATAATTGAAGTTAATTAATAAAACTAATACAATTCTAGAAAAAATTCGGCATGACCTTTGTGTAATCATGCTAATCCCATGCTTATCATTAAGCATTCACCAATATCTTATTTACCACTACAAACAAATTCAACAATTGGAAACATCCATCCTTAATCGCAAACAACACAATTTTCCACTCAGGTATTGTATTGAACATTGTATGCATAACTAATTAACTAACTGAACAACATAACTATATACAATTATCCACACACAGCTAGATTAGAAATCAACAACTACATTACAACATTTTTTATTAATAAATCATACCATAATTATGCCAATTACAACTCACAAATTCAGAGTAAATATGCTAACCTTTTTTGTAGCTTGTGTGCGGCCTGGTTCGAATCTTGCGACGACCGGCAGCTCGCGCGGTACGTCACAATAAGCAGCCAGATCCGATCGGCTTAATGAAATGGCCTAACTAGATGAGCAACTGGAACAGGACCAAACCCAAATGAGCAAATGAACCACAAAGCATAACAAAATTTCAGATTCCGTAAAAAATGATTTCTCCAATTGCATTTCCGGTCACAATTTTCTCATAATCATCATTTTACCCCAATTTTCCAAAAACCTTAATTTTATCAATTCAATTTTGTTTTCCACTTCAATTAAACTTTAATTCCAAACCTAAATCTGTAATTCAAGTTCACATATAATCCCTTGTTATTTACGGAATCATAAAAACATACAAGTTAATCCTAAATTTTGCAATACTTTAAAACCCTAAATTTCTAATTGTAACCCTAAACTACACAGATTTCACCCCAATTCATAAATTAGTAACCCTAAAACTACAGAGATTTCACCCCCCCCCCCCAACCCAATTTCTAATCGCATATCTAACATTTTTACTCATCTCAAACACTAATTCACACCCTAAAAATCGCACTAATCCAACAATCAGAACACAGCAGTTTCGAATCTACTACAATACAAATAACATTTCAATTAAACAAACAAAAAACAAAGTTAGAAATTCTAACCTCGTTTTTTCTGTACAGGTCGCATACAAACGACGCCTGTGAACCGGCCGGTGTGCTATGGCGACGGCGACGGAGGCAGAGCTGGTGGCACGCGCAGAGAAGAAGGTGGCGGTGGCTGTCACAGGCGTCGCTCTTGAAATCACAGTCGTTCGCTCTTTGCACACAGAGAGGGTTTATAGGTGAAGAGGAAGAAGGATGAAATACCCCTAAATTAATTTATATTAATTTAGGGAATTTCTTTTATTAAACCATAAATAATACTATTAATTATTAAATTATTGTATGGAATTATGAATAATAAACTATTAAATTACTATATGGACTTATGGAAACTAAATTAGGGGATTTCTTCTATTTAACCCTAAAGAATACTAATAAATATTAGATTGCTATATATTATTATATAGTATTATGAATTTAATAATAAGATTTATAAGTCAATAAATCTTGGAAAAATTTCTAAACACTCCAAGTATATTATAAAGATTTTAGAAAGAGTTGGAACATTAATTTGAATCATAAAAGTCAATATAAAATCATGGAAACCATAAAGCTTATTAAGCCTTGCTAGGGTTGACTTTTTGAGAATTGTCCAACCAGCCCATGAAACCTATACCAATAAAAAGGTTATGGAAAACCAAGAAGATTGATAAAAAGAACGTCAAAAACGGATCATCCTAGCCAAAGTTATGATAGAATGAAGTTTAGAGTCAAAAATTTGAGAACTGCCACGTGTCAAGCTCACACAGCTCGCCGGAACTGAGCATAAAATTCGGCTAAGTCCCTAACCTCCACCAGTATTTTTGCCCTAACTTGTGACGGCCGTATCTCACTCATCCTTTTGAATTTTCCAGTGTCGTCTTCTTCATTCTCTTCTCCTTAATCTCCTCTTTACAACCATAGCTCACACATAACCTAACTCTTCCTACATCCACCGGAAAATCAATCCAAAGTCGCCTCCCTGCAAAGCCATAACCCAAATTCTCAGAAAAACGTGATCGGTAAGGTACTTTCGTTCGATCATAACTTCTTCGTCTCTCATCCAAAATTCGATTTCTTTAGCTCGGTGTGTAGATCTCTAACCCGTCTACAACTCTTATGTTTACAACTAAGGCTAAATCCCAACCATGTGCAAGAACGAGGCGTCTAAAGTTACTGCCTTGTCACGCACATAAAATCATACAGAAACCGCAGGTATAAACTCGTAACTTTCGGGTTGGATTTCTTTCTGCATATTGCAAGTTAGATTAAGTTCTTGGTATCAACTTGTAGATCTATGTTTCCTCTTTCGATTAAGCCTAAGAACGTAGCCTAAATCTATTTGTGCTGTAAATTATAGATCATCAAAGTTAGCTCCTCGAAACAGTCAAGTTCGAACCTTTTCCAGAAAACCGAAATCAAATTTGTTCAATTGGTGCTTCTTCGGTGAGTTTTGTTTCAATTCCTCCGATGTTGTTAATCGGTTTTGCATTATAGGTCATACCCAGCTTCGAATTTAATCAATTATGCCTTGTATTGGGAGAATTTGTCAAAACACAAATTGAAACTGTATGAACCCTAACTTGGTAAACCCAGAATCGTATTTACGTTATACTGCATCATAGCTCGCATAATTGGTACCATTAGAAGCGTCTTGGAATTTCGAATCCAATGAGTCAAAAATCATCAAAATCGGTTCTGTGAGTTGAGAGAAATCACTGATTTAGTACTCGGGTTATCGTTTGAGGTTGGGGATGAACTCGCGTTTCAGTGGCCGTCTGATCGTAGGTTTTAGAAACGGACGGCCGAGATTAGAACAGGGAAGTTTAAGTTGGTTAAGATTTATAATATTTCCAGAATTAAACCCTAACTTGTCGAATTTATTTAATGATCTTCCCAAATGTATTTTGACTTAAAATTTTAACCATATATTCCTTATAAAATGTAGTTTATTATAATATAAATTAATATCGGTTTTGAGTTTTAAACGTAAGTTATGATTTTTGCAAGTTATGAGTATTACGGAATTATTAGGATAATTTAAAAAGATATTTTTATGAAATAAAATTTTTATAATATGTCTAAAATGTTATAGTTACTATATATTTAATTTGGTGAATTTTGGACATGAGGAAATGGGTTTAAAAATTGTATTTATAAGGTTTTTAATGTAACAGAAATTAAAGTATAGTTTACTAATAAACCTTTTAGGTTGGGAAAAATATGAGAAGACTAAATTAGCATCTAGTAACAGTATGTTTATAAATATTTTGGGAATTAACTTTAAGTGAAGTAAAAATTGTTTACATATATATTATATTTATATATATACTTATATGAGAGAAATAAATAGAAACTGATGTTAAATCAAGGAACTAAACTAATCTACATTTTATTTATTATATAATATGGAAGTTAACATTCTTAATTAAAACTAAGGGAAAATATATATATATATATATTTATATACACATTATATAAAAGAAATAAAATAGTAACTTAGGTTAAAACAAAGAGTTAAATAAATCAACACTTATATTAACTAAATACTGTAGAAGCTAATATTCTAAGATGTATAAAAGAAATACTTTATAAAACATACATGGAATGCAGATAAATATTGAAGTTAATAAAGATAATTTAAATACAATAAGCGACATAAAGGATGACTTAAATAAATTCTAATACATGTACATGCATATAAATATTAAATAAGTAAGGGAAAATACTTTATTTTATAAACCATATATCGGTTGTGGATATGCCTAAAAGTTATTAAACATAATTAAATACAGTAAAATTTCTTAAAAATGTTCTGGATAAATCTTAATACATAAAGATATATATATATATAAATACATTAAAATAGATGAAGGAAATAACATTCCTTGTGGGAGATATAATAAGAAGAATATGTATATTAAACTTTAGGATTTTAATCATTGTGTAATAAAATAGTCAACGATAACTTAAGGGTTTAATTACACAACGTAAACGTAACACGGTCTTGGGCTAATCTATTGAGCCCAAGTCTATGAACTCCAAAAGCCCACTTAAACAATTCAAAGAGAGTTTGGGCCACTCTCAGGGTTAAACCATAAATCATTCCAGATTAAAAGAGATGGGCCTAATGAAAGATTTAATTAACGGGATCTAGCCCAGGTCCTTAAGAGAGAGTAATTGTAACTAGAAACTATAAATCAGTAAGAATAGAAGGTGTTTAGTTTATGAGTCCCTTAACTAATAACACTTGGAACACCTTAATTATAGGTTACTATTGGGGGATCACTCATTCGAGTTAATTATTGTTCTTCACATACCAGGTACGATTTCTCGTACTCCGATACTTTTACTGACCGACTTATGAGACGTTTTCTAAAAACGCTAACTGAGTTTAAAGGAATTTCAAAAGGAAATGCTGTGTGGCTAACTCAACTTGATGTGACTAACTGAGCCTTGAATGTGAAACTTTCATGGTTGTTGGTTCCTTTTGTTTGGTTGTTTCATTAGACATTAACTGCCTAGGGTTTACGCTTCTGCACTCTGTAGGACTGAGTGTTTTGGTATTGCTCTGGTGTAGTTAGTGATCTAGTGGAAATATGGAAAAGGACAATCTTGGTAATTCTTCCTTTGACTCTGGATATTGTTTCATCCATGAGCTGTGTCTTTTGTTGTGACGTGCGCGTGTCTTCAATGGTAACAGCAGGGGGCTGTATATCCCTCGTCCACAAGGACATTTATATTTGACAGCAGGGGGCTATATATCCCTCGTCCACCAGGACATTTAAATCTGACAGCAGGGGGCTGTATATCCCTCGTCCATATGGACATTTATATCTGGCGTTGGGGGTCATCTCTCCCAATTGGTGTTATTCCACTCTTGAGTTGTTGGTTCTTGGATCTCTTCTTTCATTCCTAGTCCTTGTGACTATTTGAGACTTTCTACTCCTGACTGGAACTGAATCTAACATAAGCAATGGATGTTCACTAACTCATGGTGTGACTTTTGATTGACTAACTTTACCTTTCTATTATTTACCTCTAACTTTATCCTGTTATCTTTGACTTGGTGATTTTTAAGTGCCTTATTCCTCTGTTTTGTTTTAAGTTGTTTGACTTCGAGTTATTGCTTATTTAAGAGATATGTTTAAAAGTTTTGTTTTGGAGAATCGTACCAGTTCCATTCCAGGGAACTGACTCACCCCTCCCGTGGTGGGCTGTTTGGTTTTATCTTGTAGGTACGAATTATTATACAGGTGGCCACGAAGAGAACAAGTGATTGGGATGGGATTAGGTTGTGTGGGGAGAGTTAATGTATTTTACTACTGTTATGTTTATGTTAAGTTTTCTCGAGGTTCAGACCGTGGCTATTGTAATCTTTTAAGTTGTAATTGGTGAGGTTTGGTGCCGGGCGTTTGGAACCCAATGGTCTGTTACGCTTTTAGTATTTTATTTCCGCTATAAATATGTTAAATAGGGGTGTTACAAAGGAGGTTGTCGCTGCGCGACTGGGTTTATTAAAGGGACCTATCGCAGTGGTTCCTCTTAAAAACCGTTGAGATAGGTTAGTTTAATTGACCTATCTCAGCGGTTTTTATGAGGAGCCGCTGCGATAGATTAGTTTATTTTTAAAAACCATCCTATCGCAGCGGTTACAAGTAAGAACCGCTGAGATAGGTTTGCGGGATTTTTAAAAATGACCTATCTCAGCGGTTGTTTTTACAACCGCTGCACTAGGTGCGCTGCGATAGACCATTTTTGTACTAGTGGGGGTTGAAGGAGGAGGCAAGAATTGTGTAGTGAGTAATGAACGAATTTAAAATACCCCCGATGTTTCATTTGTATTATGAGATACCCTAAGATTTTATTTTTTTACAAGATACCCCCGAGGTTTTATTTTTATTACGAGATACCTGTAAGGTTTCAATTTCATTACGAGATACCCCTTCATTCAAATTCTGATATATTATGTTGTTAATATCCTCATTTTACCCTCACACCATATGCCCCGCAATAAACTCTAGGGTTTATGGTTAATTTGTTTTAGTATAAAATATAAAAAATACACAAAAATAACTAAAGACCATATAAAATTTGAATTTAATTTTAAAAATTTAATATAATTAAATAAAAATGATTAAATCATAAAATTTTAAAAATAAATAGAAATGGCTAAACATTATAAAATAATATTATTTTAAAAAACATAAATTGTTACATAATTTTAAAACTATTATAGTTGATACTTAAAGTCGTAACATAGTTATAACAACTACATTAAATTCACAAGAAAATTGATTATATTTTATGTTTCTTTATACTTATTTTTCTAATTTTAAATAATGATTTTTCTATGTACCATATGAAATTGTTAATTTTTAAAATTTTCATATTATTGTTATACTTCTCTATGATTTAAGTCATTGGTATGTAACACTTTAACATTTTATATTTATTTTCAAAATAATTTATTACTTTATTATTTAGTCATTTCCATTTATTTAACTATTTTTTCTTTTTTGCATATTTAATAATATTCATTTTTCAAAATTGAATTCGAATTTATATGATTTTTAATTATTTTTATGTATTTTTTCTATATTTTAAAAAATTTCAAGTTTGACCATAAACCCTTAAGGTTATTATGGGGCATAAGATGTGAGGGTAAATGAAGATATTAATAATATAATATATCAGAATTTGAATGGAGGGTATTTCGTAATGAAATTGAAACCTTAAGAGTATCTCATAATGAAAATAAAACATCAGCGGTATCTCATAAAGAAAATGAATCCTCAGGGGCATTTTATGAGAAAAATGAAATATTAGATGGTATTTCATAAAATTTACTCAAACCTCAAGGGTATCTCGTGAAATTTCTCTTTCATTTTTTATTGCTCAAAAATCATTGCGGAGTGCTTAACATCAATATTAATTAGTATAATTTTTAAATAAAAAGTACTTTTTTATGATTGATATTCCTAGTTTTAGGGTAATATTCATCATATTTGACCTGTTTTGCTCCGTGGCGTATTTTTCATAAAGTTTTTAGTGTTCAAAGAATATTATAATAAAAAAGGCTAATACAACTCACTAACAATTTGTTGTTCTTTAATCATCAAATTCATGCTTAAAAAGTGATATTAGTTGTTCAAATAAAAAATTAAAATTGTTCGAGGCTAGTTGGTCAAGGAAATTTATATAATAAAATAATGTTAATACAAGTTACCATTTTTTTATTGGTATGTTGTTTTGTTCAAGTTCATGTTCAAATAAGTAATTTTGTTGACAATGTTATTATAACTTACCATCTTTTATTGGTATGTTGTTTTCTTCAAGTTCGTAATATTGTTGTTCAAGATTTTTTTAAAGATGTTCACTTATTCGAGACTAGTTATTCAAGAGAAAATATATAACAAAAAAATATTAATACAACCTTGTTTTTTTAATGTTTTATCGATATTTAATCATCAACTTTGTGTTTAGTGATACTAGTTGTTTGATTTTTCTAGCACCTTTTATTCAAAACATAGTTGATACTGCATCTAAGTTTTTTTAATATTCAAATTTGAGACTAGTTGTCTAAAGGAAATTATACAATAAACAAATTTAATATAACCTACCACCTTTTGATTGGTTTGTCATTTTTTAATCATCATGTGGTGTACAAATAAGTGATACTTATTAGACTTGTATCTTAGGTGTGACATTATGTACGTTTCTAGGATATATATATATAGGAAATATATTATATGTAATTGTTACACCAGGCAGGTCAATTGACCGTTAGTTTAGATATAGGTCCACAGAGCATATATATACATACTATCATTAATGAGAGATACATATACAAGAAAGCAGACTATGCTCTGTAATCACTCTTCAAGAAATAAGAAGAATTACTTTACGCATATGTAGAGTCTATCATGGTACTAGAGCACCACCTATCTCAATTACAATAAAAGACGCTGGCTGACCAAACATCCGGGAAGAACCCGAAAACCACCGCTGCAAACACCAACTCCACCATCGATCAAACGGACCCCTTCTTCGTCGCCAACATAGAGCAAACGGGACAAGCCCTCGTGCCCAAATTCACTGGGGAGGGCTTTCTAGGCTGGAAATGGACAATGCAAGAAGCATTGATTGCCAAAAATAAAATAGGGTTCATTGACGGCTCGATCGTTCAACCCGATTCCAACGACCTTGTTCGCACGGCGGCATGGAGGAGGGCGAAGTCCTTGGTGGGCTCCTGGCTGATTTCTTCACTTTCCCCAAATATCGCCCGCAGTTTCATGTACATCAGCGGCCCAAAACAGATTTGGGACTGGTTTTGCAAAAGGTTCGAGAAAAAGAATCTGGCAACCCTTCATCACACAAAACCTAGATCGTGAACTTAAGACATGCAAGGAGAAGGTACAATCTCATATTACTTCATAAAATCCAGGGAGGTCTGGGCTCACTATGAATTAGCGCGAACCGTCAAGCAATGCTCTTACTGCGCATCCTATAAATCGATAGAGAATCAAAGAAAGGCTCGAACGGAAGAGGAAACAATACATTTCCTGATGGGATTGAGTAAACCCTATTCCCAATTGCAGGCGCAAGTTCTAGCTATGTCCCAAATCCCTACCCTGGAGGAAATATTCTCCCTCATGATTTAAGAAGAAGAAACCAGAGTCAATATCGAATCTAGAGAAGAGTCAGAACAGTCCGTTGCCCTAGCTGCTAGAGGAGGAACGAATTTTGGTTTCACAAGACAGAAAGGAAATGTTTCGACTGCAAGCTTCAAGAACCAAAACAAAAGAAGCATCGCCAAACCTACAGCCGGCTCCAAGAAAGACTCACCCAAATGCTCTAACTACATAAAGATAGGCCACAGTCACACCGAATGTTGGTGGTTGATCGGTTTCCCCACCGACAAGACAAAAAAGAGATCAAAGACCAAGATCGGTTTTGTGATTGCCGATACCCCAGGAAGCAACAAAGGTGTGCAAGACTCACTAGTCTGCTATTTTAGTGCAGACTAGTTGCAACAATTAGTTGCTTACCTTCAACAGAGGGATACAATTGCATCAGTTAGGCAACCTAACTTTGGAGAATTCACAGGTAGGTTTATCACCTCTTTTGATTCTCGGCCATGTCAAAATTCTAATGTATATTCTACAAATCATGAATTGTGTATATTTGTGGATCCTAGATTCCGGTGCAAGTGAACATTTGAGTGGAAACAAAGATCTACTCTCTCAATGTTTTGATCTTAATGTGAAGAAAAATATAATGTTGCCTGATGAAAATACGACTTGTGTAGCTTCTGTAGGAAATTTAGCATATCATGGAAAAACCTGCTTGCATAGCATCCTGTTGGTTCCATCCTTTCATTTTAACATCATATTGGTGTCTAAACTTATAGGAGAATTGAAAGTTTCTGTTACATTCTATAAGGGAAATAATGTTATGCAGGACTCTAGGAGTGACATGTTCGTACAAATTGGAAGACAAGTAAATGGGTTGTATGTTGTAGGTGTAGAATCTTTGTGCAATTTTGTGTTGAATCAAAACTACAGAACCTTTTGATCTCCTACATATAGATATTTGTGGTCCCATGAGGACACAAACACCGAATTGCCATAGGTATTTCCTCACTCTCGTTGATGACTACACCAAGGCTACATGGATTTCACTTCTTAAACTGAACTCTAATGCCATGGAACATGTGTAAAACTTCATTAATTTATTTGAAACTTAAATGAACAAACACATAAAATTATCCGTAGTGACAACGCCTGCGAGTTACGAAAGTCGCGAGAAGGAACTGAATATTTTTCAAAAGGTGGCATTGTTCACTAAACGAGTTACGCCCACACCCCCCAACAAAATGGGGTTGTGGAGCGGAAACAAGGAAACCGTATGGAAATAGCTCAAGCTCTTCTTTTCCAATCAGGGTTAGATAACAAATATTGGGACCTTTTGCATAGACTATGCGGCTTATCTCATCAATAGGGTACTCAGCAAGTCCATCCAGAACTTAACCCTTTTTTTTAATAACTTACTGCAAAAGCAGTTATTGGCAAAGTCCACAACTTTACAGTAGCACTTGTCGTAGATACATCAGCTGAGTACAGCAAAACTATATAGATTACATCAAAACAAACGAAGTAGACATTTAGAGAAGGAGATAAATAAGCTCTTGAGAGCTGGAACACGTGATAAGGCAGATGAGGCGGAAGATGTTTTTGACTTGCCCATTCCCAAACACCTCTTTTGACTAACTCGATGGCAGTAGCCCAAACTGGCCTGGCGTCTTCAAAGACGGGTCTGTTTTGGAGCACCCAAATTTTGCAAAGGGTATGAATTATGGTCGAGATCCAAATTTGTTTTTGCTCTGCTGGGGAAGTTAACTGCACACCAGCTTCCGTAAAGAGCCAAGAAAGAATTTGGGATCACAATTGGAATACCCCACCATTGGAGGATAGCTAACCAAAGTATATATGCTTCAGAGTAGTGAACAAATAAGTGGAGGGAAGACTCGAGTCGTTTGTGGCAGAGAGGACACAAAAGCTGAGCAACTGGTAGGATGTCTTCGAAGTATGGTCGAATTGAAATACCCCAAACCTTGATATGTGGTTTAAATATCAAATTATGGTATGTAAAGGCTAAAAAGTGCCTTAGTAACGTCAGTGAACAATTTAAACCATAATAAATGCAATAAAGCATTAAGACACAGTTTGAGCAAAAACATGCTCTAAGCTATGAGTGAACTTGGTTAGGACCCAAAGAGCCTACCAAGACTTGATAACATTTAATTATGATTTAATAAGGCTAAATAAGTCCTTAGGAAACTTTGGTAGACAATGAAACCAAACAAAACACAAGGTAATACCTTAAAGTCAATAAGAGCAAAAATGTGCTCTAAGCTTGGGATGAATGTGTATAAGACCTAATGGTCATACCTATACCTTATTTATATGTTAATGAACATATTAAATCAATTACTAAAGGAAACCAAGCTTGAAAACAAGTTAAAACACAAAATGTGCTTTAAGGAGTCTTAAAGCACGTTTTTGAAAAATTGTCTTGTAAATGAGTTTTGAATGGCTAAATGTCCATCATTACTCTTTAATTAACATGTGTACTATATAGTATCACATTTGGGTGGCCATATTAGTGGGAAATCAAAAATTTCACTTTCGATGTGCCTTGTTTATGGTTGAATAGTGATTTTTAAACTAGTTTGTAACATATAATGTTATAAGTGATTAAGTTGGTCAACAAAGACCAAAACACCTTCTATTAAAATGGGGGCCGGTTTTTCAAGTGTGATCACCACATTTGAACAATAAGTAAGTTAAGTAATGACAAAGCAAAAGAACTATTGCTTTTAGCTAAATATCTCCAAAGTAAGTTCTATCTTCTTCTCCCTTTCTTTCTTCATTTCCCACGGTTCCAAACACCACCACCAACCTCTCTTCTTCATCCTCTCTCGGTATAATACCACTACCTCCATGAGAACTCAAGCTTTGAATCTTGTCAAATCTTGCTCTCTTGACCAAATCAAAAACAAACACCACCATTCTCTTAGTTAAGCCAAGCTCTACAATCTTGTCTCTTCAAAAACTTCACAAAACCTCCATTTCGGTGCCAAGAGAAACCACCATGGGAGGAGCTTGAGCTCATTTTCACATATTCTTGTCCCCTTTGCTTCACGGTAAGGAAACTCAAAGAAAATCCATGTTTCCTCCATGTTTGTTGTTGTCGAAATTCACCATTAATGGAGCTCTTATATTGGCCTTGTTCTAGCTTCATTTGAATCTTCCAAGGGAGGAGGAGTCCTCTCTTGATACTTGTTCAAGTTCTCTTCCAATTCCAAGGTAAAACAATTACCTTAATGTGTTAAAACAATATGTGTAATAGGGTTTACAATGAGATGAAGCATAATGCTTGATACTCATTATGGTTGTTTGTATAATGTTTAGAAGTTGACAAACAACCAAACACCCCACCGGTTTACAAGGAACCAAGAAAGAATTGTGAGGAAAAGGAGGGTAAACAAACTATCTCAATGTAGTTTAAAGCCTTAGGAACATGAGCTTGATTTGCTTGATAAAAATACCTAAGGAGCCAATGGTGAGTGACCTAGTAAAGTGTTCTCAAGGAGACTAGTAAAAGAACTATGTTTTGGTGTATGTATTTGCAGGTCAAAGGCATTACTAATGTGGGAAATTCAGTGTTTAAGGTTTATGCAATTAAGGGCCTAAGAGCCATGTTATTTAAGGGCCTAAGTGCCAAGCAATTTAAGTTATGCACTATATTGTGATGTAGTGCAAAATGTGTGAAGTTTGTGTATAAAAATGTGTTTGATGGATTTTAGGTGTTTTGAATGAAATAAGGTAAAAACCTAAGTGTTTGAGTGTGAGTATATACAAGAGAAGCTATGGCCAAATTGGAATGTGAAGAAGTTCTAAGTGTTGTAAGTGAGTTTTGTGAACTAGGAAGTGTTATAGGTGAATAAATGTTACTTGAGAAGAAAACATGGTTAAAGGTGATTTAGAGTGATGCAAGGATTTAGGTGTTGTCTTTGAAGTTCTAGGAATTCAATGTGTGTTTGTGAATGTATTAAAGTCTTAGAGAAGTTGTTTAAGGTTTAGGTAAGGTTGGTGTTCAAGGAATAAGTGATGTTTAGGTATGATGTGAAAAAGGGATTTAGTTAGTAAGAAAGGAAATTTGAGAGATGATGATAAGGTGTAGAGGAAACACCTTGGTCTTGTGGTCATTATAGGTGAAATGCCACCTAGGAATCATAAGGAGAAAAAACATTGTAAGTGTTAGAAATTTTGTGGAAATAAGTAAAGGTTTAAGGAATTAGGAAAAATAGTTTTGTGAGTGTTTAAGAATATCTTAAGGGGTGTTTGAAGTGCCAATGATGTTAGAACACATTAAGAGGCCTTAGGGGAAGTTTGGTGAAGATTTGACAAGTTTGGGTAAGTTAGGAGGCGACCGACCAGGGGCCGACCCAGTTTGTGGGTCGGTCGAGCCTCTGTAAAATGTTAGGAATATGTTCGGTAAAGGTCCGACCCAAAAAGGGTGGGTCGGACATGGGTCGGTCGGTCAAGTTTCAAAGGTGGAAAAATGTTCGCACATGGACCGACCCAGAATGGTGGGTCGGACGTGGGTCGGACGGGCATGTTGTAAGGAAGTAAAAGGTTTGTAAGGACCGACCCAGCTGTGGGTCGGTCGGGGGTCGGTCGGACCAAAGATGTTGATTAAGGTTGTGAAATGATATGAGATGATGGGGATTGGTAGGTAATGATGTTATAAGGATGTTAAGGACATGTTAGGTGAGTTTAATAACAATAAGTGGGTGAAAGGTTGTAATTAAATGTGAAAGTAAAACAAGTTAAAATGTAAAGTTATTTAATTAAGTTAACGGGGGGAAAGTTATAAGCGTTAGGCTTTAAACAAACATATTACCCCAATGTTAATGAAAACACATGTGATGTTAACAGTTGTTCGAGAATTGCTCGAGTACATAAATGGACGTGATTAAGTGGACTCCGGTGACAGGTATGGTTTTCTGCAACCTGCGTCCTACCGGATTACACCGGCTTGTATGCCAATGTGTTTTTCTGTATGTTTGCCACGTTGTAAGATAAAACATGTAATGAGTTTACAGTAATCATATATGTGGCGTGTTCAACTCCGATACCATTTAACCTCGAAAGTGTTAACCTTAGTTAACTGAGTCTAGGATCACATGAGAGTTCGGTATTCGGAGGTAAACGACCCGAACCATGGGACGTACTAACCACGGCTATGCGTGTGTTAAATGTGTAATATGTGTATGTGAATGTAGGGATCTCCCTTGTATGTTTAACCCAGTTGTAATACTGTTTGAGTTGTTATGTGACAGGCTCCATAGTGGGGTTCTAAGTATGTCTAAAGTAAGTATGTACTAACAGTAGTGAGGAATCCGGTTTGGCCGGTCGCGCGTTGTTTGGGAGAGGGTATCCTTCCTAGCCTTACCCTTCTCTTTGTCAGTTGTTTCCCTCACGGGTTATGATCTCCCATAGCTTACTCCAAAGTTACCTATTCTGACTTATGATCGGTTTAGTGGGAACCTGTGTTTGTGTGGTGTGTTAGGGCCTCCAAAACCGAACCGCCTTAACTTAAGTTACTCGTCCAACTATTAGGACGGTAATGAGTGTTGGTGTTATTGTATAACGAGCTTATCATGAGACTGGCAACATTCTCTAGGCTCACCAGTGTGTTTGTGATGTTTGGGTCGGTTCCTAAGCGAACCATTCCCGTTGTGTTATGTGTTTTGTTGTGATGCAGTATTCATTGCGGTATTATGTTGTGTACGTAGAAACGTACAAAGTGTTGTTAAGTGTTGTATGTAGTGTGTGTTATAGGTTGTATAATGTGGAGTGTGCTGTATAATGTGGAGTGTGTTGTATAATGTGGAGTGTGTGTGGATCATGGATATGTCCCAGTTTGTGATAAGAGACGTTTAAGGATAACCCGATTTAAGGGTATGTGTCGCCTATTAAGGAAGTAGCTCCATTAGAGGAGGAACACTCTAGGGATAATGAATACCAAGAGTGACTTACTAGTAAGGATATATTATCCGTTGTTGAGCCCATTGAGGCAAAATGTTAAGCGATGTGTGTTATTGTTACATGCATGATTTAAATATAATCAACCGCATGTTAAGACGACAATTAGTTGTGCGTGGCCCGGTAGCATGTGGGCTGCGGGATTACCATACCAGCAAAGGTGCTGAGCCCCTTGGGGCCACCCCTTTCTCTTCTTTTCCTATTTCAGGTACGAAGTGCTGGAAGCCGTTCGAGAGTAGGACGGGTAGTCATTGTACATGGGTAAACTTTTAGTGTATGTATACAGTAGGTGTAGTAAGACCGATATTGTTGTCGGCACCAGTTTATAATACTCGGTATAGTTGATATGGTGTATGTTGTTGTTGTTGTTAATGGAAAGGGATACTAATGTATAGTTGCTCGGGAATTTAGCCCATCAGACCGGTACATTGTGTATGTATTAGCCTTGTTAGCCACGTGGGTGGCTAACGGCGTGTAACACCAACAAGTTAAGTAATGTGATGAGGTTGTTCTTCCGCTGCAGTTGTTGTAAGTATGTTAATGTTGGATGGGGTGTTACAAAAAGTGGTATCAGAGCGAAGTATCGCTCTGATGACTGAACTACCGAGCTTAGGAAGTACCGAGTTAGGATTTAAGTACTTTGGGTTAAGGGTTGAGTGATAGCGTGAGAGATACGCTAGATAGGAACTACCAGTGACTACTGGAAACCTACAATATCCTTCCCACCCTCCACAATCCCTGTATATAATTTGGGGAAAGAACGCCAGAGAGACGGAAGTCCACTCTTACTCGGGAATACCCGATCTGGCTGTTATTAAATACCCTTAGGGTACGGTGAACCTGTCATACGGTAGATCCCGAAAACTGGGAATCCCGGAGACGGTCTCCATCTGAATAATGTTAACCGCGTTTCATAGCAATGAATGAAGGATCTTGTGTATTGGAGAATAGAGTTTCCAGCAACCTGGGTCGACATGCCGAGCAGTCGAGGATAACCAGCTTGCAACGCACCTACCGTGCAACAGGCAAGAAATGGATTAAAGAAACCCGAGACAAGTGTCTATGGGACCGCAAATGATGAATAATACACCAACGGTATACCAACCGACAAGGGAACTACAACGTAGTGCCCAAACAAGAGACAAGTCTCAATAACCACGACAAGTACGTGGAACGGGCTACAAGGACAATACAATACTAAGGAAAAGGGGGTCTCCCAGAATGGGAAATACCCTGGTTAATGATTATTATGTGAATACAGTGAGAAGTCACCTAGACAAGTTATTATCAAGACAGTAAGATCAGTGAGGGCCAACAAGGCCACTGATGACAGTACGGGTAAAAACAATACCACAACCGGTATGTGTCAAACTGATAGCCAGTTAGCATGGCGCACTTGCCGTAGCAAGTGCTGCTACAGTAGGACTGTTCGGGAAATTTATAACCACTATGAGGTACTTGGAAAAGTACAATAAAGTCAAATGTGATTGTCATAACAGTGGAAGGGCCTGTTAGCCTAACCTCTGTAATTGTAAGTGCACCAGTCAGCAAGAAGCTAGACTTGGTTAAGGTAAGAAGATGTTGTGAAACCATGAAAATTTTCTTTCAACCCAGATTTTCACAACCCTTTTCTTTTCAACCCAGATCTTCTTTCAAACCAACACTTCTTTCCAACCTTCTTTAAAACCAAATCAGTAAAACCAAGAGCAGTTGATATGATACAGCAATGGATAAACTTTCCCTCGATTAAGTTCGGGAAGCAAGGAATGAATATTGTCACGGGACAATATAAGGGAGTTGACAACAGAATACTTCACCTAGGCGTGTGTGACGGACACTACAAGTGTACCAACTGTGTTGTGGGACGACCGCACTCCGATAGGAGCATGTGGGCCTGACAGACCTACTTATGGGTTAGTTGGGTAAGTAGCAATGTATCAGTATGATACCCCATATATGTATACGAGTAGAGTCCGAAACACGGGGAGTAGTCGACTCCTCTACGGTCAGCAGTATAAATCAAACAAAAGCTAGAGATTACAAGGAATAGTTTGAAGCTAAGGAACTCAGTTAAGTTAATGAGACTAAAAGGATTAGTGAATCCTCTCAAGGAAATGTTTAAGAGTAGCAAGTGCGAAGGGACAAACTGTTATGTAAAGACATCACATATGTCTTAAGGATCCTTAGGGATAAAACATGTTAGCTGGAACGGTGACCCAGCTTGTACATGGCAAGCAAATGCCTAATGTGGACACATTATGGCAATGAACGGGATGAAACTCCCAGAATGAGTACCTACACTATCAGGAAATGTTGATCTTCACAGAAGAAGATAATAACCATAAAGAACGCGAAAGGCGTAGCTAACGGAATGTACCAATAAGTGTGAAACAAATGTAAGGCATAACTTAATAACACCCAGGAGCAATCCTTGAAGGGTGTTCACATCAACAATTGTTGAATGAAATGCATGACAGAAGCACAAGGGTTGAAACTAATACCCAGTTTAGACATAAGTTGTCAGGAGACGGACTGACAAACCTAAGGGGCATCCCATGAAAAGAAACGTGATGCAACGACCTTGTCATGGAGCTCAGTATAATATCTAAACCATGTAATGTAGTACAGAGACGTACATATGTGTGGACAGCCTACAATGAGCCCAGCTCAAGGCAAACAAGGCTAATAAGCCATAAGTAAGATATGTTTCATATAATTCGATTGATGGTAGAAGTTTAGGTTGTATAAGCGAATAGAGTGGTAAACGAACCCTGCTTAGAGTGGGGATACCTCTCGACATAGTGACACGCAGGAGCGGTAGTTATGTGAATCAAGTTCAAGAAATATGTTAAGGATTGACCATGTGGTTATTGAAAGAGAAATTAGCTTAGTAGTATGTGTATAAGGTGAAACACCGAGCTAAATAATGCCGGCTTGTGACTCGAATGATCGATGCTCAAGGAGCATTTAGTAGTCATCCAAAGGAGGGATGAACCGTAATGTGAATAATGTAAGTTTATGTGTGGAAGTTGAGTGGACAGTAAATACGATGTGAGTTAGTGTTATACAATAAGTACGGTGCGCAGTAAGCGACCGTTGTATAAGTATTGTTAAATAATGATGTGGCGGATAAGGCCAGTTATGAGTTAAACTCAGTGGAGATGCAAGAGGAGTGATGTTAAACAGACTGGGCAATAAGCCAGTGGTAGGTACCGTGTGATGAGGAACTCAGTGTGAATTCCATGGCGAGTCGCATGAGGGATTTACTGTCAAGAGTTTACGCCTCTGCACTCTGTATGACTGAGTGTTTTGGTATTGCTCTTGCGCAGTAATGATCGAATGAGATAGCTAGGAATTGGAAACATGTTGATGTGGACAAATAATGTTATAATGGCCGATGCATAGGAAATGCAGGCCGCACCAACAAAAGAATACTTTACAAAACCGAATATGGAGACATGATTAACAGTAAGTGACTACAGTAGCACTAACTGCCAAGTATCGGTATGGAATATACCCCAAATGTTGTGAATAACTGAGAGAGCACTACACACTAGGTAATAGCTCAATCTCAACCGACAATAAGTCGGAAGGAAAAGTCAATCATTGTGAAACATAACTGTATACACAGTAAAGGTTATGGAAGTGGATGGAAAGTTTATAACTCACGAATACGCTAACGGTAAAAGATACCACGCGTCGGTTGAAAAACCATTGTCACCAAGATAAAGATGATATTGGGGATGTACAATACAGTAAGAATAACAAAAGGAGCGATTAAGCTCTACAGTTCGAGTTTCGCAGCAGAAACTAGTGAGCCAGTGATTCAAGTGTTGAATGTACATGGTGAACATGAGTGGATGGCTAATTAACGCCTAAAAGCCTCACAGGCCAGGACCGAAACCGGTTATGAGTTATAACTCCAATGCGAATTCTTGGTTTAGGGACTAAACCGCCAATATGGTTAAGATCCTCTAATCAGAATCCATTTGTAATAGGCCGCGTGGAAGTAAAACACTTCACGACGGCAGAACATTTAAGCTAATGTTAGTGATTGATTACGTGGGCGTAATCCCTTTTAAGGGGGGTAGAGCGCAAAACCACTAGTGTATATTACCGTACAAGTGTACGGTGTATGTGACTATAGTGCATAGCACAATATATTATTGTTTTGATGATTGGTGTGGTGTTACGTAAACATACACATTCATTCATGGATTAATTGTGGTAATTGCGCACAGATGATGCGAATACCATGTGATAAGTGTGTGTGTTTGTTAACAGTTGTGTGTGATTGTACAAGTGTTGGGAGTAGATAAACTCCCGGGGGAACAAAAGCCCCGACGGTGTATAAATGTAAAATCAGGTGTGTTGTATTTGATAAAATATGTATATATATATATGTATACTTTATAGTGATGCATGGAAGGGCATGATACCGACATAGAACCTAGTGAGAATAAGATTCCCTAGGCAACGCGATTGAAGTGAATGGAGGTAACTGATAGACGGAGTTCTATCCTTTGGAGATGTTGTGATCATGACTAGAATGATTCGGAAGATAGAAAATTGGAAATGAGTGACTTACTTGATGCTTGAAATGAAGTGGGAGGTGGAACTGATTTGCATGCGATCAAGGGAAGCCGAACACAAATTGGGGGTGGAAGGATAGTTCAACAACTGATGCTGATCACATCAGGGTTGGATGACTCTTGAAACTCCCTATAAGTGGTCACGAATAACCACGCTAATAAGAAGCAAAGAGCTTAAGTTGGACTTGGAGCTGTGTTGGTTTCAAAAGGATTTTAAATGGTATTTATAAAACGTATGGATACTTTACGTAATTAAAGTTCTCTTATTAACCTCACAAAGAAATTTTAAATTTAAGTGATTGTTTTTAAACTCCCAAAAGGGCACGGGACGGACAGAAGGTGTCCATCGCGACCGGGTTTGCGGGATCACAGTGTATATCAAGGATATTTTTTGATGTATACATGCTCTGACATGTTGTGTGGTATGTGAATGAATGTTTGTTTGACTTGGGATTTCCTAAAGTGTATACTATCAAGGCTATGAGTCTAAATGAGTGGTGTTACATAGACCTATGTGTCTAAAAGACTGTATGTTGTGGGGACCTAGTGTCCAAATGTTGTTATGTTACCCAAGACCAGTGAGGTCAAGGGGGTTGTTAGTATGTGGAAGTGTTGTTAAGATACCCGGAACATAGAGTCCGAGGTATCATGTGGATATGTTATGTTATGTGTGGATGTGAATGTGTTGACCCGGACCATCAAGTCCGAGGTGTGATGTAAAGTGTGTGTGGTTATGGAAGTTTATTTCCAAGTGATTACTGTGTTCTATCTAATGATATGTGAAAAGTGGAACTTCGAGGACGAAGTTCTTTTAAGGGGGGTAGATTGAAATACCCCAAACCTTGATATGTGGTTTAAATACAAAATTTGGTATGTAAAGGCTAAAAAGTGCCTTAGTAACATCAGTGAACAATTTACCACTAAACATATAATGCAATAAAGCATTAAGACACAGTTTGAGCAAAAACATGCTCTAAGCTATGAGTGAAACTTGGTTAGGACCCAAGAGCCTACCAAGACTTGATAACATTTAATTATGATTAATAAGGCTAAATAAGTCCCTAGGAAACTTTGGTAGACAATGAAACCAAACAAAACACAAGGTAATACCTAAAGTCAATAAGAGCAAAAAATGTGCTCTAAGCTTGGGATGAATGTGTATAAGACCTAATGGTCATACCTATACCTTATTTATATGTTAATGAACATATTAAATCAATTACTAAAGGAAACCAAGCTTGAAAACAAGTTAAAACACAAAATGTGCTTTAAGGAGTCTTAAGCACGTTTTTGAAAAAATTGTCTTGTAAATGAGTTTTGAATGGCTAAATGTCCACATCATTACTCTTTAATTAACATGTGTACTATATAGTATCACATTTGGGTGGCCATATTAGTGGGAAATCAAAAATTCACTTCTATGTGCCTGTTATAGGTGAATAGGATTTTATAACTAGTTTGTAACATATAATGTTATAAGTGATTAAGTGGTCAACAAAGACCAAAACACCCTTCTATTAAAATGGGGGCCGGTTTTTCAGGTGTGTGACTCACCACATTTGAACAAAAAGTAGTTTAAGTTAAAGTAAGACAAAGCAACAAGACTATTTGCTTTAAGCTTAAATATCTCCAAAAAGTAAGTTCTATCTCATTCTCCCTTTCTTTCCTCATTTCCCACGGTTCCAAACACCACCACCAACCTCTCTTCTTCACCTCTCTCGGGTAATACAACTACCTCCATGAGAACTCAAGCTTTGAACTCTTGTCAAATCTTGCTCTCTTGACCAAATCAAAACACAAACACCACCATTCTCTTAGTTAAGCAAGCTCTACAATCTTGTCTCTTCAAAACTTCAAAACCTCCATTTCGGTGCCAAGAGAAACCACCATGAGGAGCTTGAGCTCATCTTTTCACATATTCTTGTTCCCTTTGCTTCAAGGTAGGAGGAAACTCAATAAAAAATCCATTTTCCTCCTTGTTTTGTTGTTGTCCGAAAATTCACCCTTAATGGAGCTCTTATATTGCCTGTTCTAGCTTCATTTGAATCTTCCAAGGGCTAGGAGGAGTCCTCTCTTGATATGTTCAAGTTCTCTTCCAATTCCAAGGTAAAACAATTCTTAATGTGTTAAAACAATATGTGTAACTAGGGTTTACAATGAGTGAAGCATAATGCTTGAATACTCATTATGTTGTTTGTATAATGTTTAGAAGTTGACAAACAACCAAACACCCACCGGTTTTACAAGGAACCAAGAAAGAATTTGTGAGGAAAAGAGAGGTAAAAAACTATCTCAATGTAGTTTTAATGCCTTAGGAACATGAGCTTGATGCTTGATATAAAAACCTAAGGAGCCAATGGTGAGTGACCTAGTAAAGTGTTCTCAAGGAGACTAGTAAAAGAACATATGTTTTGGTGTATGTATTTGCAGGTCAAAGGCATTACTAATGGGAAATTCAGTGTTTAAGGTTTATGCAATTAAGGCCTAAGAGCCAGTTATTTAAGGGCCTAAGTGCCAAGCAATTTAAGTTATGCACTATATTGTGATGTAGTGCAAAATGTGTGAAGTTTGTGTATAAAATGTGTTTGAGGGATTTTAGGTGTTTTGAATGAAATAAGGTAAAAACCTAAGTGTTTGGATGTGAGTATATACAAGAGAAGCTATGGCCAAATTTGGGAAATGTGTAAGAAGTTCTAAGTGTTTTAAGTGAGTTTGGTAACTAGGAAGTGTTATAGGTGAATAAATGTTTACTTGAGAAGAAAACATGTGTTAAGGTGATTTAGAGTGATGCAAGGATTTAGGTGTTGTCTTTGAAGTTCTAGGAATTCAATGTGTGTTTTGTGAATGTATTAAAGTCTAGAGAAGTTGTTTTTTAAGGTTAGGTAAGGTTGGTGTTCAAGGAATAAGTGGATGTTTAGGTATGATGTGAAAAGGAGATTTAGTTAGTAAGAAAGGAAATTTGAGAGATGATGATAAGGTGTAGAGGAAACACCTTGGTCTTGTGGTCATTATAGGTGAAATGCCACCTAGGAAATCATAAGGAGAAAACATTGTAAGTGTTAGAATTTGTGGAAATAAGTAAAGGTTTAAGGAATTAGGAAAAATAGTTTGTGAGTGTTTAAGAATATCTTAAGGGTGTGTTTGAAGTGCCAAATGATGTTAGAACACATTAAGAGGCCTTAGGGGAAGTTTGGTGAAGATTTGACAAGTTTGGGTAAGTTTAGGAGGCGACCGACCCAGGGCCGACCAGTTTGTGGGTCGGCGAGCCTCTGTAAAATGTTAGGAATATGTTCGGTAAAGGTCCGACCCAAAAAGGGTGGGTCGGACATGGGTCGTCGGTCAAGTTTCAAAGGTGGAAAAATGTTCGCACATGGACCGACCCAGAAGAATGTGGGTCGGACGTGGGTCGGACGGGCATGTTTGTAAGGAAGTTAGTGAAGTAAAGGGTTCTGTAATGGACCGACCCAGCTGTGGGTCGGTCGGTGGGTCGGTCGGACCAAAGATGTTGATTAAGGTTGTGAAATGATATGAGATGATGGGGATTGGTAGGTAATGATGTTATAAGGATGTTAAGGACATGTTAGGTGAGTTTAAAACAATAAGTGGGTGAAAGGTTGTAATTAAATGTGAAAGTAAAACAAGTTAAAATGTAAAGTTATTTAATTAAGTTAACGGGGGAAAGTTATAAGCGTTAGGCTTTAAACAAAACATATTACCCAATGTTAATGAAAAACACATGTGATGTTAACAGTTGTTCGAGAATTGCTCGAGTTACATAAATGGACGTGATTAAGTGGACTCCGGTGACAGGTATGGTTTTCTTGCAACCTGCGTCCTACCGGATTACACCGGCTTGTATGCCAATGTGTTTTTCTGTATGTTTGCCACGTTGTAAGATAAAACATGTAATGAGTTTACAGTAATTCATATATGTGGCGTGTTCAACTCCGATACCATTTAACCTCGAAAGTGTTAACCTTAGTTAACTGAGTCTAGGATCACATGAGAGTTCGGTATTCGGAGTAAACGACCCGAACCATGGGACGTACTAACCACGGCTATGCGTGTGTTAAATGTGTAATATGTGTATGTGAATGTAGGGATCTCCCTTGTATGTTTAACCCAGTTGTAATACTGTTTGAGTTGTTATGTGACAGGCTCCATAGTGGGGTTCTAAGTATTGTCTAAAGTAAGTATGTACTAACAGTAGTGAGGAATCCGGTTTGGCCGGTCGCGCGTTGTTTGGGAGAGGGTATCCTTCCTAGCCTTACCCTTCTCTTTGTCATGGTTGTTTCCCTCACGGGTTATGATCTCCCATTAGCTTACTCCAAAGCTTACCTATTCTGACTTATGATCGGTTTTAGTGGGAACCTGTGGTTGTGTGGTGTGTGTTAGGGCCTCCAAACCCGAACCGCCTTAACTTAAGTTACTCGTCCAACTATTAGGACGGTAATGAGTGTTGGTGTTATTGTATAACGAGCTTATCATGAGACTGGCAACATTCTCTAGGCTCACCAGTGTGTTTGTGATGTTTGGGTCGGTTCCTAAGCGAACCATTCCCGTTGTGTATGTGTTTTGTTGTGATGCAGTATTCATTGCGGTATTACGTTGCGTAGTAGAAACGTACAAAGTGTTGTTAAGTGTGTGTATGTAGTGTGTGTTATAGGTTGTATAATGTGGAGTGTGCTGTATAATGTGGAGTGTGTTGTATAATGTGGAGTGTGTGGATCATGGATATGATTCCCAGTTTGTGATAAGAGACGTTTAAGGATAACCCGATTTAAGGGTATGTGTCGCCTATTAAGGAAGTAGCTCCATTAGAGGAGGAACACTCTAGGGATAATGAATACCAAGAGTGACTTACTAAGTAAGGATATATTATCCGTTGTTGAGCCCATTGAGGCAAAATGTTAAGCGATGTGTGTTATTGTTGTTAATGCATGATTTAAATATAATCAACCGCATGTTAAGACGACAATTAGTTGTGCGTGGCCCGGTAGCATGTGGGCTGCGGGATTACCATACCAGCAAAGGTGCTGAGCCCCTTGGGGCCACCCCTTTCTCTTCTTTTCCTATTTCAGGTACGAAGTGCTGGAAGCCGTTCGAGAGTAGGACGGGTAGTCATTGTACATGGGTAAACTTTTAGTGTATGTATACAGTAGGTGTAGTAAGACCGATATTGTTGTCGGCACCAGTTTATAATACTCGGTATAGTTGATATGGTGTATGTTGTTGTTGTTGTTAATGGAAAGGGATACTAATGTATAGTTGCTCGGGAATTTAGCCCATCAGACCGGTACATTGTGTATGTATTAGCCTTGTTAGCCACGTGGGTGGCTAACGGCGTGTAACACAACAAGTTAAGTAATGTGATGAGGTTGTTCTTCCGCTGCAGGTGTTGTAAGTATGTTAATGTTGGATGGGGTGTTACATCCTGGTAGCTATTTGTCTTTGAGGATGAACTAGACCAGAACTTCTTCCGTGGTGAGGCAAGATGCATCCAGTAATGCTTGTGCCATATAGGGGGGTTATCTACTTTTCTTCATGCTGATGGGCTGGTAGTAAGATCACGCAGTGAATGTGCCAGAAAGGTCAGCTAACCAGGTTAGGGAGTCTGGCTCTGTTGAGGGTGTAAAATGGGAGGAGCTTAGAAGGTTAAGCAGTATAGTTACATCCTCTTCCTCCTAAACAAAGAGAGACATCTCCATATTAGATTCCACATCCAGAGTGAGCCATTCCACTAGCCTACCTCACTGAGTGTTGCGGTTTTTTTGTTTGGAGATGAGGTACAGGCGTGGGGAAGAGGTTTAACTGGGCAGATCCAACACAACGGTCGAGCCAGCATTGGTATGATTGTCCATCATTAATAATCCATCGTAGATTTGCTTCAATGATCTCTCTGCTACCACTGCCTAGGAGGCAATCGATACAATTTGTTTCCAGATACCTGTAGCCTTACTGTAAGGGGGAAGGCTGATGAGACAATGCGCTTCCATAACTTTCTATCGTCTTTGGTGTTTTTCCACCACCACTTGAGGAGAAGGGATACGTTCCTGAGCTCGAGATCACATAGCCCAAGACCTCCATGCTACCGAGGGCAGATCAGTTTTTTCCATGCGATTAAGCTAGTCCCCTTACCTGAGTTAGAATTCCAAAGGAATTTCCATTGGATTATGTAGATCTGTTGATAATTGATTTTGGGGCGCGAAAGAGGCTTAAGTAGTATAGGGGTAGACTCTCCAAAACTGATCGACTCAGCACAAGCCTTCCAGCTCTAGATAGACTCGAGGCTTTCCAAGTGGCAAGACAGGATATAATCTTCTGAAGCACTGGTGCCCATGTGCTTAATCTTTTCGGGTCAGCACTGATGGGGCAGCCTAAATACATGAAGGGGAGGTGGTCGATACTACAATCAAGGATACCTTTTTACCATTTCCTCTTGTGCGGTGGTAGAGAGGTTTATGCAAACAGCTTTGGATTCACTCCAGTTTACTCCTAATGCAGACATGTCCGCAAGAGAGGGTGATACACCATTTAACTGCAACAATTTCTTCCTCATTGGGCTGGCAGAAGATAAGGACATCATCTGTGAATACAAGTGGGAGAGTCTGACTTCAGAGGGTCCAACAAGGATGCCGGCGCTATCTCCTATTTGCACAGCTTGATCAAGAAGCCAACTTAATCCTTCGGCAGCAAGAACGAAGAGTAGGGGTGAAATTGGGTCACCTTGTCGGAGGCCCCGGTGGGGTTGGAAAGGCGTAGTCGGGGACCCGTTGACTAGGAAGGATAGGCTTGTGGTGGAAAGGCAAGTGTGAACCCAAGCTCGCCATCGATCATTAAAGCCGAAATGGTTCAAAATTTGATCAATGTATGCCCATGAAACACTATCGAATGCCTTAGAAAAAACGATTTTTAAGAGAATACCGGGTCATTTTTTGTGCTTTAGCCATGCCACTACCTCATTAGCCATGAGGGGGGCTTCTAGGATGTGTCTTCCTCTAATTAATCCTGTTTGGGTTTCTCCTACCAGCTTTGGCATGATAGGGGCTATTCTTTTCGCAAGTAGCTTGGCAATGATTTTATAGATGCCCTCTACCATGCTTATTGGCCTGAAATCCTCTGATTTGGATGCATCTGCTACTTTTGGAACTAGGCTGACCCATGTTACATTCGAGCCTTAAGGGAAAGAGTTATCAAGGAAGAAGGAGCGGGCTGCCTTGATGATGTCGGGGCCAATAGTAGGCCACGTAGAGTTGATAAAGTGAAAGCTCATGCCATCATAAACCGGTGCCTTATTGCTATCGCATGCACATGCGGCCTCTTTGATTTCCTCACCAGAATGGATGATGCTGAGAGTGTGGGTTTTGTTTGTTGTAAGTATATGGTTTCTCATGAAAGTAGGGAGTGCTCCTGAGTGGACGGGGGGGGGGTTGGAATTTTTCTTGAAGTGACTCACTATACTTTGTCTTATCTCTTTGGGTTTAGTGATTTTTCGCCCTTATACCTGCAGGAAATGGATATGGTTCCTCTTTTGATTTAATGATGCCCTCTAGTGAAAATACCTTGTTTTGTCATCTCCCTTCTTAAGATATTTATCTCGAGAGAGCTGCGCCTAATACCTCTCCTTAGCCCGTGCCGCCTGCCAGGCCTGAAGGATGATGGTTGACCTCTTATGTTCAAGTGATTGTTCTGGCCCATTTTGCTCGCCATGCGTGTCAAGGGGTTCTAGCTCTTTCAAGAGGCTGTTCAGTTTATGCTCTATATGCTGGAAGATCTACTTGTTCCACTCTTTTAGTGGCTTCTTGATCACCTTCAGTTTTACACTCAGGGGGATGTCTCCCAGCTTTTCCCATTCATATTTGAAGAAGGTAGAAAAGGTATGATGATTTGTCCAGGCATTTAGGACATGGAACTGCTTTGGCCCTAGTCAACTGAAGAGAGGTTTACCCAGTAGAACTGATGGTCCGATAGACACCAAGGATTAGCTTGCATGACTAGGGATGGGAAGAATGCATACCATTCAGGCTGGGCAAAGGATCTGTCGATCTTACTCATGGACCTTCGGTTTTGCCATGTGAATTTACAGCCTTGAAGAGGAATTTCCTCAACCTCCACGTGTTCCAGCCACTCTTGGAATTCTTTCATGCTTCTGCTAATGACGTTAGTGCTTCCTCCTTTTCTTTCTCCCCCATGTAGTACTTCGTTGAAGTCACCCACTAGCATTATGTGCAGCGGTTTGGTTCGCTTGAATGAGATCAGCTCGCTGTATCATTCTGTTCGGGCTTGAGGTGACGTAGGAGAATAGATGAAGATTACAGTGCCTTGGAAATTGTTTGAAGGCAGATTGACATCAACTGAGATCCATCGGCTCCCAGAGTTTGGGTTAGATATCTTGACTGATACGGGTTGCCACATGACTACCAGGCCTCCAGCTTGACCTACGGAAAAGACTTCAACCCAGTCTGAGGAGCCTCTTGGGGCCCAAAGGCCTTTTAAGTCTCGAATGGGTTTATTATGATGGGTCTCAAAGAGACCCACTATTGACATCTGTTCCTTGTACCTCTTTTCTTAACATGGCATAATGCTCTCTTTTGTTTATGCCTCATATGTTTTGGAATGCTATGCACATTGTGGGCTGGGGGTTGGGGTCTTGGCGTTGAAGGGTGTTTCTGAAGTTTTGAAGGGAAAGGTAAGGGTTGGGGAAGGGATCCCAGACGCTCCCCATAGGCCAAGCAATTTTGGGGGTCAGAGTATTTTTTGTAAGGGGGAGAGTTCGATGGTCTGGCTATTTGGCTGAGATGGGGCAGTTTTATCTGGGCTTAGTACATCTCGAGCTGAATAGAAGCGAAAGAGTCTGAATTGGGACATGGCAATGGTTGATAGGGTGAGGGGTTGAGAGGTCAGTGGATTATAATGAGTCGCTGCTTGTGTTTTGGGAAGGAGGATAGCCGTTTATGTTTTGGGATTGGGGAGATAACAAAACGGATGATATGGGGGGATGAGTCAGGACTAGGGGATGTTGCTTTTGGAGTTATTGCGTGTGGAGAAAGGGGGTTAGCGGTGTCAGGGGTGGGATTAGTGGGGCTGGTTAAGGATGTTTAGGGAGGGGAGGGGGTTGTTGACGCTTTTGGGGGAGTGCCAAGGGAGGATAATAATTGTTTGTTGGTTATTCCGAGGGGGTTGGGAGGGTGAATGGGCTGGAGACAGGGGTAATGATTGAGGAATGAATGGGATAGGTAGAAAATTAATTATCAACCGTAATTATTGCTTTAAGTACGGTTATTTGCACGAGGCGCAGTGATGGTCGGGGTGGGGTATTTCCAAGGTGGCGTTTGTCGAGGCTGAGAGAGAGGGAGGGGCACAATTGTGAAGTGATGATTGGGGCGATGATAGGGTGATAGAGAGTTGGCCAGCTACTATGCCGCGTTTGGGATGTGACATGGAATTGTAGTGGAAACGTTGGGTGGGGTCTTCTGCCCAGAATTCAACAACTCCGATCGGTAATGTTTGATCTCCAACTACCACCGAGATACCCTAGTTGATTATAGACTTGATTTTTGTCTCAATATGGACAAAGACTTCAAGATAGTCGGGGATAAGATCCATATCGTTTTCTATACCTAGCACGTGTCCAAATCTGCTAGCAATTGTATGTACTTTTGCATCATTACAAGCTTGGATTGGAAAATCTCTGAGAGCAATGCTTGTAGCCTGTGAGTTGGTGTGACCAGTTTCCGTCTATCTTCTCACATGTCATGCTAGGTCACACCTTAGTCGACTATTGAGAAAAACTTCTCTTAGGTAGTGCGTTTTGAAGACGGCCACGTATGTATGCCTTGAAAGGGAGATGACCTTTTCAATGCTTTCCTCCCAGTATTGGAGGTTTTGCTTTATTTCCTCTAGGTTAGTCTGGATCCAGGACAAAATCGTTGCACTTCTGGACAGTTTGTTGAGCATAGAAGTGACCTTTTTGAGGTGTATTTCATTACTTTCAGTTGCCACAGGAGATTTATCCACTTCACAGTGTTGCCTGGATGGGGGGCTCTTCGTATGTTCTAGTTCTATGGTTTATGCCTTCTTTTGAGTATAGATGCTGGGGTTGTGTTTCGGCCTTACGGGCTGGACTGAGATTTGCTTCCCATCTAGTTGCATCTCGTTGCCAGTAGATATGGCATTCTTGGCATCTTTGGCATTTTGGAACATGACGAAGGCATATCTCGTTTATGTAACTACTCGTGGTTTTCATGGGGTGGTAATACCAGCTATGTTTCCAAATGTTGCAAAGGCTTTGCAGATAGTGCCCATCCTTGTGTTTGAATCCAGGCCATCTATGAAGATTGTCATGTTTGGTTCGTAGGTTGGGGCCATGGTGATGGGATTTTAAAGTGTTTGGGGGGGACGGGAATGGAGTGGGTATGGCAGGTTCAGGGTTGTAGAAGAGGAGAGGGAAGAAGTTTCAGGGGTCAGGGTAGCGGGCATGGTGTTGGCGTGGTGGTTGTGGATGGCTAGGTGAGAAGGGGAAGAGGGAGTGGAGAGCATTCTGGTGGAGGAAAGGAGGTTCAGATTTTTTTCCTTGAGAACTTAACCCCCTTTGAAAAAACTCTACGGTTCTAAACCCGAATACAATGAGATTAAAAGCTTCGGGTGCCTGTGCTATATGACCAACATTGATCCATGTAAATGGAAACTGGATCCAAGGTCATCCGTCTGCATGTACGTCGGAAACCCCAAAAACATAAAAGGCTACAAATTCCAAACTCTAAAGGGAAAGGAACTCAAGATAACATGGGACACCATCTTCTTCGAAGACATCTACCCTTTGAGAAACAAGGAATGGGCTGACACTTGAGACATAGATCGGGAAAAAGTAGACATCTTCACTCCTCCTTCTGACCATATTATGGAAGATGATTCTTGTACACCTCAGCACTCTGAGGCCAGAGAAGAATCATATCTTCCCACCCAACAAGATCCTCCCACAAATGAAAGCCACCACAGTCAACCTACTGATCTCAGAAGATCTGCACAAGAGCATAAAATTCCCTCTAGTTATGATGATTATATCCTCTCCTCCAGCACCAACCAAGGAGACCCCTTTTCTTTCATTTTGGCCCAAAGGCTCGATGACTTCTGGCTCACCTTCGTAGCCTCTAGGAGCCTAGTAATATAAAACAGCCAGCAAGGACCCAAGATGGATCCAAGTCATGGCTATAGAATTTGAGGCCCTAAAGCAAAACAAAACTTGGACGATAGTGGATCTACCCAAAGGCAAGCGTCCTATCAGTTGCAAATGGGTCTATAAGGTGAAGCTGAAAGCTAATGAAGAAGTAGAAAGATTCAAGGTGAGGCTGGTTGTAAGAGGCTTCACCCAAAAACCCGGGGTTGACTTCGAGGAGACTTTCTCTCCCATAGTAAAGATGATCATCATTAGAGCCCAAGTAATAACTGTTATTAAGAACGGGTGGATCCTTGACCAGTTGGATGTCAATGACACCTTCTTGCATGGAGACCTAATGAAGACGTATACATGACCATACCAGAAGGGATAAAAGTCAATGATGAAAACAAAGTTTGAAAGTTGCACAAGTCCCTCTATGGACTAAAGCAAGCTTCTCGACAATTGTACGAGAAACTTGCTAACTTCTTGAAAGAGTTGGGTTTCCAACACTCACCAAATGACTACTCCTTATTTGTTAAGAAAGGAAAAAAGAATCACCATGTTAGGGATATATGTGGATGACATCCTAGTAGTGGGAAATGACACTAAAGAAGTTAAATCTCTCAAAGCTAAACTTGACAAGAAATTCAAAATAAAAGATCTCGCTTGATTGAACTTCTTCCTTGGAATAGAGTTCCTAGAAACTAACAATGGGATGATCATAACCAAGCAAAGGTATGTCAACCAAATCCTCCACGACTTTGATGCCAAAACATTCGACCTTCCATTTCCCCACTCCCTATCAATCTAACACTCTATGAGAACACTGGCACCAAGTTGGAGAATCCCACAACATATATGTGCCTCGTTGGCAAACTTAATTTTCTCACCAACACAAGGCCCAATATATGTTATGCAGTTCAATTCCTAAGCCAATTCCTCCAAAGTCCCACTTCAGCACACTTAGAAGCAACCTACATGTAACACCCCAACCGCTAATCCTATGCTTACCGTCTAATCGTCCTGTTAATCCTACGAGTTCGCAGCGGAAATATTACATACTCACTACGGCGGGTGGTACAACGCCGCTAACCGCCCATACGATAGCTAGGCTTCCCTTACTTACAGTCACGGTCTGATGCGCATAGTGTACCGAGCTACTAAATTGCTTGCCAAAATACCATATACCAAATACTTACATCAATGGATCACCGAGTATTTAAGTATATTCGGTTACATCAGATCTAAGTTCCAAAGAATGAGTTTACCAACTACTCATCTATACCAATTCCCATTCTATCCAAAATCCAAAAAGGTGTACCCCATGGTACACCGGCTATTCAAAAACTGTAGCCATGTACTACTTAGTACACCCATCATAAATTCATTGTTTACAAACCAAAAGAAAGACAGGAAAATTAAACTTCAACTCTCCTAGTCTTCATCCTTCACGGGTACCTGCGTGTAGTAAAAATGGTGCCCCAAGGGGCTCAGCAAATGCTGCGTATAACTCCGCATATACCGCGTGCTAGCTAGGGCACGCCGACTATTTGACGTCCACTAAACATGCTGTTCATTTATTTCATACATACATGCTTTTCATACAACATACATGCTTATACGATTCATTACATAATTCAAGGCAACAATACAGTAGCACACAACTTACTTACCTTCACAAGGTTAGCCAAATTATGCATCCGGGTTAATCGGAATGCTTTTACTCTTTTACTCATTACTTACTTTTTCTTACTTACAATTACTTACTTTCATTTACTTTACTTACTCATTCTTACTTACTTACTTATACTCAAGTTAAGTCGTCGGGACCTCCGGCCCTGGGGACTACGCCGTCCCACCTCCGGGATTTACTTGACTCACCAATCCGGGATGCTACCCACTTAAGGGATTTGGGCCGCGGACCAGTTTAAGAGTCAGGAATTGGAGCCAACCTCTCGTGACTCCGCATCCTCACGCGTGGCCGAAACTATATCGGACTTCTACTCATTCCAATTTAATTACCAATTTAAGTTAGGATGGTTAGCTTGAAAGGAATAAGTTAGAAGTCCAAACACATCACAATCGGTCACAATACAATACATCATACTTACACACATTCATATTCATCCAAACATTTCATGAATTATACAAACTAAAATTTAAGAGAATATTCACAACATACAACACTACATATCCACAAGTATGCATATTAACTCCGATTCGTGCATTTATCTTATTTGGTGATCATTTAGCACACAACACACAAATCAGAGTAACCAAGATAGCATACGGGGCATGAGGAATCCATACCGTTCACCGTTGTACGTGATTCCAAACGTCCTTCGGTGTCACAAATCAAGTCCTATTATATACATACAACTGAATGATTAATCTACCATTATTAATCTTAACTCAACTACTTGTGTGTTACTAATCCATATTCACTAAGCCTTACATTCCTTACACTTATATCTCATTTTACTTACTTTCTGTTACTTGTCCATAATTTACATACAATATATATACATATGTATAGGTGGGTATACATATTATATATGTATATATACTAGTTATAAGCTTACTGTTTTTTTTGTAAGTATAGGGCCGTCCGACCCAAGCCCTGGGTCGGACCATTCCAGTAAAGTTCATTCCCAGAAATTTACCCTATCCGACCCAGCACTATTCCGTCCGACCCATACTCTCTGGGTCGGACCATTCCAGAAGGTTTTGGTCCTGTCGTCCAAGCTCCGTCCGACCCACGTCCGACTCACCGTCTGGGTCGGACGAAGTCAGAAACTTCGACACTGTAAAAATTTGCATGTCCGACCCACGTCCGACTCACGGTCCTGGGTCGGACCATTCCAGAAAGTCCATAGTCCGTTGTTTAAGCCATGTCCGACCCACGTCCGACTCACGGCTCTGGTCGGACCATTCCAGAAAGATTGATTTTCGTTTTCAAAAGCCCCGTCCGACCCACGTCCGACTCACCGTCTGGGTCGGACGGAGTCAGAACCTTGCTACAGATTTTATTTTTCTTTCCCAATTTCACCATTGTTTCCCCAATCTTCCTACATACATCCTAACATGTTTGTGCAATTTAAACACCCTAAATCATGCTAATTCATTTCCTAACTCATTACACACTCCTATACTAACTTACACACCCAATTTCTAAGTTCTCATTCAACACTCACATTGTTTTCTTCTCTAGTTGCAATTGCTACAGATTTTAACTCTCATCCTCTATCTCTTTAACTCCCTCTTATAATGTCATTTCTAAAACTTACAATGCACTATAACTACCTTAACTATCTCTCTCAACTTACCCCCTATCTATCTCAAACAAAATCTGTTACACACTCACATTGTCACCTAGTTTAAAATTCACTAAGTGTTCTAATCCTATATAAATTTTGACATAACCTCCCCTATATTTTTACACTCTCACCACCTATCTAGTTCACATTTCAACACTCTTTTCACCTGTTTCAATAGACATCAATACTCAAGCTCCCATACACAATCAACAACACTAAAACACTCCTAATAATTCCTGCACTCTAAATCCCATTCCAAATCTGTTTTGATAAGTTTTAAAATGTCTTTTAAGGCTTCAAAACACTTATATTTCCTTACACATTATACTACTAATGCATTACCATTTTACAATACACATTTTCATTTCTAAAAATCTGTTACATACTCACTTACAAGGCTATATAAAGATGAGCTCAATTACCTTATTTTCTTCTTCTAGTTTCTTTCTCTTCTTGCTTCTTCCTTCCTCTCTTCCTCCACCGGTTTTGGTATTTAACAAGTCTAATATAATCACCCACACATACACACACATTCAATACTAAAACGACCCTTAACATTATTTAAGCTTTCAATGTAGGTTTCTAGGGTTTAGAATTTACATTACCTTCCAAGAGTGCAAATGAAGCTTGGAGTGGTTCAAGAACAGGATTTCCAACTCCACCAAGATGCCAAAATCGGCTAGGATACAAGAGGCCAAACAGGGCTTAGTCTAAAATTCGTTTTGCCCTTAAGGCTAGGAAAACAATGGAGTTTTGAGAATATTTTTACCTCAAAAGAACAAGGAGAAGGAGGGCCTTCAAATGGTGGTGTTGAAGCTCCAAATGGGACATACCCATGAAAACGAAAATGGTTGTTTTCGAATTTTGGAAGGATGGAAATGTAGCTCTTGATGAGAGGAAGACAATGGTATACTTTTTATAATTTTTGGAAGAGTTTGAGAGGTTTTGAGTAGAGTAACAAGAGGAGAGAGAGTGGTAGTTTTGTGAGTTTCTTCAAGCTCCCATGGAAATCGCTGGAGGAGGAAGAAGAGAAGAAAAAGAGAGAGTGAGGAGGGGTGTGTTCACGTGAGAAGAGAATGAGGGATAGGAGAGAGAATTGCAAAAGTGAGTGTGAGAGTAATAAAGTAGAAAGTAGTAGTTTTTATTACTTTTGTTGTTTTGTGAGTAAGGGGGGAATTAATAGAATGAGAGAGAGAGGGGTGTGGGATCGGACACACACACAGACCCTTATGGGGTTTTAAAAATTCTTTTTACATTATTGGACACATAAGTTTGGTCTATTTATATTTCTACCCCACAACTTCCCGTTTTTGACAGTTTTTACTAATCTCTCGTTTTATTGATTTTATTGGTCCTAAAGCTTCACTAATATTTATTGATGATTATTTAGTTACCAAAACTGTTACGAGTCTATTTGACCCGCTTAAAGACAACGTTTTCCCGGTTACCTCGAAAAACGTGCTTTAAGGTTCGTTAATGCTTTTAATCCATTTTAAGGATCCGTTTTCTTCGGGATTTGTTCCCTCATGATTATTTATACTTAATTAAGCCTCTAAATTACTTATTAGCCTAATTAATCACTATTATTAATTACGGGGTATTTCACTACACACACTCTCCTATATCAAAGGAACCTCAGGTTTCAGATTGTATTTCAACAAGGAACCCACCTATAAATTAGAGTGATATTGTGTTTCGGATTGGGTTTCATGCCCTATCACAAGAAAATCCATTCCAGATACTATATCCTCTTATGCGGTTCCCATTTGAGTTGGAAATCAAAGAAACAAACCACCATTGCCCTATCCTCTGTTGAGGCATAGTATAAGGTGATGCGACAAGTAACGGGAGAGCTAAGTTGGTTAAGCAGGATCTAATTGAATTGAAATTGGCATCAAAGACATAAATCTCATACCATTAAAATGCGATAACTTGGCCACCATACACATAGCTAGGAATCCCGTCTCTCACGAACGTACCAAACATATCGAAATAGATTGTCACTTTGTGTGTGAAAAACTACAGGTATACAAGTCCAGTATGTTCCTAGCACACATCAATTGGCGGACATGATGACTAAATCTCTCACAGGTGAAATTATCATAATTCTTTTGATGTTATGGACTTACAAAGGCAAGAGAAAAGGTAGTTCTTGTTTTTGTTTTGTAGGTACACACTTTCTTCCATTCCCGCCAGCGGCTGAGACAAAGAGCTCACCTCCAGCCTTTGAGTGTAGAGAGAAAGATGCACTCTTGGGGGGGGGGGGGGGTATTAGACTTGTATCTTAGGTGTGACATTATGTACGTTTGTAGGATGTATATAGGAAATGTATTATATGTAATTGTTACACTAGGCTGGTCAATTGATCATTAGTTTAGATATAGGTCCACAGAGCATATATATACATATTATCATTAGCGAGAGATACTCTTCAACTTTTGAACAATTTGTTCAATATTTATTACATATTGTTCCTACATTGTTGTTTTTCTAATTTAAGGTAGTTGTTCTAGAGAAACTATATAATAAACAATGTCAATACAAGTTGTCGTTATTTTATTGGGTTATTGTTCCTTATTCATTTGGTTCGTGTTCATATAAGTGATACTAGTTGTTCAAAACTTTTAAATTTGCTCACAAATTCAAGACTAGTGTTCAAGGGAATTATATAATAATAAATATTATTAAGAGAACTTACCAACATTTTATTGATTTGTTGTTCCTTGTTCATATAGTCGTGTTCAGATAAGAAATACTTGTTGTTCAATATTGTTTTGATAAGTCTGAAAATTCAAGACTAGTTGCTCAAGGAAACTATATAATAAAACTATGTATTACAACTTAACCTTTTTTTACTATTTTCTCATTCTTTAATCATCAAATTCGTGTTCATACAAGCTACTAGAAATTCAATTTTTGACCCTATGTTCAAAATTCAATTCATATTGTTCCCATTTTTTTGTTATGCTCAAAATTTATCAACAGCTTATAAAGGATGAGCAGACGATACAACAAACCGCCAAGGCATCAAAAAATGAACATCACATATCTAAAAGTGAACAAATAATATCATAAGATGAAAAAATGTACATTGAAGTATAACACGTTTATGTCAAGCTGAATAATTTACTGAATATTTTTACGTACATTTTCAGTAATAGTAAATTTATGTTCTTCTAAAACTGGAAGATTTTTTACTTAATTGTTCTCGGTAGCAGTAGATTTTTAATTAAAAAAAATTGTTTTTTATTTTAAAAACAAAAATAGAAGAACTTTTAAAATGCTCGCCTCAAAATCTATTTTTTTTGTTATTTTAAGAACAAAATAGAAGAACTTTAAGATGCTCACGTCATATCATCCACAATAGCTTTTTTTTCATGTACACCGGAAGCACGAAGCATAGTGCTTCCAGTTGTATGATAGAATTTTCCCTGTTTTTTTACCTCGGGTTGGCCTCTGATAATTGAAAAGCCAAAAATCGCCCATTATTTTGCTACCATTTTTTTCGAAAAAAGAAGAAGAAAAAGAAGCGGACACTTCAATATCCCTTACTTGTCTATCACGCTGAACTGAAGTAAGGGAGTTGTACCATAATTTTCACCTAGCTACAACGACATTGGGTCTGGTTGTGGTCAGCTGTTAGATGTAACTGTCAAAAGAAAGAGGAGGACATGGTGGGAGCAACACTGAAATTAATGTTAGTTGTTTGTCATCTGTTAGATGCAGCTGTTATAATAAAGTACAATAAAATAGAATAGAAATGGTGGGACCGGCAATGAAATGGATGGCAAATGCTGCAAGCATTCCACGAACGCTCCCATTATCTAGAAGGTGAACGCGATCCAAGATCTTGATGAAGTAGAGTTGATAGTTCCAAATGATGGTGTTACTGTAGTCTTTTATTCTAAGAGAAAAGGGCCATATATAGTAGGAATCAAGAACAAAATTGTCCTTGATAGTCTTTGTCTTTCCTTCAATACTATAATTTGTGTTGTTCAAAATTATATGGTTTTGACAGTGGAATGACAAGCAGCTCCGTCGACTAATGTAGGGCTGACTTAAAGTACTTTAAGTTATGACTTTATGAAGTATACTAACAATTTTGAACTTGAATAGACGAAGCAGTCAATAGACACACATTTACACAATGTAAACTCTTTTACTGAATAACTTCAAAAATCACAGATTTTACACTGCCTACTAAGTTGGAGGATTCTACTTTGCAGAAGCTCACTCACTAACCCTAACAATTCTCTCATCAATTCCTTGAAAAATGGAGTAAGTGTAGGAACACCCTAGATTGAATCTAATAATAACACACTAGACACAAAACTTACAAATACAACAACTTTTCTCTAGTTACAATGCAAAGCTTTCTCTCAAATGCAAGGAAATCGGATGGAAAAGCATGAAAAAAACTAAAATCTTCTACTCTTAAATAGTGAGGTCCTCTGTGCCATTGAGGGAGTTGGTTCAGGTCTTCTACGTACCCTTGCTAATATTTTTGGCCTGGCATGAGGCTCTCTTGAATAGGCTTGTTGATCCCAAGATTTATGGCTTAAGGTACTTTGATAAACGGTGGTAGGATGTTGGTAATAATCCAATGAAGCTTGGCCCTTAAATCTTGAGTCTGGTTACAGTCATTAAGTGCTTGACACGCTTCTGCCACACTGAAAGATTCCTCCTTGTGCTTGATAGAGTTAATCCATGCTAACTTTGAGTATCGACTATGTAGTAATTCATGGGTTTTTCTTTCTTTGTTTGTTGCACTAGGTTGACCTGTAACTTTGATAGACTTCATACACCATGATAAACTCCACCTTCAATGACACCCAAAGTTCCAACAATTTCCCGCTTATTGTTGATGATGGAAAAGCCTCTTTAGGTGTATCCTGATTGGGTCACTAGTAAAAAAAAACGCAAAAACAAAAGAAAGTTTTTATGAACTGACCTGTCCAAGTTCACCCTTAGACCATACATACCGAAACTTAGAAGCTTTGTGATTTATGCTTGATAGTCCCTCTCAGTTCAAGAGTATAAAAGACCAAATGAGGAGCAACTTCATATTAAAACTATGAAACAAAAGACAAGCAGTAATATCCAAAGCACCACCAAAAAAATATATGGGTTACCTATTAAATATATGGGTTGTGTATGGGTTCAGGGTCCTAACTCGAATTCAACCTGACCCGCTTACTTAATTTAATTATAAATAAATATGTGTATATTTTACTTGGATACGTATTAATTCTATAACTATTAGTATAATAGCAAACAAAATACTATCACTTCTTTAGGCCCACATAAATAATTATTTTCTAAATCTAAATACATTCTCTATATCTGTATCCACCATTCACTCTTTGTTTGAAAACCTAAATACTATGTCAATCATTAATCACGTAAACTCCACTCGTTCACACACTATTTCACCGCACAAATAATGGCTATGGGTTAAGATTATTGACCTATTTAACATAATGTTTACATTTGGAAAAAGCGACACACAATGATTCAAATAAATGACTGTCATGTGCTCGATTTTAGGAACGACTGATCATTCTGCAGAAAAATAAGAGTATTTGTATTTAAACAGGTCAAATTTGGGTTTAATGATTTGTATGGGTTGGGTATGGGTAAAATATAACTCGATTACTTTTTGGTTTCGGGTATGGATAAATACAACTTTAATTGGATTGGCTATGGGTGAGCTTCAACCCGACGCATCTACCTGAATTGCCACCCCTATTGATAGGTCAATCTGATGTCAAACCCAGTTTGTGAAACTGCTAATTGAAATTCTTCATCATCTGGATCCACATGGGTCCTTGCATTGTCTTGTTAGATGAATATCGTCCTTCTTACTTACATCGATGGGCTACTTCTCTTGAGTTGGAGGAATAATATTTATAATTAACAATTCACGAATGATTTCTCTTATAACAGATGTGATTGGTTTAGTTTGCAACATTCCAGCTTCTCTCTGTTATGACTGCGTCTAATAGCGGGCAATTGTGTGACAACAGGGAAAATGCCTATCTTCCCAGAGAAGGTTTCTTTTCCTTCATCATCAAACCTTGGGCGAGCCATAGCAGCTAGAAACATCACCTTCTTGATATAGTTTTTGTTTTGACAAGTACACATAGGATCTTCTTCTCCTTGATGCAAAATAGTCTGTCTTTTTTTCTTTGTCAGAACCGAAGAACCATTTTTTCATCGATATTGTCTAATTTATACATTTGTTTGTTCTTTCTCGGTAGACAACTCACTTTGATCCAACATCTTCATGCAAATATTTTAATCTTTTGATCTGTATTCTCTTCTGTCAAGTGCGGCTTGATGGTGCTTGAATGACGACAAAGGATTCCTTTCTTCATAAGAGAATGTAGATTACCATGGTTAATGGCCTAGAGCTTCACTTAGTGACCTTAGAGTTCTTCAGCATAATGGAATATTGCAGATGTTATCAACATCAACTTGGATTCTCTTTCTGCCGACATTTTTTGTTTTCCTATGTGACATGTAACGGTGTCACCACACACTTTTCGCTCGCTCCCATATCCTTTCTAACAGTTCGTATTTCATCACCAAAAAAGTGAACAACTTCTATTGTTGTATTTTTACACAATTTTCCATTCTCACTCTTCTGAAGTAGAGTCTATATATCTCTCATCGTCTCTTATTTGATGTATGCCTTCTTCTAATTATTTGTTGTATGCGTCTCCTATCGAGTAAAAAAATAATGTCAGTAATAGTTAGAGTAATTGAAATAAACATAATAATAGTAAAAAATCATGTCACTGGATAAGATTAAAAAAAACTTATTATACCCAGAATCTTTGATTGTTGATTGCCCACATCTTCTAGTTCTTAAAAAGAATTAAACTAAATAAGCATATATGTATTAATAATAATAGTAAAAAACATTTAAAATAAAGGTAACCTATTGACAATACTAAAAAATAAAGATAAATTAATCAACTCTAAACATGACCAGCAAAAAATTAAATTAAAAAGCATATATTTATTGACAATAGTAAAAAAAATATTAAAAATAAAGATAACCTATACATATTGATAATACTAAAAAAATTATAAATTAACCAATTGTAAAAATGAGCAGCAAAAATTAAACCAAATAAGCATATTGACAATAGCAAAAAAGATTGAAATAAAGATAATTACATAAAAATGAATGTACATGTGGCGGGTTATTAAGATCTTCAATTACCCAAAAACAATTTATCGACAATAAATATATTTATTGATAGGAGCAACTAATTCCTTTATAAAAATGAATCGTTGGTTCTATGGCGGGTTGTTAAGATCTTCAATTACCCAAAAATAATAAAAATTAATTAAATAGGCAAAATATATTGCAAGTAAACATATAAATTAATGAAGATGAACTATTTATGAATATTAACATACCAGCAATCTCTCATATTCATTGTCTAAATATTATATTTAAAAAATCAAAGAATTAAACTAAGAGAAGAAAATGTGTTGCAAGTATAATAAACAAGAAATTTATATATAAAAAATTACCATATATAAGATAAAATAAGTAAAGAAATCAAACCTTGATATCCATCTTCCTCAAAAATAGGGCCTCATTCAAATCAAATGTGAATGTAGTAGAGCTATTTAGATCAAATTGAAAAATAGGGGTAGAATTTAGATCAAAGGAAAATGGTGGATTACAAGTGAAATCCATAACAAGTGAAATTTTGACAAAAGGAAATGACTTACGGTAGAATGAATAATAGAATATATATAGGGAAATCTTGTCTCCAAAAATTACATTTTGGTTCCAACAAAAATTTTCAACTTTATTATCTCCTGCCACAAGTTTACAATGTTTTTAGATTAGACTTTTTTAATTGAGTTTAACATGTTTGTAGGAGTAGTCATTTTTTCTTTTATCTTTCTTTTTTTTGAAAAAAATGATGTGTACTATACCGTCGTGGAAACAAATCGTCCGCCGCTAGCCGCCTGACACTCATTTATTAAAGTGAAAAAATAGAGTTAAATGAGTCCTTCCAATCCATTCCTTAATTTATGTGCAAAATAGTACAACGACAAATAAATATTAACGGATGAAGTATGTTATAAAACATTAATTACTAAAACCTAAGCTAGCTCACTGGAACCTATTAAGAGTCACCACCTAATTTAACCTACAGTAAATTAGGAAGGTAAAGTTCGGGTCTTGGGGCTTGGTATTCAACTTTTCCTGGTTCAAATTAATTTCACTACCCTTCTAAGTCATTTTTCTTTATATATGTAATTTACGACTTATTACGAAGTTGGTTAAACTAAAGTGCGCAAGTTTCTGATTTTTTTATATTTTTGACTAAAAATTAAAGTGGAAATTAAAGATAACCAAATTAGGGTTTCGAAGGCCAAATTACGTCAAATTTGGCTCTACCCGTGGCTACGGACCTAATGTCCAAACCCACGGACCCTAGTTAAGCAAATTAATCAAAAAGTCGAATTTGTGAGAAAATTAAAATTTAAAAGCCCGGGCCACAGACAGGGCATCCGGGTGGGCCTGGACATAAGTTAAAAACCCTAATTTTTGAAACTAAAAATGTCCTGCCACCGTTCGTGAGCGTCCGAGCTTACGGACAGGATGTTTGGGACCCCGGACGTAGCGTCCGGGGTGTGGACTGCCCTCGAACGACGGCGCTTAGGCTGTTCCCGGTGGCGTTTTTGCTCAAATTTTACGGGTGTGTAGCCTATGATATTATGAATACGTTAGTACTTGAAAGAATTCAATTTAATTACAAATTAAGGTTAAAACTTAATGAACAAGTAATAGGGACGAAACAAAAATGAATAACAATTCGAAAACCGGGAAAGCTCGGTTTCACTCAAATTTTATCAGAAGACTAATGAATTCGAAGAGAGTTATAAAAGTAAAATTCTAACATGTTTTACCTTCATAATTGACAAGGATCTTCACGTCGGGAATCTTTCGGAGCTTCGTCGGAGTCGATTTCGGACTGAGCTCAATCCCCGGCTACTGACCCTTGCAAATTGATGTTTTCTTCATGTTTTTATGGTGATTGGGTGAGGTTTTGATTATTATTGAGGTTGTGGGAGTTGAAATGTGTTTATGTGATGATTTTGTAAGGTTTTTGATGAGATTTCGGTGTTAAGTGTTGAAAAACGTGAGGGAGTTGTGATAGCTGTGTTTTTTGACTGGTTCGGTTCTTGGTGTTCTCATTTTATGAAGGGATAAGGTCGCTTATATAGATATCACTAAAGATAAAGTAAACTCAGTAAAACCTGAAGTTTACCGGGATTTTGGTTAGGTGACTTCTCAATGGAATCTGGCCATGAAATTTTAACCACATGTAGAGGAAGATATTTATGATTTTTATAAAGAGAGATTAGAATTTTTGGTTAATGGAATGCTTTTAAATTCAATTTCTCATCAGATTTGCTTAGAAATTACTAGGAAATATTGGAAATTTGAAAATTCAAAATTCTAAGCCATTATGCTCTAAATGTCATCCTTTATTAAGTGTTAAAATTACAAAACATTTTAAGTCATTTTCAGAGGAGATAGAAAACTTATGAGATGGCTTAGGAGCTCTGAAAATTTACGAAAATGCCCCTCGTGATGGCCAAGATGTTGTCTATGCCTCAAAACGTGCTAATCAAATCGGGATGCCGTATCTCTTGACCAAACTACCCTTTTAACACTTGCGCCTTAAGAGACTCTCTTCCAGGGGTTATTTTGGGTATAACAACCTCCACCTTCTCCTTGTTACCAATAGTAACTTGACCGAGATTCTTCATCTTCAAGGTCGTAAAGGCGTCCAACTCCTTAAACATATGCATGGAGGCAGTGGAATTGAGGACCCCATGACTTTGGATATTCCGCTATTTTGGACCCATTATTAACATCCAAGAGCACATCACCATGTGCATAGTTCGCATCTTCTTCTTTCACCTTGGTTTTACCTTTCTCTTTGGAACTCTTGAATTGCTTCATATCTTCCATCGGCTTATGACAATATTCTTGGATGTGGCCCACCTTATCACAATAATAGCATTTCCTACCACCATATCATGAAGCATATCTCCCCCTGGACACACCTTCACTTCTTTAATTTCGACCACGTTCTTCAGCAACAGCCAAGGCTTGGTCACCATCTGTGAATTTATTGGTATTAAGCATCTGCTCATTGTCGCGAACAATGGTAATAACCTCATTCAAACCAATGTGCTCCTCCCGACCACGATCGTCTGCACTAGGGGCTTGTATGACTTTGAGAGTGAACCTAAGAATAAGAATGTCTGCTCTTGTGGCTCAATCTTTTCATCAACATTAAGTAGCTGACTCAGTAACTGAATAAATGTATTGATATGCTTATCAAGAGCCCCACCCTCTTCCAACTTGAGGCCATAAAGCTCCATCTTTAAACACGTCTTATTTGTCAACGACTTCGAAGCATAGATGTTTGCCAACTTATCCCACAACGCCTTGTGGGTCCTCTTCCTCAAGAAATTGTATTTGATCTCAAGGGTGAGTTCCAACCAGATTGTGCTTGTCGCCTTTTTCTGGAGCTTTGTCCAATCTGCAGCTTTCATTTTTGCTGGCATCGTCTCCTTCAAGGCTTGATCAAGGCCTTGTTGAACTAATAAATCTTCAATGGTATTTTCCATATGGTAAACTCATCTTTTCTTTTCGTCAAAAAACAGAATTACATACTTTGTTTCATTTCCACCTAGCTCTGATACCACTTGTTAGGAATTCACGACAATAAATCGGAATCAAAAACACTCAAAGATCAAAAAATGAAGATAAAATAAGACACAAAGTTTACAAGAAAACCCCTTCAACTTAGGATAAAAACCTCAAGATCACAATATGATCCAAACTTTCACTATAATATTGTGATATCACAAAAGAGTCGCTCAATCCTCACCAACTCTCTAACTCCACTCCAAAGCGAGTTCACAATTGGTGTAGGATACAACTTTTTCCTCACACCCCATAAAAATACATCTCTTAAATTTTATCACCTAACTCTCTCGAAACTAGATCTATTGTTGGATGAACAAACTACCCAAATATGTCACGTATATATGGTGGCTAAGACAAAACTGTAGGATCGGGTGGCTAACTCAAACCAATCAAAGGTGTGAGTCTAAGGATTGGTTTGACTCAATCAGCCTTCGTAAATGAGAAACACTCTGTGATGTAGAGACACTCAATCGAATTAACTAAACTGAGGGTGCGGAAGACTTTTGCGGTAATTGTAGCGAAACGATGAAAAGAGAGAAGGACTCTGTGAAACTCAGCAAGATACACAAATAAGCTATTTCATTTCCTGGTCAAATAAAACAACTTACAAATGCCCACTAAGTAGAAAGGATCTACTTAGCAGTTTTTTCACTCACTCACCCAACACACTTTCTAATCAGAACAATGGTAAGCGTAGTGAAACTAGGATCTTCCTAGGTCGAGTCTTTCTAGAGGTGCCAACTAACTTGGTACTCTATTCTCTCTCTCTTTCTAGCTTATGATGCGATTCTCTTTCTCTCTCTAAGCTCTGAAATAATACTCAATGAAAGCACACCTAAAACTGACTATTACATATCTTATTTATACTCTAAGTACAACAGCAGGTCGAAGGAGTTAGTTCTGAAAATACCGGAACTAACTTAGTGGGCAACTTCCAACGGCTCTTACGTGGTCTTCTTACTTGGGCCGCGATCTTCGGATGTTGAGGAAGAACTTCATGACCGTTGGGGCACTTAAGGTGTTCCGAGTTGACTCCTGATTTTCCGCAACAGCACGAGAGAGTCTATGGAGTCTTCTTTGTTGCGCGGACTCTCTTGCAGAGGCCCACTCTCTGTGTCTGTCAAGTGATGATTGACTCTGTCGCGGTGAAAGGCTATCTCTGCAACACTCCGATGTCCCAACAATTTCCCCCTTGTTGCTGATGATAGCAAACCTTCGTGAATCCCGATGGAGTCAATCCTGAAATAAAAACACAAGGACTAGGGGAACCGACCCTGTCAAAGTTCCCCCTTAATAGCAGCAGTAGCAACTAAATTCAAGGACTCTATTTAGGTTCCCCCTTGATCGGAGAGGGACTCCAGGCAAGCAAACGATAAATAAGCAGTGTAATAGGCAGGATAGTATATAAGGCAGTCAAAACACTAGACCACATGGTCCAACAGCGCAATCCAAAAAGCAGTTTAAACAAGCAACAGAATAACCCGTACACCAGACGGGATTCACCGCTTCCCCCTTTTGCTTTCATCAGAGGGGAAGCCCATAGTATCACAAAGTCAGTCAAGTATTCACAAAAAAAACCATTAAAAGTGTTTAGAACTTAAAAGCAGCCTAAGTTCTAACACTACACACACACGTCATTCTAAGGGTTTGGGTTTAAAGTGGATTGGATGTCAAGGAGTTGTCTTGCAAGGCCGTCACTGTCGTCTCTATCCCGGCGAGTCGGTCCATCATCCGCTTCTGGCCCTGAATCAGCTCGGCTGCATGCGCAATGAGGCGCTCCACTTTCTCCAGGAGGGGTTGGAGTGAAGCTTGAGGGACTGCCTCTAGAAGTGGATGTCCCCGCCGTCGTTGGAGTAGATGGTGGGGTAGCAGCTTTGATTTGTCGATTGAAGTCAGCCGATTCAGATACCGCAGGTTGATGGTGTTGCCTCCTCGATGGACTCTGGCGTCGAAGTCGCCAAGGGTACCTGAAAGAATTGGAATATGCGAGGCAACCAGAACACGTACCCCAAGGAGTGTTTCGGGGTGTCGACCGACTGGGCTAGGTGATGGAGAATTATGTGTGCCAGATTGATAGAGTGACGATTGATGATGCAGTACATAATGGTTAGGTCCAAGCAGTTGACCATAAGGTTTCCTTCCTTTCTTGGGACAATATTTTTGATGACCAAAATGTGGAGGAGTTGGTGTAAGATGGAGAGATCGCCACGGGGTATGGAGGAGCCAATCTTTTTCTTGGAGGAGAAAAAGCGATAGATTTTGTTTTGTGGTACCCGGGGATCTCAGGAAGGATTCGTTTTTCATAGAATGACAGGCCAGTAGCAGGGACGCCAAGAATTTCGGACAATTTTGCAAGATCAAAAAAGATTGGGGTGGAATTAACAACAGACTGTGCAGCACAGTTTCGGATGACAAGGTTTTGGAAGAAGTCGACAGACTCTGTGGGATACCACTCTGTAATCTCACAGAAGAGGTGTTTCCACCCCCTGAATTTCTAGCATGGTGACTAACTCCCCTAAGTTGGAAGACAGAGCCCAAGAAAAGTCGAGGAACTTACCCCAACGATATTACGTTCTGAGGCAGGGTCCCCGAGCATGTACCGTTGAGTGAATGGGTCGACCTTCACACTCCGTCGGTGCGGTTTTGGTGGTTTTTGATCTTTGGCGGAGGTAGCACCAGTAGAGGCATCGTGACTGGCTGTGGGCAGTTCTTGGACTGGAGACGATTCACCGGAACCGGAGGAGACAGGTTGGGCCTTGACAGAGGAGCGAAGGATTCTTTTTGCTGTGGGTCGGGTTGAGGTTTGGCCTTTTCGCTTGCGGGTTTTGGGTGGAGGTTGTTGTGGTGGTGTTGCGGATTTAGCGGGTGATGCTGGTGGGGTTGGTGTAGGGGATTTTTGGGTGATTTGCTGGCATGGCTTGTGGCTGATCAGTAGGATGGTTTTCGGCGGGAGGATTGTTTGCTTGTGGGGTTGGGGATGGTGGTAGGGTTTGGATTGGGGTAACTTCCTCAATGTCGGTTTCAAGAATCTCTATTCTTGCAGCGGATGGCTGTGTTTGATGGGTGGATGGGTCGCGGGTTTCAGGTGGTGGTGTGGAGGAGTGTGTGGAGACGAAGTAGTGGTGGTTTTAGTGGGAGATGTAGTGGTGGTGGTGGTGGTGAGTGTAGGTGGATTAGGGTTTGCCATCGCTTGTAGATACGCCTGAAGGAGAATGGGATCGGCGAAAATATCGGCTGGGATGTTGATTCCAGAGAAGTTGATGCCGGCCATTTGGAAGTTGAAGGAAGCTCGGGTGTAAAGGGAGTTGAAGTGAGAGAGATGGAGTGGACGGGTGATAGATATAAAGGATGGAATTTGCAGAGATGGCGTGTGTCAGGTGAGATTAATGCGGCGACGTCAGGGTAGGGCGAGATTAAGGGCGACGATTTAGGCGGGTTCGGTGCGGATGGATGACGTGGATAGTAGCGCTAGAGTAATAGGCGTGCTAAGTAATAAAACACATTTCACTGATTCAAGTGCAAACAAAGACAGACTCTATGAGACATGAGGGAGTACCTACTGAAGATTGCGGTAGGGGCAAGGAGATGCGACCGTCTAGGTAGACGGAGTCAATCCGATTGCCGATCGCAGTGCTTCGAATCTTGCTGTAGACAAGGGTTTAGTAAAAATATCTGCAAGTTGATCTTCTATGGGCACAAAGTCAAGTTGGATAAGCTTTTTCTCGACACAGTCTTTCAAGAAGTGAAAGTGATTTTGATGTGTTTGGTTCTTGAGTGTTGGACTGGGTTTTCTGATATTTTGATTGTGCTTTTGTTGTCACAAAAGATGGGATCTGTTCTTGGGTGACATGATAGTCTTGAAGTTGTTGTTTCATCCAAAGGAGTTGGGAGCAACAGGCTGCAGCAGAAACATACTCTGCCTCTGCTGTAGAGAGTGCTACAGAGTTCTATTTTTTGGAGGACCATGAAACAAGGCAAAGACCCAAGAACTGTGCATTACCTGAAGTACTCTTTCGATCTTGGAGAGAACCAGCCCAATCAGAGTCACTATATCCAGATAAAGTAAAAGTAGAAGATCGTGGATACCATAGATAGAGTGTACTTGTACCTTTGAGATAGCGGAAGATACGCTTGACTGCTTTGAGGTGAGACTGTTTTGGTGCTGCTTGGAAGCGAGCACAAAGACAGACTGCGTGAAGAATGTCTGGGCGACTGGCAGTCACGTACAAGAGGGACCCTATCATGCCCCTATATTCGGTGGCATTGATGCCGACCCGTCATCATCAGGATGCAGTTTGGCAGATGTACAGCTTGGTGTGGACATACTCTTTGCATTTTTTAGGTTGTACTTATCAAGGAGTTCCTTGATGTACTTTTGTTGATGGATCTTGATCCGTCCTTTTCCTGTTGAATTTGTAATCCTAAGAAGAACTTGAGCTCACCTAACTCATTCATGGAAAACTCTTGCTTCATAAGGTTAGCAAAATGGTCACAGAGGGTGTTACTTGTAGAACCATAAATGATATCATCAACATAGATCTGTACTAGAAGTAAGTCTGTGATGAGTGTAAAATGAAGAGCGTTTTATCTACGTTACCTCGAGAGAAACCATTTTGCAATAGATATGTAGACAGTCTTTCATACCAGGCACGTGGAGCCTGTTTCAATCCGTAAAGGGCCTTACACAGTTTGTAGACGTAGTCGGGATGGACGGAGTCTGTGAACCCTGGTGGTTGCTCGACGTAGACTTCTCTATCAATGTAGCCGTGGAGGAAGGCGGTCTTAACATCCATTTGATATAGTTGGAAACCTTTGAAAGCAGCAAACGCAATTAGCATGCGAATTGCTTCAAGACGAGCTACGGGAGTGAAGGTTTCATCATAATCAATCCCTTCTTCTTGATTGTAGCCCTGGATGACTAATCGAGCTTTATTCCTGAAAACTTGTCCTGCATCATCAAGTTTATTACGAAAGACCCAACGTGTACCAATTGTTTGTTGATGCGAGGGGCGAGGAACTAACTCCCAGACAGCATGTCGCTGGAGAGAATTGAGTTCCTCCTGCATAGCAGTAACCCAATCACTGTCAAGGAGTGCTTCTTTGACTTTTTTGGTTCAGTGCTAGACAGAAAAGCACCAAAGGCACAGAGGTTTTGCATAGCCTGTAGGCGCGTTTGAACACCGGAGTTTGGGTCTGTAATGATGTTTTCAGGAGGGTGAGCAGATTTTTGCTGGAACTGTCGACGTGAAGCAGGAGGGGTGTGTCTTTGTCAGAGGAGTCAAAAGTCAATTTTGTATGGTAAGGGTGTCTCCGGGTTATGGTCAGAGTCAGTAGATTCTGATGAATTGTTTTTGTTTGCTGGGGAATCATGAGGAGTGATGGAGTGGGACTCAGGGAGTCTTCCTATTGGTACAGTGATGAAGTGTGGATCGGTGAGAAAATCATCAGGGGCAAAGTCAAGTTGATCAGAAGATGAGCCAACGTTGTGGGACTCATCGAACTTGACATGTGGGCTTTCTTCTAAACATTGAGTTCTCAGATTGATAACATGATAGGCTTTGCTTTTAGAAGAATAGCCAAGAAAGATACCTTCATCACTTTTAGGAGAGAACTTACCCAAGTTGTCCTTACCATTATTGTGGATAAAGCACTTACATCTGAAACGCCTGAGATGTATAAGACTTGGTTTTCGTTGACGAAGTAGTTCATAGGGTGTCTTGTGAAGAAATGGATGAATCAACGCACGGTTTAACACATAGCATGCTGTGTTAACAGCTTCTGCCCAGTAAGATGGAGTGAGTTGACTGTCAATGAGCATGGTGCGAGCCATTTCTACCAAAGTTCTATTTTGCGTTCAACCACTCCGTTTTGTTCTGGAGTACGTGCGGATGATATTTGGTGATCAACTCCGTTGTCCCTGCAAAACTCATCAAACGACTTGTTGCAAAATTCAGTACCCTGGTCCGTTCTCAGGGTTTTTAGAGTAAAGGAAAATTTGTTGACAAGCATTTTATGGAGGTTAACGAACTCCGTAAAAGTTTCATCCTTAGTAGATAAAAAAATGACCCAGGTCCACCTGGAATAGTCATCGACTATGACCAGGATGTACCTCTTACCACTTCTACTTTGTGTGCGCATGGGGCCAACAAGATCCATGTGTAGCAGTTCTAGCGGAAAGCTAGTAGAGAGAGTAGGCTTACTTTTGAAGGAGGACCGGTGTGTTTACCTTTTACACATGCTTCACAGACGGAGTCTGTGTCAAAGGTTGTGTCGGGTAAGCCAAACACCAAGTCCTTGCTTTTGAGTTTGTTCAACAGCCTATGATTTGCGTGACCAAGTCTAGAGTGCCACAGCAGTGAGTTTTTGGAATGCACGTTGAGACAGACTTGATCGTCTGGATTAATGGAGTTTAAGCACATTTTGTAGAGATTCCCTTCTCGACGTCCCACAGCTTTTAATGAACTTGTACGCTCATCATAAACCTTACAATCCGAAGAGGAGAAAAGTACCAAATTGAATCTATCACAAATTTGAGAAATACTTAGCAAACTGTGTTGGAGTCCAGTGACCAGATGGACTCCATCAATTTTAAATTTTGAGGGGTTACCTACGGATCCAACTCCCACGATTTCACCCTGGTTGTTTTTCCAAAAGTAACCTTACCTCCTTGGTAGGATGAAAGTGAATTGAATTGATTTGGATCTCCAGTCATGTGACGAGAGCATCCACTATCCAAGTACCAGATGTCTCCATTCGCCTTCACCTACAAAAGAACAGATCATTTGTTAGATTTGGGAACCCAGATGTACTTGGGTTCCCTTTTCGAGCCAGACTCTTTCAATTTTTCTCGTGCTTCGAGTATCAATTTTACACGTTTAACATTAAATGAGAGATCTCTATTTAATTTATCAAATGCACTGTCTCGATGTCCAAGACTCCCGCAATAGCCACAAATTTTGGTTGGTGGAAGATTAACGTATTTCTGTTGTCCTTTCCACCAGGAGTCGAATTTTTCTTTTTCCTGATATCGTTTGGCTTTGTTGTCGGATTTGGACATATTCTTTGGAATGTCGAACTTACCTTTGTGCCACTTGGGTGTGGATTGTGGATCGAACTCCAGATTGTAGATTCACAATTTGTTGAGAGAGTTGTTCTACTTTAGAGCGAAGAGCATCTCGATCTTGGCTAATTTATTTGATTTTGGAGTTGGCCCAGTCAGGTAGTTTGGAGGAGGTGACTTGTATGATAAACTTGACTGGCTTAAGAGAAAGAGCGTGTTCCTTTTCTTTCAGTTTTTGAGTGAGGTTTTTGATAGTGGTGTTCAGGGATATATTTTTGGATTCAGAAGCATTAAGATCATTTTAAAGAAACAACACTTATCAGTAAAGATGGTGAGGTCTTGTTTGAGAGAGTCGATCAGGGTAAGAGACTCTTTCTGGTCACCCTGTCTAAATTGAGTTTGTTCTAAGGTATCATGAAGTTCCTTTTGAAGGGAATCAACATGACGCCTTGAATCTTGTAGATCTAACCTGAGAGAACAAGAGATGGTTTTGTGTTCCTCAGCTTCATCTCTTAGGCCATACATAAGACCTTTTGAGATTTCGAGTTCCTCAGATAGCTCGGTTATCTTGCTGGTAAGACTTGCTTTGAGGGAGTTGTTCTCTGTTGGGTAAAACCTAACGGCAAGTGTACCGGTCAATTCTAGCAAGTTTTCCTAGGTAGTATTCTCTAGGTTATCGAACCAGAGGAGGCGATGTGTCTAGTTTAAATCTTTATTAAGCAAATTAAAACAGGAAATTGGGGTTTGATTTGATGATGATTAGAAACTGTAAACAGAATGCAAACAATAACAAGCAGGAAAATAAATGTTGTGAAACTGATTTGGAACAGAGATCCCGTTTACTACTGCACCCTAAATCTGTGATTCCTATCCCTAAGTGATTTATAAGACAATTCTGAGTAAAACCCTAGAACAAAGATAATTTACCTCCTCGGTCTCCCGCTTAGCAAATACTAGTTAGCAAAGACTGAATTTTAACTCTCGTTACAAACCCACTGTTTACTAACCGCCTTAAGAACAATCTAGTTTATTGGTCAATTAGCTATTTAGAGGAATTACCGTCTCTAAACTAACCGGTTATTTCCTGTAATCAATTGAAAGCCGCAGTCGTCACATATAAGCTAACAAAATACTAATCTTTATAATTGGCCAAATTATAATGATTAAAGAAATTAAGCAAGGAAAATAACTTTACTCAATCGAACTACATTAAATCACAAAGGAACAGGAATAGTCAATTTAGGGATACATAGCAAACCGAAATCTAAAGGAACTACTCAGCCATTGACATGTTTACAATAAGCTCAATAGTAATAGAGAACAAGAGAAAACTCTGTTCTGAGACTTCTGGTGAAGTCTCCGTGGTGGACTCCTTTCTGTGCTCTCTGCTCCAAACTCCAAACCAGACTCAAACTCTCAAACTAATTCTCTCTGTGTGTTGTATCGTGACTAATTGTGGTCTCTGTAAGTATCTCCTTCAGGTTGGCCAAACTCCTCCAATTCCGTTTATCTTCGTAATATCTGGCGCTCCGCTTATATTGGTCCGGGTTTCAAACCCTATGCAAACCCGGACCACGTCTAAAAAGAGGCAGAAGGTTCTACGACAAGGTGGTCCGGGTTTATAAACCCAGCTGCAAACCCGGACCCTCTATAAAGCACAACAGTGGTGAATGAAAATCTGTATTTGACTCTGGTTTGACTTCCCATGTTGCTCTAGCCTCTAAAATCTTCATTTAAGCACTTTGTCGAGTATTTTATCTTGAAAACATATGAAATCGATCATTGGAGACAAATATAACAATGAAGAGTAATTAAAGCATTAAAGAGGAAAGTTAATGTCATAATGTAGAAAATTAAGCATGAATTAGTCTAGTAAACTTAGACAAATTCCTGACTTATCATTCTCGGAGACAATTTTAGCAATTAAAGTCATAAATCCCATAAGAGAAATACGGTAAAGGTCTGTTTCAAGGTGAGAACGAGTTACCTCATTATCAGGAATCATGGACTCCGTCGTGTCATGTGCCATTAGACATACCAATCCGCTGGACTCTATGTCTGGATCGTCGGAGTCTGAATCGCCCCATCCAACAGCTGCCATCAGCGATCTCCCTTGAGATTTTCCATACTGGTTCTTGAGTAAAGGACAGTCCTTCTTGAAGTGACCGGGTTTATTGCAGTTGAAACAAGTGACAGAATTGAAAACTTGTTTAGAGGTGTTCGAGAACGACCGACTCTGTCGATTAGGTTGGTTACGCATGAATTTTCGGAAGTTCTTGACTATGAAGACAAAGTCCTCCATAGTCTCAGCCTCACTTTCCTCAACAATAATGTCCACCAGTTCAGCCTTAGCTTGTCTGATCTGAGTATCAGCAACATAGGCTCCTTCTTGAGTTAACTGAGTCGAATTAACCTGCAAGGCTTGGTCATTCAAAGTAGTAGTCTTACTAGAAGAGGGAGAAGAAGTATTACCACACTTCTTTCGAACATTCTTCTTATATTTATCTACGGATTGTAGATAGGAACCTAGGTCTTGACAGCTCCATTTGGATAAGTCCTTGCATGCTTTGGTGGAGATTACTGTCTCTGCCCATTCTTCTCTGAGACTGTCCAGCAATTTATGCAAGACACTCTCTCTATCTGGTAAGATGCTAACTTCCTGCATAGTAGTAGTTAGTAAGTAGAAACGATCAAGTACTTCTTCCAGTGACTCACCGGGTTTTTGTAGAAAATTTTCATAGTCCATTCGGAGTTCTTGAGCTTTGCATTTCTTGAGTTCAGTGACTCCTTCGTGGGTAGCTTGAAGGAGTGTCCATATCTCATTTGCGGACTTACAGTGATTGACTCTCCTTTGTTTGGGATGGACAGGCAAGTGTATATCGCACGTGATGCTTGTCGATTCAGCTCGTACCTTTTGCGATCTGCAGCAGTCCATGTTGATCGGTCTGGATTAACTGCAAGATCTCCTCCAGTGACTATCTCCCAAAGCTCAGAGTTGACGGACTCAATGTGTTGCTCGATCTCGTTTTTCCAATGGTCATAGTTGGTGGAGGTGAGTCTGGGGTGCTCGAAGTGTATTTTGTTGTTTTGGTTGGCAAAGAGATCTGCCATTGCTTAGTTGATTGACCGTTAGCCTAACCTGGCTCTGATACCACGTGTAGGATCGGGTGGCTAACTCAAACCAATCAAAGGTGTGAGTCTAAGGATTGGTTTGACTCAATCAGCCTTCGTAAATGAGAAACACTCTGTGATGTAGAGACACTCAATCGAATTAACTAAACTGAGGGTGCGGAAGACTTTTGCGGTAATTGTAGCGAAATGATGAAAAGAGAGAAGGACTCTGTGAAACTCAGCGAGATACACAAATAAGCTATTTCATTTCCTGGTCAAATAAAACAACTTACAAATGCCCACTAAGTAGAAAGGATCTACTTAGCAGTTTTTCACTCACTCACCCAACACACTTTCTAATCAGAATAATGGTAAGCGTAGTGAAACTAGGATCTTCCTAGGTCGAGTCTTTCTAGAGGTGCCAACTAACTTGGTACGTATTCTCTCTCTTTCTAGCTTATGATGCGATTCTCTTTCTCTCTCTAAGCTCTGAAATAATACTCATGAAAGCACACCTAAAACTGACTATTACATATCTTATTTATACTCTAAGTACAACAGCAGGTCGAAGGAGTTAGTTCCGAAAATACCGGAACTAACTTAGTGGGCAACTTCCAATGGCTCTTACGTGGTCTTCTTACTTGGGCCGCGATCTTCGGATGTTGAGGAAGAACTTCATGACTGTTGGGGCACTTAAGGTGTTCCGAGTTGACTCCTGATTTTCCGTAACAACAGCACGAGAGAGTCTATGGAGTCTTCTTTGTTGCGCGGACTCTCTTGCAGAGGCTCACTCTCTGTGTCTGTCAAGTGATGATTGACTCTGTCGTGGTGAAAGGCTATCTCTGTAACACTCCGATGTCCCAACAAAAACCATTTTCGAAAACTCAAAAGGCATGTATATTTGCATCTTCCGTAACATTTTTCAGTTTCAACATATTGATATGTGTAACTTTCACGCTTAATAAATAAGAGAAACTTCAACGGTTTAATTCAAGCCGAATTAAACGACCAATATTAAAGTCACATTAATTAACAAGGCCAAAGAAGATAAACCATAGGTTCATTGGCAAATTCGTGCGTACGGACGTCCCATCCAAAAAGATCTTGCGAGCTGCTTATTTGGCAGTCCTAGTCAGCTGTTGACTGGACTGTTTTGCTGACTGGGTTGCATTTTTTGTTATATTAACATTAATGATTATAACTTTTGATATATAAGTCCAAAATGAAAAAAATTATATCATTGTTCATCTAAATTCAAGCTCTTCAAAACAAGACTAGTCATTGATATGTTTCGACAACTTTGAAAAAACTTTTTTTTTACTTGTGTATGATGATACACTAAAATCATATATGATTCATTAGTTTTAATATTATGATTCATTAAAACTGATATTATGACTCATTAACTAATAAGTGGTGAATTAAATTACAAATTTTGAACCCGATAAAAATCATTATTGTTTTGTAGTGTATTATTATTATTATTATTATTATTATTATTATTATTATTATTATTATTATTATTATTATTATTATTATTATTATTATTATTATTATTATTGTATGATGTATTTTAAATATTACATGGTGAATCAAGTATTTTTTTTTTACGTATCAAATATTGTTTTGTGTTGTATTATTGTTTAAATTTTTTCTTTTTATATGTGACTGATGATTCACTAACGATGTTATGATTCATTAAATTTGATATTATGATTCATTAAAATAGGTGTTATGATTCATTAACTAATAAGTGGTGAATTAGATAACAAACTCACGAACCGATAAAAAATCATTATTGTTTTCAGTGTATTATTATTGCATTCTAATATATTTTAAACCTTATATGGGAATGATGTATTTTTCTTATCGTACCAAATATTGTTTTTTTATGTTGTATTATTGTTTAAAAAGTTTCTTTTTATATTTGACTAATGATTTACCAAAATGATGTTATGATTCATTAAATTTGATATTATGATTCATTGAAATTGGTATTATGATTCATTAACTAATAAGTGGTGAATTAGATAACAAACTTCAGAACAAATACTGAATCATTATTGTTTTGTGGTGTATTATTAATATTATATGGTGTATTTTAAACTGTATGTGGTGAATCATAAGTGTTGTTGATATATGTTGATATGTACATATAACTAACATAAAATTTTTAAACTTGTCATATCCATGACTGGTCTTGTTTTAAAGAGCTTGAATTTAGATGAACAATGGTGCAAATTTTTTATTTTTGGACTTATATTTTAAAAGTTATGACTATTTAAATTTAATACAAATATTACCCCATTTATTATGCCACATAAGCAGTCCAGTCAACAAGCTGACTGGACTGTCACCTATACAACCGCACCATATTCAGAAGGAGGAGGTTCATTAGAACTGAACCGGTTAGTTTTTCAATTAATTAAAAATACCAATAACGAGTTTTGAAAATATGTACCACATGCTCATATTGCATCCTAAGAAAACGTAAACTTTCCAGGCAAATTAACATTTTTTAAAATATTTTTACATGTTTTAATTAGGTATCTCTTCCGATATAACTTCTTCCTTTGATTCCTTAGTATATTGCTTCTAATATTTAATTTTATACATTTGTACGGACAACGGAAAGAATATTCTAATTCCAGGCACTGAATAACTCTCCAAGAATCTGTTTTCCATGGAATCCACAAACAATCACTTTTTTATTGCTTTGGTTGGCTGTCTTCTTTCTTTCCCTGTTCATAGAGTACAAAATTAAATAAAACCTGGCCTACCCTGCAAGATCCGTCAGTATATACTGTCTTTGTTTACCACTTAACCCAGCTTGCAACGCGAGGAATATCAATTGCGGCTAGCCTGCCCATTTCATTTGTTTATGCATGAGGATTACACCACCATTGCAGCATCGGCATGCACATGCACTATGGACGATTAGCTTTGAAGAAAAGAAAACGCACCCAGAAACCCCCATGATCGAACAACTAGACGGCTGCCTAGTCCCTCTCTCTATATATATTCCCCTTGCGAGAGGGCAAGATGCTGCATTACCCATTTCGTTTCCAGTGCTACATATCAATTGAAAGTTATTCATTAGGCAAGAGCGGTGAATATTAGACATAATACATTATGTTTAAGGCATCATCAAAACCCAAGACGGTTGTGCCATCAACATCCTCCAATGATTTTGAACCCTATTGTGAATGGAAGCGACATGATACCTTTGACAAACTAATCGTCCATGTTCCAGGTAAACTATCTGATCAAACTGATGTAGCTCAATTTGCAACTTTTGAGTTAAGATTTACACTCTGTTTGTATGTATGTTAGTAGATTTCAAGAAGGAGCATTTAAGGTGCAGGTGAACAATATGGGAGTCTTAAAGATAACCGGCGACAGACCTATGGACTCAAAAAAGAGTCAGTTCTATAAAGAATGCAGATTGCCTGAGAACTGCGACGTCAACCAAGTTCAAGCTAAATTGAGCCACGAGAAGCTCACAATCACAATGCCCAAGAAACCCAAGTCATCCCCTGAACCAGCAGAGCCGAAAACTAACGACATTCCCAGCGTCGAGGGGAGGCTTGACAATGCTACAACTGTTGCCAAAGGGATATCTCTGCCGGAGAAAATGATGGGTGGTATGCCGGAAGGTGTTATTAGTGGTGGTGGTGTTGGTGATGATGATGATACTGTTGGGTTTGGGAGGTTTAGAGTTGGGAAGAAAGTGGCAGTCAGAATTGGGATTGTTCTGGGAGTGGCTGCGGTCAGTGCTCTTGTGGTTTATAAATGCACAAGATCAGCTGGTGCTGTTGATTCATCTAATTCTTCTGCATCGAGTAGTAGATTAATCACCAGCAAGGTGGAAGAATGGAATAGCAGATTTGCCGAGTAATGCGCATATATATGTACATCTGTACAGTTCGCAAGCTGATTTCAATATGAGATTACAGTAAAAACAGAAAGGAAAAAGAAATCATGTATACATCTGAATAAAAGAGTGATTTGCAGTTGTTGGAAAAAATGCAAATGTAATGCAAGGGATGTATTTGACCCAGCGTTTTCTTCTAGTTCTCTAGATACTATAAAAGTTCATAAATGTGAGCATCTTACTAGTATTTGAAACCGAGACAACATTCAAGATCCATTGAAAATATTATACCAAACATCATCCTTTCCTACTTCTAATATACATTCCTAGAGCATCAGTTTACAATTAGTCAAAAGATTCACTAAATCTTCAAGATTCCCCACAATGCAGCACTAGCTACCTAGCTACTCCTGTCCTTTCATCAACATAATATACGCCATACTACACCAAATAGCGATACCATAGATACAAGTACAAGATGAGCCCTGTCATTCTCCTACTCCTTCATCCACGAGGCTCCTCTCCTGCAGTGCTTTACACCTGGTCATAACGATGTGTTTTTCATTCTTCTCCAATACAATAACCCCAGGAGGAATCTGAACATCGGGTCCATTGGGAATTACCACAATTTTCTGCTCCTCTGACCCATCCTCTGCAACTTCTGAGTCCAGGTTGATGCTCATGCCCGTGGAGGTTACAACAGTTGAAGGTCCTGTTTGTTTCGTCACTCCAGGGGTTGTTGTCGGTTGGTCGTATTTCCCATCTGTGCAAGTATGAAATAAAACACTGAGCCATCATAGTTATTAAATGAGAAAACTGCAATTGCAATCCGTTGAACTACGACTTCCCCCCCCCCCCCCCCCCCCCCCCCCCCCCCCCCCCCCCCCCCTTTCATTTTAAGAGAACACGTTATAACTCAAGAAGAGTCACAACCTGTTCTGCAACACATCTTAAAAGTAAAGGGCAACACCATAAGAATTATAAATCTGTTTAGGTACCAAGACCGGGACCATTCTTCAGCCATCAGAAACCGTACCTTTTCCAATCTCAAAGCGCTCATTCAAACCTGGTTTGACATCAGTCGAGATATGCTGGTTTGAGATATTAGTGTCATCCTAGAGCGATCAGCAGAACTTGAAAATTTGTGTGCATCCTCAACCGCTGATTTCATAGTTTGATCACCACACCCTGTTTGCGTCCACCTAAACAAGAATCAATCAGAACAATCAGCTTTACAAATCACTATAAACATTCTAATTTCTATTTAGAAAAGGGGATCATAATCAAAAGAGTGGATACGAACGTTCTTTCAAAGCCATATAAGCAACTCTTGCAGCACTCATTTCTGCCAGCTTCTTGGTTTTATTCTGTTGTCCTTCAAAAGTTTCACCTTTTATTTCCACAGTTGAAACAAACACCGGCATATGAGAGGCTCCCATTGACTGGCTTGTATATGTAGGCCAGCATGCAAATTCCCTCAAAGCCAGTTCTTGCAGCAGACTTTTATAGACAAGAGTATCATCCTGAAATTGTTTAAATCATACAAAGTGACTGCAAAACTACACCAAGTTCCTTAAAAGGTCGACGAGAATGGCAACAGAGTGTCAAGCATTGATATAGCAAACTAACCTCAGGAACTCCACCAGGAAACAAAGATGTCAAGGCAACTTTTGCAGCGGCACTTTCAGCTTCTTTGAGTGTATGACAAAATTCGAGACACTCATACCTCACACCACCGAGAGTAACAGATGATTTGAAGCGAGCTGCATGAGGAGGGCCTTCGCGTACAGCAGAGTATTCAGGCAGATCAAGGTTCCTCTTTTGAGCGTAATTCTGCAGTAGATTCTTGTATATATGTAATCCATCTGGTAGCCAAAACAACCGATTCAAACATAATAGTTATAAACGAAACCAGTGACAATTCATTTATGAATATTGATCACACAAACAGTTCCATACACACCACCAGTTAGAAAACTTACTATCTGTAAAACAGATAACTTCAAAAGGTTATTTGAGAAGACTCTAACTGGACCTGACAAATACCATAATGAAAGCACCAAGAAATCACCAGAATTATAGACATGTCAGACAGCAACCTTCTAAGTTGATATTTATGCAACCTAAGATCCACACAGAACAATATCACCACTTAAACCCAAAAGTCGACGACTTGTAAAGTGAGGAAAAACTTACTGGCAGAGAAAAAAGAAGGAAAGGTAACTCAAGGAAGCTCTCTGCTCAAAGTCAAATCCTCTAGAGTCTTTCTGAAATCCCTATGTGACTGACTCCGGGATATCCCTGATCCACAAGCACCCTCGGTTGTGCTCTTTCAAATCCCTATATTTGTCCCTTCCATCTTCTAACAGACCCTACCATTATGCCCGTGCTGGTTCACTTTACTTTGAGAATATCATGAACGGATGGAATGGGCTAGTGTGTAAAGCTACTATCACTAGAAGAAAGTCACTCCACATAAGCCCCATTCACAAGGAAACCACCTCACTTCAATGGGACCATGCCATTTATCCTCCTCTCTTTTCCAAAGTTGTCATCCGTAGTTGAATTCTCTGCTCACTAATCCAGAGAAGAAGACACACCATCCAATGATATCTTCAGTGACCAACAAGATGTGAAACCCGGAGAGAAAAAAGGGAGAGACCTTTAGGCGATTCAAATCGCTGCTAGGCGATTTTGTTGGCGACTTTTTTGGTCCTCTCCTTCCTTTCTGGTCCGTACGTCTTCAACAGCATGGAGCTCTGGTTACTTTTTTGTACACGCTCAACTGTACAAGAAAGGAATTCGATAGTCCTTTTCAGGGCGAATGACAGTAGGCCACGCAAGGCAATTGTGTGTGTCTCTGAGGTTACTTTAGTTCAAAATCCCTCTCTTTCTGATGTCAAGGAAGTCAATACGGTGGATATCAGTCTAATTACTGTTTCAATCAGGTTAGAACCTTCGTTGTTTCGCATTAGATGTAGGATACTTCTCTCTGGACGTTTGGCTTTGTCTACGTCAATTTTCTTTCAGCAAGGATAATAGTAAGTCTGGTGCGACGGATGGGAAGTGGTTGAAGTGGTGTGATACTGGGTGGCAGTGGAGGTATCGACATATTCCAGTTCTTTTCTTCTGCGTTTTTTCTCTATGGAAAATATTATTGAAGACTGGAATAATATGAAGATCCATCCTGGTGAGTTAGAAAAGGTAGAAGGAGATACTTTGCTCTTTGGTGCGGTAATCCCTGAAGTTAAACATTCTCTCTTTGCACGGCTCTGGCATCCGGTGAAAATTCCTCCCAGAACAATGCAAACCTTTCTAATACAGATCTGGAAACCAAAAGCTTATCTCAAGGTTAGTGAGATCAATCCAAATCGTTTCTCCCTTCAGTTCTCTTCAGGTGTGGATATCAAACACATATTATCTAATGGTCCCTGGCACTATCTGAACCGTCTGTTGGTAGTAATGCCCATTGACCCCACTCTCCATATTAGTGAGCATAATCCCACTAGATTTAAATTATGGGCTGCGGTGCACAATCTCCCAATGGTCTACTTTAACAGAACTTCGGCAGTCACGTTAGGTAACAAAATAGGGGTTTTTGCTTCTTGTGCTGAGAAAATCAACCCCCTGTTTTCTAAGGTACTCAAAATCTGTGTTGAAGTGGATATTGCTGATCCCCTGTGTAGAGTCCTGGTGGTTGCTGATGGAAAAACAGACCGTTATTGCAGAGTATCATATGACAATCTGCCCAGTTTTTGTTACAGGTGTGGTAGGCTCGATCATATGATGGTGGAATGCAAGATTCTAAAGTTGAATATGGAAGGAGTGGAAAGATATGGGCCGTGGTTAAGATCAGAATTTGCAGGACTTTCGGCTAACTTCCCTGATAAGTTTATGATTGAGCAGAATAACAATGCTATCCAGGGACATGACTATTCTCCTGCGCTCTCAAGTGAATACTTCTCTAAGCAGAAAGATCTGACTTCGGCGGGGACTTCCTCTGCCCCTAAGAAGATCCCTCCACTCATTATAGTTCGTGATCCATTGCAGCTGAAAGATTTATCCTCTACTGAATCTCTGCATCAGTCGATGGAAGAAGGATCTACCACTTTAGTTGCGCAGATTCCTTCTGATCAGCTACAACAACTCTCTACCAGGCAAAAGGATGATGAAGAAGATAATAGTCCTATTATTCTCCCAGGACACGAGGATGTTTTCAAAAATAATGATAAAGATGAAACAGGGAAAAGGAAATTTTATCAGTCGTTTGATTGGAACCTAGCCTTGAAGGATCTTCATCCGAAAGGTGGTAAGAGGGCCAAAAAGGATGAAATGCCTTCAAACTCGCTTAATGATATAGACCAGTCTATTACACAAATCATGGAGGAAGCCGATCTGCTGTCTGCCCCTCCTGGTTTCCCAAACAAGCTAGTCTCACAACAAGAAGAGCATAAACAGAGAGAGGGAAAACAGCTCTTTAGCCACGGTATTGGAGAAGGTGAGAATAAAAAAGGGAGCCGTATGAAGAAGAGGAGTTCTCCTCTTAAAAAGGCTCAGAGGAAGGTAGTTATACATGTGGAGAACAAGAAGAATAGTGCCAGGATAGCTAAGGCTAACTCAGAGAAGGCTGCTCTTGCTGATAAGCAAGGCAGCCAGGAGATGATTCATTTCGGTGTCTGCTGCTGGGGGTTTGGTCTCCTCTTAGCAACAGTGCAGGAGGTTAAGCCCATCCAAAAGTTCAAAGGGGTTAACCATCCTTCTGTAGAGACTGAGAAGCTAATCAAGAAAGGTGAGAAAGAAGCTGGGTATATCAGATTGGTTAGTAACTGGAAGAGTGCTAGTGCTAGGAATCAGGAAGCGGGAGAAGCTTTCAAGGAAGTCAGGAAGAAACTCTTCAGCTGGATTTTTGGGATGTTGATCTATAAAAGACAACAGGAAAATAAACAGAAAGGAGGTGGTAGGAAGGTGGAGATTTATTCCAGGCAGCAAGTGCAGAAAAATCAGTTTAGTATCCATGTGAAGATACATCAGTCTAGTATCAAGTTCTATGACCAAATTTCAACTGGTAAGATTTCAAGCACCTTGAGTGTGCAAAGGGTTAGTCTCGCTATACACCAAATAGCTCTGGAGCTTGTCCCCAGGATGGGTAGCCTTAGCTTGTGTAGTGAACAAACAAGGAGATCGAACAAGTGGAGGAATGGGGGGAAATTAGATACTTGTGTTGTTCTCACAAATCAAGCCTCTGCAGGTTTTCTTCTGGTTTTTGATTGTGGGGACTCCAGGAACTCTAAGTTGGAGAGAGTAATGCTAAGAAATAGTCATACCAGGAGCCTCAAACAAGAAAGGAAGCTGTCTGCTTTCCGGAAAATATAGGTTCTTTGACTAAGTTAGTAGCTGTTAAATTTGATTGTTGTAATCAGTGGATCTCTAGCCACACTTTTGTCACCTTTTCTATTGTGAGAAATAAGGAAAGAGTTTGTACTTATTCTAGTAGGTTTTTGAATCGTGAGGATGGGAGCATCAAACAGTCTATAGATGCGTTCCTAGTCCTGTTATGTAATGTCTTTTGTTATGCTTCTGGTGCTCTGCTAAGAAGCTGGTTATGAATGAAGGGTATCCCAGTTGTTATCAAAAAAAAAACAAGATGTGAAACCCACCCAGTTCATCACTACTCAATAGTTATGCTCACTTCCATCCTACCACTATTATGACATGCCCTTAAACTTCCATTAGATTTGCGACCACATGGATGTCTCCTGTACCATACAAGTGTATACACAATATATGCACCAAACTATGAATAACTGAGGAAGAGAAACTGCATAGGAACTCATTATGGGAAGGAGACATAGGAAAGTCAGAGTGAGAGGTTGGCTAAAAAATGAAAACCAACATGCAATATTGCAGATGGATGAACTAAGTTTGTATTTGCTCTTCCTAATTTTTACCAGAAATAATTAATACTAACATCCATAAATTTTTACCATAGTTCTGGCAAAGAAGCCTGTGATATAGGCCAAGATGGAATGATTATGTTTGAACCTTAGGTTGGAACTTCAGGTCCCTCTGTTCTACTGATTGATAAAGGTAACTCAGGCCCCTTGATGGTTTTTATACTTTGTGTAAAGAAGAAAAGTAAAAAAGGGGTGAAGCGTAACATAAATTTCATAAAAACTTTATCCTTGCCTTTTCAGAAAATCCAAAGAAGATTATAAAAAGTGATCAAATAGAAAAGGATATCTATGGTGGTAGGAGTAGGGGTACGATAGGGTTGATTAGTAATTTTGGAGTTTATTAGTAATTGAGGTGTTAAACTACAATATAAGGACAGCTAGGGGATTAGGGGAGGGATTAGCGTAATCAGAGTTTGTTGGCCTCTTTGGAGGATTTTTAAGGAAAGAAAGGCTGTACCGTATCATTGGTATCAGAGCCGATCTTATTGGTTGTGGGAAGGGTTTGGATGGTTTCGACCAGGAGTAACACTGAAACGATGGAGAAGGAGCAAGCCACCATTAAGGCACAATTGGCGTAACTCACCGATAAACTCAATGAGCTTATTGCCACGGTGGGGGACTCGGCCCAAATCATTTCAGCGCTGCAACAGAGGGGAGAGATTCCCCAAAGAAGAAAGGGATAACTCTGGAAGATCAAACTATCACCACTCAGGCAGTAGCAATGTTGGCTGCGGGAATAAAGAAATCAAGATTAAGAAGATAGAGTTACCAGTTTTCACAGAAGAAGACCCGCCAGATTGGATTCATAAAGCTGAACGGTTGCATTGAGCAACATTGCAGAGGTTGATCGTGTCCGTTCCGCAAGCGTTTGTATGGAGGAGGCCGCCATTTATTGGTTTGACTGGCTGGCAAACCATGTTGGTCTTCCCTCGTGGCCTAAATTCACGACATTGCTACTTGAGAGATTTGGTCCCTCTCTTTCGGGCAACCGGCTGGACCTCCTTTGTTCTGTTCGCCAAGAAACGACAGTAGAAGATTATCGTTGCCTTTTTGAGTTCTATTTTGCGCATCTCAGGAACATCCCCGACGAAATGTACCAAAGCATATTTCGGGCAGGATTGAAAGAATCAATATGGGCTGAGTTAGCGTTGTTCGAGCCCAAAGACGCCAGGAAGGCTGAGATGCGTAACAAACTTCTGGTTGGGGGAATGCGCGACCCTAACCTGCATCAATATAAAGATCACCCAAATTTGGGGAATTTCCAGTTAGTCGCCATTACCCAGCCAGAACCGTCACTCGCGAGCTCCACCAGCAAGGCGCCCATGAATCCAAGCCAACAATCTTCTACTGTCCACAGCAGCAACCCATCGCTTCACTCAATACTATTGTGCCAGACTCCAGCGCACCCTCTTCTCGGAGTCGCCCCTCAACCTTTTGCAAGGTTCCAGAATCCGAAATGCAGCGTCGACGATCTTTAGGGCTTTGCTATTGACGTGGAGACAAGTGGAGTCCAGCACACTGCTGTAAAACATCGGGTCTCCAATTACTTCTTCCTGATGATGGGACTGGCGGGGAAGAAGCATCTACCATTTCTCCCTTATAGGAGGGTACTACCAAGGAGCAGGACATGCCGAGTTCCAGCTACGGCTAGCAACGCGAGAATATTTACATCCAGCCCACCTTGGGGACAAGGTGGTGGTTTATGGGGGAAAGATGTTAGGAGTAGGTAGAATAGGGTTTATTATTTAAGATAGGGGTTTATTAGTAAATTGGGGTTTATTAGTAATTGAGGCATTAAACTAGTATATAAGGACAGCTAGGAGATTAGAGGAGCGATTAGCATATTGTAATCAGAGTTCGTTGGCCTCTTTGGAGGATATTTAGGGGATGAAAGACTACCGTATCATACGGAGGTAGAAAGATCTGAAAAAAAAAGGTAGAGAATATAGAATAAGGGTTATTAAAACGACCAAAAAGAAGAAATTGGTAGCTTTTGGGAAATTTTAATAAACTGGTATACACAGATTTTGGGTCTTGCAAAATCACTAATGGAAAAATCTGGGAAGCTAAACATCATAGAAACATTAATTTATTTTTCCAGTTACAGACGCACTGCTTCCCCCCCCATGCATACAGATTTGGAGATGATGAAATTAGTTTACTAACTGCATCCTTGGGGAAGAAAAAACAATAAGCAGAGAGAAAATAGCTGGTTTGGAATGAAAATGAATCAAAAGAGGCAGAGTACCTCCTTATTTATTGCCTAAGTTACAGATAAAGCAAAAATAATGTTTCGACAGTTGGCAAGAATAATAGTCCATAGCCGATCTGAGAAAGAAGTAAAAGATGAAAGCTATGTTTTCTGCTTGTCATCTTTTTTCATATGGACCAAAGAGAGAAGCAATTGTCTTCCTAATCACTGATCGGAGGAGGAAGAAACATAGCATAGCTAAAGAATTTGTTCACTTCCATAATCTAGAATTGCATGGGTGGACTTCAAAACAACTCCAAGAAGAAGAAAAGTGTGATGCTGCAGAGGTATATGAAGAGAAGTTATAGGAAGGAAACCGCATGTGCCCTAAGTTAACCTATCTGGCCAAACATACTTCGTCCAACTAATCTGTATTATCTGCCAAAAAGATGTTCCAAAACAACAACATACTCCTATATGTAATATTCTCCCCACGTCAGCAGCTACTAATGCCAACCGTATAAAGTTGACTAATGATAAAAGCATACTAACAAACTTACGATAACCAACTCAACAAAATACCATCATATTAACGCCTTCTAGCATACGTAATACCAAACATCCTATCATCAGTCCCCCTTTTGAACATCCACCTTGTCCTCAAGGTGAAAGGTAGGAAATTGCTCCTTGATGACATCCACTGGTTCCCAAGTATGTTCATGGTCCAGACAGTCAGTCCAACGAATCAGCACTTCCGAGCATGACCAAAACGATGGCAATAACCCAAAGCCTCAGCAAGATAAACAATCAACTCTACATCAGGAGCAAAGGCCAACCAGCAATTGGGAAGAAACAGGACCAAAGGGAACAGCCTTCCGTAGCTGCGACACATGCACTGTATCATGGATACAAGAATCAGCAGGAAGTAGAAGTTTATAGGTGACTTCTCCAACACGAGCAACAACCTGAAATAGACCATAGAACCTGGGACTGAGCTTTGCATTCCTGCTGTGAGACAAAGACTTTTATACAGGTGAATGTGCAAGTAAACCATGTCCCTTGCTTGAAACTCAATTGTGATACCCCTATCTCACATTGAGATATGGATATACATATGGGCACACTACAACAACAAACTCTTCCACTTTTAAGCCCAAGTGAGGACAAAGGCTTAAATAAAGGGGCTAGTTGTTAAGCCTGAATTGTTTGAGAGCTAGGTTGTTGGATAGTTACCATATGGGGTGGTACATCAACTGAAGGGCGATGCTTATCAGCTTGAAACTTCATTCGCTGGGCAGCAAGCAACTTATGCTTCAGATCATCCAAAAACCCTCTCTTTCCTGAAGCAGGATGTCAACCCTCTTGAATCAGAGATCCCAAAGGACTATAGCGGAAAAGCACTAGAGGATCTCGATCATAAACAACCTGAAAAGGCATTGTACCCAAGCTGGAATGGAAGTGTTGAACCAATATCCGGCCCAACAGAGCATTCTCAACCAAAGTTGGGGTACTGGAAAGAAAAGCATCTGAGATAGTCTTCCAAGCATCTATTCACCACCCCCGTTTGCCCATCGGACTAGAGGTGATAAGAAGAGTTGAGACAGAGAGTTGTATCAGTTAGCTTGAATAACTCCTCCAGAACGGTAACAAAAACCGGATCCCGATCACAGACTATAGACTTATAAAAATCCATGAAGTTTTTACTACCACTCATCAGAAAAGCAATTGGGAGACATTCTTAGCAAAGAAAGGAGTTTCGAGGGAAAGAAATGAGCATATTTAGAAGCGATCCACCACAACAAAATACACCGAGTCAACTCCATGCACATTTGGTAAACCAGTAATAAAATCCACTACTAAACCTCCCAAATGTTGTCCGGTACAGGAAGAGGTCACAGTAATCCAGCTGGAGATAGGGTACTGTACTTAACTCTTTGACATAAATCACATGAAGCAATGAATTTCTTAATTTGCTTGCACATCCTCATCCAAAAAACCGCACCAGAAATCCGTTGCCAAGTCTTCAAATATCCTGAATGACCACCACCAGGAGCAGAATGGTGCTCCGACAAGAAAGTGGGAATTGAAGTAGAAGAGCTGGACAGAACCAACTTTCCCTTATAAAAAAAGAGGCTCAGAACGGAGCTCAAACCCAGCACGGGAGGCGGGAACGACCAGCAAATCCTGTCGTAGGTCTGCAGTTTAGTGTCCCCCTCAATCACTTTTTGCAAGCACTGCCAACCATCAAACTAAACCTCGGATAAAGAGTGTAATACCGGAATACCATCCACCCAAGACAAAGCATCTGCAGCAAACATTATCTTTTCATGGGCAATAACAGATCTCGAAATCAAAGCCTAAAAGCTTAATCACCCATTTATATGATCCTCAGTCATAAGTCTCTGCTCCCACAGATACTTAAGACTTTTCTGGTCAGTCCTTACAATGAAATGGTGGCCAAGCAAATAATGGCTCCACTTTTGAAGCACAAATACCACCACCATCAGCCTTTTCGTATATTGTTTCACCAAAGCTCTGAGAAAAAGATTTGCTAGGTAAAGCAATTGGTCTACCCTACCTCTCAGCATCAGAACAGCCCCTATCCCTTTACCAAAAGCATCCAGTCTCACCTCAAACTACTGACGGGCAAGTTTCAACTGGTCAAAAGATTCTTGCGCTTGCTGATTCCACAGAAAAGCATCTTTTTTAAGCAAATCAGTCAAAGGCCTAACACCATACCATAATCCTTCACAAAGCAGCGGTAATACCCAGTCAACCCAAGGAAAGAGCGCAAATCCTTTACTGATTTCAGCACAGGCCACTCCATCATGCTGTGGATCTTGGAAGGATCCACCTCAACACCATGACCAGAAATAAAATGACCCAAATACTCCACGGGACTGACCAAAACTAAATTTTTTGAAGTTTACTTTCAGCTGAGTATCATGCAGAGAACCTTTAACACTCATGAACATGGACAATGGCCTCCTCCATAGTAGTGTTGTGAATCAGTATATCATCAAAAAATACCAATACAAACTTCTGCAAAAACGGTTTGAAAATGGAGTACATTAGAGATTGAAACGTTGCTGGAGTGTTTCACAAACCAAAAGGCATCACTAAAAATTCATACCGGCCTTCGTGGGTTCTAAATGCTGTCTTGGTAATGTCCTCATTCACACCCTTATTGGTGGTAAACAGATTTCAAGTCCAGCTTAGATAAGACCCACACCCCATGTATCTCATCCGGAAGCTCATCTATTGTGGGTAACGAAAACTTACCAGGAATGGTAATATAATTTAAAGCCCTGTAATCGACACAAAATCTCCATTCACCATTTTTTTCTTAACTAGCAACCCAGGACTGGAAAAAGCACTCGAACTTGGTCTGATAAAACCAGATTGCAACAGCTCCCGCATGATGCGCTCAATTCGATTTTTCTGCTAGTATGGATATCTATAAGGCCTCACATAAGGGGTAATGGATCCAGGTTTGAGTAAAATTTGGTGGTCATGAAAACGATTCGGGGCAAGGAAAACAGAGGCATAAATACCTCTTTAAACTGAGAAATCGCCTAGAGAAGAGATGTGTCAATTTCACTGGACTCCGGAATTAACTCTTCTGCAGCTACACTTAACAAACTCAAAGCCCAGCCACTGTCCTGTGCGCATGTTGATTTAACCCCCCTCGTCCTGAAACTAAAACCGATCGATCTTTCCCAAATGGTAAGCTAGCGTTGCGAATCAGTCCCTCCACCAGCATTTTTTTCACTCCTCAATCTTTCTTAAGACCTTCATCAACTCCTGAAAGTCAGTGGTCTTGTAAAGTTCCAATTCGCCCATGATAGCATCTATCAATCCGTTTCAAAAAATACTCTGCAACACATCATCCAGCGCATTCTTGAGGTGCCGAGAAAAATTCGAACCGGCTCCAGTAATCTTCCACCGTAGTATCTTGCTGGAGAGAGCACAAAATAACCAATTGATTCTTGCTTAAAGACGAGCCACAGCGCTCCAGTAATTGAACTTTGAAATCAGTCCAGGATGGAAGACCAACGTAGTTCTCTAACCCTTCGAACCAGTACAAATCTGCCTCCTCCATACAAATACTAGCTGATCTAACCGGCTCTCCGAACCTAATGTTACTCAAAGCGAAATATCTCTCTGTCTTATGAATCCAACCTTGCGGATCCTCCCCCGTAAAAATCACCAGTTCGATCTTGCGGATCTTGATCTCTCTATGATCAGAAGATTCTCCCTCCACCGACCGACGAGATACGTTCTCATCGCTAGTACAGCGACGCCCTGATCGATCCTCCTTCTGCATATTAGCCACCACCACAGCCAGATTCTCCACCGCCGCGTGAGTCCAGCCAATCCAGCACTACCTCGTTCAGCTTATTCTTGATAGCCAAAAGCTCTGGATCAGAAGACCCCATTGCTGGCGTGCTGTTACTATGCATAACCACCATCCAACTCTCATTCCCGCCCAAGAAAGAGAGCTCTGATACCTATGATAGGAGAGACCTATCTTGCCAAACATACCTCTAGAAAGAAGTCCAACTAATCTGTATTATTCGCTGAAAAGATGTCCCAAAACAACAACAATACTCCTATATGTAATGCTCTCCCCACGTCAGCAGCTACTAATGCCAACAGTATAAAGTAGACTAATGATAAAAGCATACTAACAAACTTACAATAACCAACTCAACAAAATACCATCATATTAACGCCTTCTACATACGTAATACCAAACATCCTATCACATATGAAGCCAGAAAAAACCTTAAATGCCGCCTACAACTCAAACTGCATGTGCTCTAAGCCAAACCACATCAAAGCAAAAGCTAATGATTCATAAAGAGCATATAGCTCAGAAAACAACTAAATCCTCTTATATACATGCATCTTCTGGTCAATTGTAAACTTGCACTTTTGCAAGAATGATATGAGCCTGTATGGTTGGGGGTGGGGGTGTAGAGTAAGCTAATAAGATTTGAGAGACTGAAATTGAAGGGTTAGATCTGAGTTAGCATCACAGGTCAACATTCAAGATATCTGGAGTAAAGACTTAGTTAAATTCTAGTTGGAGAAAAGAGGGGCTTTTCAAGGAGAGATTGGAGTGTAACAACCTCACATACAGTACAAATTTAGACCAATTCAACATAAATCATTGATGCAACTTCTACAAAGAAGCTCAAATCCCTAGTATTAGTTTTGATCAACAGAGCTTTGATCTTTTTAACATTTTCCAGTTCTGATTTTCAACCTAACTTAACATAAGTTTTTAAAAAATGAAACAAGTCACACAATTCATTCTCCCCACCACCCCCTTTGGTGTGCACCTACAGCCCAGAATATTACCTCTAAAGAAGGCATCTACAAGATCAAGACAAAACAAAGTTCATAGCTAGGTTGTTTAAGTCCAACTAATGGCATTAAACAATTATCATAAGGGAAAGAGGTAAAAAGCAGTGAAATACATCCTGGAAAAGCCGTGTTCCACAGTGTAGTACCTGCACTGGCATTATTCGTTCTTGGCCTTTTATTGCCCATAGTGGACTGTGCATGGCAACCGGGAGGAATGGTTTGGGGTGAATTTTGACCATCTGGATAGATCACACTGAGCCCAACCTGTGTGGCCAAAGTATTGATATTTGAATTTGGATCCCCTACAAACAGCAGTAAGCATATCAGAATCAAGTGAATTTAAATTCAAACTTTGCCATGAATGATACATAACAATATAGATGATGCTATCCATCTATCACCTTATCAAAATAATAAGCAATCAACCACGGAAAGCAAACATGCAATTAAGTAGTTTGCCAGGCCTATAGAGGTTCTATCAGCCTAGAGGAGAGTTTGTCACTCAAAAAGATCTAGTTGAGTCAACCCATAGCAGCTGGGAGAATAGACAAACCCCTTAAAGAATGGGGAAAGACTACAATTTCACAAATCCTGCAAAGAGTTAATATGTTACAATGACCATGCCTATTAAAGTTACTCATTCTTTCTTGCATATAGTTATGATTCCTGGCAAGTAAAAGGACAAAGTCAATGGCAAAACTAATCAAATACTTATAGGGTTCTGTTTGTAAATTGTAAGGGAATTCATCATACTCTGACAAAAGAGTAATGAGCAGCCAGACAGTAGGAAGAAGATAGACCATATTGAAGTGCAGGGTTGGGAAATATGGGTCAACATTAATAAATCAAAAGAGCCAACATCAGAACCCCGCATAAAGAAAAGTTTCAAAGGATATCCACTTGGGCAGCATTCCAAAAGCTTGTCAGTAAGTCTCTTTGGTTTTCAGTGATGTATAAGTCTTGTGAATGGATCCTCCAGATATCAGCAAGACACTGACAATCAACTCGTTCACATGAAGGCTAGATGAGGACATCCCAGGTGCGGGTACAGATAATGAATCAAAGGATGATCCACAAATCTACCTCTTCAGTTACTATACTATGATGCATTGTGACTTACGTCGTTCTTTTCATAAAACTATATCATGCTCTATGAGCTGGGAGTGGAGAAAATACAGCTTCTCCGATAATTCACTCGGAAAAGTCATAGAAGCGGTCATGTGAAAAGAATGTGACGTTCGGCAGGAAGAGATCATTGCAGCTTTGCATGTAGATTCTAAAGTGAATCACAACGTCTAACGTGATTCTAGAGATAAATTTTATCAGCTCTTAGTTTTGAGATTGAAAATTACTGAAGATACGAGGTGCAGAGGCCATCCTCCAACAGATTTAGAAACAGTTAAATGAAAGCTGAACGTAAAAATCGGACAACCTTAAGCCCCAGTTGTACGGTTCAATAGTAAGGGCAGCTCAGGTTGTGAGCTGTGAGTGTAACAAACCCCGGAAGAAAGTTGAAAAGAAGACATAAACAGAGATACCAGAGAGATGTTCGAGAGCGATTTTGGCAGCCAGATTCTGAGCTTCCTTCGCGTTTTTTGCAGCAATCTGGGGACAGGAAGCCTGACCATTGACCTCGACTACGGCTTTGAACTGCGGGCAGTGATCCGGCCCATCTCTCGTCGTCCCATAAGTGGGTAGTGTCCAGGACCTTGACTGGCAGAACTCCTGCAATCTCGACTTGAACATTCTGAAGTCTGAACTCGTCCGAAGATTAGGAAACTGAGCGTTGAGGGGGGATTTTATCGTGAATGGGACGGGGGGAGTTTCCTCTGTCGAACTTTTTTTATAGGGAAATTTTATGACTGTAGTTTGAGCGAATTTTACGAGATACCCTCAAGGTTTCATTTTCATTACGAGATACCCTGAGGTTTCATTTTTTTTTACGATATACCCTTGAGGTTTCATTTTCATTATGATATACCCCTGAGGTTTAAATTTTATTACAAGATGCCCCTCAGTTCAGATTTGGATATATTATATTTGTCATACCCTCATTTTACCCTCGCACCATATGCCCCGTAACACGGGTTTATGGTCAAATTTTTTAAAATTTAAAATATGAACAAAATGCACAGAAAAATAAAGATCAATTAAAATTTTAATTCAATTTTAAAAAACATAAATAAAAGTATAAAAAAATTAAAAAAATTAGAATCATAAAAATTTTAAAATAAATAGAAATGACCAAACAACAAATAAATAATCTATTTAAAAAAACTTATATTGTTACATAATTTAAAAACTATTATAGCAATTATTTTAAAGAACAAAAAAATGATTTTTATACTTTATTTTTCTAATTTAAAATAATGATTTTTTCTATGTACTTTATGAAATTGTTGCTTTTAATATTCATATTATTGTTATACTTTTTACAATTTTAATACATATCTAGGTAACTCCTTATCAAGTTATTTTTATTTTTCAAAATAATTTACTTTTTTTTAGTCATTTCTATTTATTAATTTTTTTGTTTTATGTTATTTAATTATACTCATTTTTTTAATATTGATTTCAAATTTTATATGAACTTTAATTTATATGAGCATTTTATTTAAGTTTCAAATTCAAACAAAACTTTGACCATATATACCTGATGTTATTGCGGGGCATATGATTTTAAGTCACCGCTATAATAGTTTTTACATTACTTAACAATATAAGTTTTTTAAATAGATTATTTTTTTGTTGGTTAGTCATTTCTATTTATTTTAAACCTTTCATGATTCTATTTTTTTAATTTGTTTTTATACTTTTATTTATGTTTTTTAAATTTAAATAAAATTTTAATTGATCTTTATTTTTATGTGCATTTTGTTCATATTTTAAATTTTTAAAAATTTGACCATAAACCTGTGTTACGGGGCATATGGTGCGAGGGTAAAATGAGGATATGACAAATATAATATATCCAAATCTGAACTGAGGGGCATTTTGTAATAAAATTTAAACCTCAGGGGTATATCGTAATGAAAATGAAACCTCGGGGGTATATCATAAAAAAAATGAAACCTCGGGGGTATCTCGTAATGAAAATGAAACCTGGGGGTATCTCGTAAAATTCGCTCAAACCTCAGGGGTATATCGTGAAATTTCCCTTTTTTATATTAGTCATGCGTCTGTGAAGAGAAACATTTATCCATAGAAAAAAACTAAACTATCTCTATAACTAGTTAAATGAAACTAGTATCTTATGGAATTTATTAGTAAACAAATCACTGTTAGGTAGTTAATTAATAACAGATGTAATTTAGTCATTTTCAGAAAAATTAACCAAGGAGTTCATAGAATATGGGACAGAGTGATATCTGGTGAATAAATAAAAACTCAATTTATCTTGTGTAATTTAAAAACATAATTGTATATCGTGAATTAAATAAAAATTTAGTGGTATTTGGTGAAATTAGCCTTTTTTTTTCAATCAATTTTAGCTACAACCATGTGTAGCTATCTTTGGCTACATCTTTTAGAAAAATAATCCAAAATAACACTCATCTCCTAAAATATCACTCATATTAACCTCCTTCCAAAACTAATTCTTGACATAGCACTCCTGGGAGAAATAAACTAGAAATCGTCTCTTGAAGAGACGATTTCACTTATTCTCGCACCACGTAGGTGCCTGACTCAGCGGGACGGAGGGAACGATGAAATCGTCTTTACAAGAGACGATTTCACCTTTCATAGAGATGATTTCATAATTCACCTGAAAATTTTCTCCCCTCCCCACTCTTCTCACTTTCTCTTCTTCCCTGCGAACAACGGAGCGCTCTGTATAATCGCCATAAGCATCGCCACCGCCCTCAACTCCGCATGCCGCCACCGGTTTGTCACCGCCGCCGACCACCATGCTCTGCCGCCGACCACCTGCACATACAGTACGTATTGAGTTAAATATCTAACCCTAAATTAGTTATGGATTGTTAGAAAATTAGGGTTGTTAGTAAATTGTTAATTGTTAAATTGGGAACTTATTATATGTGGTTTTGTTGTTAAATTATAGTGGTAATTGATTGTTTGTAAAATTGTAGTGATAATTGATTTGTGAAATTGTAGTGAATATGGATTGTTTGTGAAATTAGGAAATTGTGGTTTTGTGAAATTATGGAATGTTGGGAAACTATGGTTGTTTTTGAAATTGAAGTCACATTGATTGTGTGAAGTGTGATATGAAATTATATGTAATTGATAAAGTTGAATTATAGTTTTTGTTCTTAATCTTAGTGTTTTACTAATTATGGTGTTATTTATTATTTCTATTTTTTGTTGGGTAATTGTGTCTGCAATCAGCTAATTGTTGGGAATGATTTGATTAAATCTTTGATTTTCGATGGTGTTATCAAATAGGTGGATATGTCCGCCTTTTATCCAGTTTTTTGTCGTGTTAGTGGTAAAATCGTGCATGGGGTAAACGGAGCTGATTACGAGGGTTAGAAGAAGAAGCTCATTTTGGTTAGTGTCGACAGCAATCATGAGTAGCTTATTGCTCAGATTGGTAGTCGTTTTGGTATAATATGTGCACCCACGAATTTTCATTTCTAATTTATTCCAAACCACCAAACATAACCTATATTTTCTCAAATTTGAATTCCTGCCCAGAACTTTCGGTAATTACATTTGACCGTTAATTTTATAACTTTTACAATTACGTTATAATCTTGTTTAATCTATAGTGTTTAACTCTTTATTTAATAATTCCCATTCACCCCTTAATTTCCCAAAAATTCTTCTACATACCCATGTCCATTCAGTGTTAATTTATATTTTCCCTTAATTACAATTTCACCCCACAAACTTTATAATCATTACATTTTATGTTACAATTCATATTTAATCCTAATATTCAATATTTAATCCCAAACTTTGGTCAGCACTTTGACCGTACTATATTTGACCTCATTTTCTCATATATATCTAGAACTTTATAAAATTACGATTTGGCTCCAAATTTTTCTAATTTTTGCATTTAACTCCAAAACTTTGCTTTAACTTATAATTTTTTATTTCTTTGCAAACCAGCCCTATGTTTTCTGCTTATTTATAGCCCAACACCCCATATTTTATTTTCTTTACATTTAATAACCATTCTCTAGCCTTAAGCTCATCATCAAATCATCATATAAACCCATAATCCCTTTTAAGGTGATTCTTAGTACTTTATATTCCAAAACATTTTCTAATCTCTTAGATACTTTTCCTAATTCATCCAAATATTTCTAAATACCCAAATATACCCCTAAATTTTCCGCAAATAGCACCAAGTTTTTTATAAACCTAAGTATAACCTATGTTCCTATAGTATTTTATGTTACAAAACTTTATAATTACTAGCCTAAACAATTGGCCATAATATAAACTTTAACATAAGCTTTAAATGTATAAAAATACACATAAACTATAGTTTATCCTCGGCTTTTTCAGTTCATACCCCAATGTTTTGAAATTACATTCTTACACCCTTACCCATAATCTATATAAACTTGTCATTTTAATTCTTAATACTTAGCTAACTTAACCAAATATTCTAACATAAATTTATACACATATTTACAGAGGCGGAGACAGGGGGCGGGTGGGTGTTCACCCCTCCCCCCAACTCCCTCGGGTACATGCTGAAATCAGTTTTAGTATTTTTGTTATATAGTCTAATTATGTTATTACATATTTGTTCGCCCCCATAACATTTTGTAAAATATCACCAAATTCTATTTGTTATCAATTTTATTTCTATTAATATGTAATATTTGTTCTAGAATTATGTTGTAAAAAAACATATTTAGTCTACAGTAGATAAGAAAACTCTTAATATTTTTTATTTTAGCAACATAGTCTATAGTAACCATGATTATTATGTTAGTCTTAGTAATCATGTACCCCTACTATCCATAATACAAGTGTTTTTAGTAATTACAGATTTTGTAAATTAAAATAATAATAGAATTACTCAAATAATTTTTGGAAGAAGTTTTAGAAAAACTAGTTTAGAAGTAATGTTCTATATTATTGACATTAACTTATAACTTTGTATACCCGTTAAATTAGAAATAAAAAAGATAAATAATTTTTTATTTATTAATTTATATATTTCAATTTTTATGTCAAACTATATATATATATAATATCAATTTTAAAATATAAGTATATATATTGAAATACTATATTAATTAAAAAATTAATATTAATTTTTAAAATATAATTAATATTATAAAAGAATTCTCGCCCCCTTAGAAAACTTTTCTGGCTCCGCCCCTGCATATTTAGATCATTTTAGGCCATTTAGAACAGCACTCTCTCGGCTTTATTTTGTTTTATACCCCAAGGTTTCCAAAAATTACATTTTAGCCCCTTTTAACTTAATACTTGTACGTTTGAGTCACTTAACCACCTCTCAACTCATCCAAATGTTATAATGTAGTTTCATACTCATTATTATCTCATAATATTTCATTTTCCTCATAGTGCTCTTAGTCATACATGACTCTCACAATAAATCAACTTTAAGACATTATAATGTGTTCTAACTCATTAGTCATTTGTGAATTCAAAGTTAGTATGTTGAGTATGTTGATTAGGTCAAAATAACCCATTTTACAGCCTTTGAATTCAACCATAATTAATAATCAACATTAATGACTTAAGAACATCAAAATGAGCATTAAGGATGAAATATTAACCTTAAGCTCACACACTTGTTTCCAACCCTTGAAACTTTCGGCCCTAACAAAAATAAGGGAGAAATATCACTCTTTGCACACAAATAAGGATTAAACCATGATTTCAAGCTTTAAGGTTAGGCTTAAAGCTTACCCTTGATTTAATGTAGCTTTTCCTTGTTTTTGGCACTTGACTTCGGCAGCCTTTCAAGTCCTTGATGGGCGTCATTTTTGGTGATGGAAAGAATAGAAAAAGATCAAGGTTCAAGCCTTTAATAAGATCAAATGGAAGGAACTAGCTCAAAACACCTTATAAGTTCTAGAAAGTGATTTTACTTTAAACACTCCTTAAGGAGTTTTCTGCCTAAGAACTTTGCTAGACTTAAGGAGCTGATTGAAGCTTGATAAACATAAGGGAAGCTGGAGAAGGAAGAGCTAAGCTAGGGTTTTCAGTCAGCACTTAA